>JASEVX010000483.1:0-106983 GCA_031761405.1 Serripes groenlandicus | reverse complement strand
ATCAAGTTGAAGGTACCCAACTGTACATCGTGTACACACACACAGCCACTATTGATTTTTAAACCGACACGCTGTGAATGTAGTATTTATAGCTTTATAAAGGTAAAAGCTATTTCTCTGTGGGAATTTTGTTATATTGGTGGTTGGCGATCGGGAAAAAGGGCAAAAATGGCACTGTCGCCAATGCCATTTTCTTCTGAGCCACTTTGAGCCGATGAACGGTTTAAATACTTGTCTAACCCTATAGAAATGCAAAGATTTCATACAATGCATTTAGAGGGATTTCCCTATTTGAAAATGGGTATTACCCTCCTGTGTCTTTATAAAATAAATGGGGACTTTCCCTATTTTCTCCGACATTTAAATGTTTATGTTGTGTCATTGATTTATTGTAGATTAACGCAATCATTTGTTATATCACGACAAATTCCTGTCCGTTAATACAACAACCCTTTATTAGGATAAGTTGACGGAGTTTAACTCGTCATATCACGACCTTCCCACTTTTACTAAATAGTTGGTTGAAGATGAATGACGAATCTCGAAAGGTAAATGGAGCTCTAAATGGGCCCGCCTGTCCATGGGAACAGGTACACGTTTGCTGTTATGGACATTGTAGAACATTCCACATTTCCAATAATAAATATTTCATGTATGCCTTCCATGCCGAAATAATGTATGATCCCTAACATTAAGAATACCCAAATAATTTTGACTAAAGCTTTCTCTACAAACATATATAGTGTTTTCTTTAATCTACGTCTCTTTATCTCTTTCGCTTATTTTACTAGATCCTTTTAATATGGACCGAGATTTTAATTCTGAATTATCAACTTGTTCTGATGTTCGAACCAATAGTTATTTCCAAAATGTAAAATGTGAAGATGGATCGCTCAAATTCCGATAATCCATATGATATCTGTCCGATATCGTTAATGATAAAAAAGTATATCGGGGCCCATATCGGGCCAATATCGACAATTTCCGATAAGGGACCGATCAAATTCCGATAATGCATATGATATCTGTCCGATATCGTTAATGATAAAAAAGTATATCGGGCCCATATCGGGCCAATATCGACAATTACCGATAAGGGACCGATCAAATGCCGATGGGCAAAACGATATCTGACCGTTATCGTAAAGGACAAGGGACCGATATTGAACACACATCGGACCGATATCTATCCGATATGGGTTTGCTATCTGGGGGGTGGGACCGGGTACACAATTGGACGTCAGAGTACGGGTTATCATAATAGGTTTTCGAGTATGCATGTTTATTATTTCCCCATTTTTCTGTTTTTCTAAAACTAATGATTTGTTGTTCTCTGTGTAATGTACTCATTAAATTACTTAATAATTGAGCCATCCCGCAAGAAAACCAACATTATTGGTTCTGCGTAATGTATCGACCCAGATCAGCCTGCACAATCCGCGAAGACTGATCTGGGTCGACACATTCCGACTCAGGGAGATAGAGGTATAAAGTAATGATATCTAAAACAGAAAACCTGCAGGAGGTGAAACGTGTCTATCCGGATAAGCATGCGTGGACTGCGCAGGCTGATCTGGGTCGATACATTACTTATCCATGCTTATAAAACTGCTGTGAAGATGGAGTTTAACACTAAGTTTGAATATGAACACAAAAGTGCGACAATATAAATCATGGTATAAACAATATATAATGAAACAACTCAGATTTGGATCATTTGACTTAACACAGACATAACGCGTAAGTAGAGAGGGGTACGCTAGGACCCTGTTAATGTGCCCTGCACACCCGACTTTATTAAAATAAAGTTTTATGGGTGTGGAAAATGACGTCCCTATCATTAAGATAACACAGGTTATAAGAATATGGTGGTTAAAACTAGGGAAAGACGAGTTGTCTCTCTTCCTATGAATGAATGTATTGTAAAAAGTATATTGAAAAAAATGCCGTTTGGCAGACGACAAAATTTGTCTGACGTCATTTTTGCGATAGGGATAATCGAAAAAAGCATAAATTTATGGGTAGGAGGCACATTTCTTGTGAAATATCTCCCTCAGTACGAGCCAGTGATAAAAAATAGTGTAATTTGAAAATAAAAAATTGAATTATTAAATGTGTTAACATTTTCAAAATGAGGGAATAATTCTACTCTGATTTTTAGGCAATAGACAAGACAAGACTCGTAGTCTATTTATAGTTGTACTTTTAAAATTGAACTTACTAGATGTTTTGCGACAAATTGTAGTGACATATTTATTGACATTTTTGGGATGTCCGTGAAGTTAGCAGTCTGGTAGTCTAGCAGCCTGGCAGCGTGAAGTTAGCAGTCTGGTAATCTGGCAGCCTGGCAGCGTGAAGTTAGCAGTCTGGTAGTCTGGCAGCCTGGCAGCGTGAAGTTAACAGTCAGGCAGCGTGAAGTTAGCAACCTGGCATTCTAACCTAAGTAACCTAGGTAACCTAAGTTACTCAGTTCACGCTGTCAGGCTGTTTACGCTGTCAGACTGACATCTTTACTTTGCCAAGCTGCCACGCTGCTCAGTTCGTGCTGTCAGACTGCTAACTTCACGCTGTCAGACTGCTAACTTCACGCTGCAAGACTGCTAACTTCACGCTGCCAGGCTGCTAGACTGCCAGACTGCTAACTTCACGGACATTCCAAAAAAGTCGATAACTATTCTAAATGTCTCTAAGAATTTGTCGCAAAACAACAAATTACACTGTTTTTTATCACTGGCTCACAAATGTTGTCGTCTGCCCAAACGGCATTTGTTTTTAATATACTTTATACTTTAGGAAGAGAGACAACTCGTCTTTCCCTAGTTTTAACAACCATATTCTTATAACCTGTGTTTATCTTAATGATGCGGACGTCATTTTTCACACCCATACAACTTTATTTTAATAAAGACGGGTGTGCAGGGAACACTAACAGTGTCCTAGCGTACCCCTCTCTACTAACGCGTAATGTCTGTTAATTCAAATGATCCAAATCTGAGTTGTTTCATTATATATCTGTTATACTATGATTTATCTTGTCGCAAATTTGTGTTCACATTCAAACTTAGCGTTTAAACTCCCTTTTCACAGCAGTTGTTATACTGTACTAGTAAGTGGGGTATGCGTATATGTTAAATGTATATAGACAGACATTACACTTCTTATGTTCGTACATACCCTATACTAGATACAGAGGAGGCCCAGCAATCATATCAGTACTGCTACAACCAAACACAAACTATAACAATATAGCCAAAAAAGCACAATAGGCAAGTAGAACCAAATAGCACAGTGTGGACGTTTGTATATTTTTATTTTTATAGGTACCTGATTGGGACTGACATCTTAACTTTGCCAAGCTGCCACGCTGCTCAGTTCGTGCTGCCAGGCTGCCACGCTGCTCAGTTCGTGCTGAAATGCCGCCACGCTGCTCAGTTCGTGCTGACAGGCTGCCACCCTATCATACTGCTAACTTCACGATGCCAGACTGCCACGCTGCCACGCTGCTAACTTCACGCTGCCAGGCTGGTAACTTAACGCTGCTAGGCTGCCAGGCTGCCAACTTCACGGACATATATTTGGGATATGTAGATGGTATCCCTGTATAGGTTCTGTTTAAATACTGTAATAGATAACCATATATATGTATATTGATAAAATATCTTCAAAACATTGTTGTACATAGAAGTTTATCCTTTGGTTTAAAAGGCTAACTGTATTTTGCGGAACGGAACGGAACGGAACGGAACGAAACAAGTGATGGGGCACCAGACAGGGAATATCTGTTTTCATACTTATATATTGTACCTGCGTTTTAATCAACATTTAGTAATATCTGGTTCAGGAGGGACATACTGTTATTAACTGTCCCTTGTATGAGTCGACATAAATAAATAAATAATAAATCAAAGTTGTGTCTTTAATCACGTATGCATGTCTTTACTGTCATACGATAGAAATATCTATCATGTGCGGAGTTAAATCTATAACTCTGTGAAAGCTAGTGAGGAATAATCGGCAGATATTCATGAAGAACTGGTCAAACTAAAACCCATAGCAAGTGAACTTTGATTTACCTCCAGACGTCACTATTATGCACAGGTTACAAGTAATGAATAGTTATGTAGGTCGCTGTTCCGTTCCGTTCCGCAAAATACAGTTACCCACACAGGTAACTGTATAATGCGGAACGGAACGGAACAATATATATATATATATAATTCCAACCATTAGGCAAGTGAACTTTGATTTACCGCTAGACGTTCCTACATGTATTTTGCACATCTTTACAAGAACCAGGGCTCGAAATCTGGTCATCTAGTCCCAGAGGCGAACACTCGTCCGCGTCGCTACAAAACCTAGCTATGTAGCAAGGCAAGGCAATATAAGTTTTCCATTATACATTCACAAATCTGCATATTACCTACCAAAGTGACAGACCCATCTTCTACAAAGTCTCCCTCTATATGAAAATTCTACCTCGAAACCTTTGCAGTTTCAACAACTACTAATCTCTTACATTACCATTGGTTATTTCCGTTGGGCGCAATTGTAACCTATCTGAAAAAGTTCGACCAAATCAGGGGTCGAACTCCAGACGTATTGTTCACATCGATATGTTAGGTATTCTAACCTGTGTACAATCGAACTCCCCACTACAGTTTTCGTTTTGTTACAGTCCGTCTTGCCACATATGTTTGAACCTATTTGTGAAAGATGATCAAAGCTTGTCAAAGTGACTATGTGCAAGCGGTGCTTTAGAAACACCACGTGTAGAGAAAGATACCAATGCATGCGCACCCATGCTCGAAACAATAAAGGTTTAATCTGTGCTCAGAATGAGCTTTCAAACATCTGATTGGTTGATTAACACACATTTGTAGAAGTAAAGAGTGTTCTCTAACTTAGCAGTCACGTGACAGTGACAGTTCAACGTGCAGGAGGAATATTCATTTATTGGTTATTTCGGTTTTACGCTGTTTCAATAATATTCCAGTTGCAACGGGGATGTATGAGCCAGCGCATGAGAAACGCTAAAAGTTGGCTTCTGTGAACATTATATAACATCAAGATCAGCTAGTGCATACGAACAGTCTGATCAATATCTACTGTTGATACATGTTGATTCGAACCCATAGCAGGGGAACTTTGATTAACCTCTAGACGTCACTATTATGCACATGTTACAAGTAATGGATAGTTCTGAAGGTCGTTGTTCCGTTCCGTTCCGCAAAATACAGTTACCCACACAGGTAACTGTATAATGCGGAACGGAACGGAACAATATATATATATATATTCCAACCATTAGGTAAATGGACTTTAATTTACCGCTAGACGTTCCTATTATGCACATCTTTATAAGAAATGAATAGTTTTATAGGTCGTTCCGTTTCAATGAATTCAATGTTTGTTTGGGGTTTTGCGCTGCTTTCAACAATATATTTCAGTTATATCACGGTGTTTCCTGGGTAAGTTACCAGCACTACTTGTCTATTTATCTTGACACCAGGGAGTCAGTCGTCATGCTAACCCCACAACACTGAGCGCGAAGGAGGGAAAGTCATTACTACTATTTTTAAAGTATTTGGTATGACCCGGTCAGGGATAGAAAATGACACCTCCCGCACCGAGGCGAACGCTCTACCACTACATCATCGATGCGGTCAATATTCTTAATTAAACCTCACTCAATATTAATGAAATTCCGAGTAAGAACTCAAGTGAATATTTTTTTCATCTTTAAACCTATTTTTTTTTTCGAAGTGTCTGTTAGCTGTATGAATAGTTAGAATGTTTGGTACTTAACACCGCTTTCACGTGTAGTTCAGTAACATTACATCTGCTAGATCATCAACGTGTAACCCATCTGAAAAAAACTCGACCCGACCTGAGCTCGAATTCTGTCCTCTAGTCGATCCCAGAGGCGAACACTCGTCCGTTTGAACCTATTGGTGAAAGATTATCGAAGCTTGTCAACATGACTATGTGCAAGCGGTGCTAAAAGTTGGCTTCTGTGAACAGTATATAACATCAAGATCAGCTAGTGCATACAAACAGTCTGATCAATATCTACTGTTGATACATGTTGATTCGAACCCATAGCAGGGGAACTTTGATTAACCTCTAGACGTCACTTTTATGCACTGTATAATGCGGAACGGAACGGAACGGAACAATATATATATATATATATATATATATATATATCTTTATATTAATTGTTGAAAGAATAATTACATTATCAGTAGTTCATTCTCAAATGAATATTGTTTTCTTCTCAGAAGAAAACAATATTCATTTGAGAATGAACTACTGATAATGTAATTATTCTTTCAACAATTAATATAAAGAAGTTCTGTTATGGGTTTGTCGGGTGAATGCATTGTGTGGTTACGAACAAAATTACATGGAATAACCCATAGCGAGTTTGCTGTTATTTTCTACTCAACAAAGTTAGACACTAAACAACGGACCCGAACACTCACCATCATTCACAAAACCGATGACAAAACATTTTAATACATAATCCTATTACACCGTCACTAGTATGCACGTTGTTATAACATATATGTTTAATATTTGGATTTGAACTGGTACAGAGTCCATTAATATTGTTCCGTTCCGTTCCGCATTATACAGTTACCTGTGTGGGTAACTGTATTTTGCGGAACGGAACGGAACAATGAAATACATAACTATTCATTACTTGCAACATGTGCATAATAGTAACATCTAGAGGTAAATCAAAGTTTACTTGCTATGGGTTCGATATGGTGCATGTTTGTGCCAAGTTATTTGAAAATATCTCTATGCATGACAAAGTTATGGTCCGGACAAGAAAAGTTCAATTAAAGTCTATTTCTTATCACTGTGACCTTGACCTTGAATCTACAGATTTTTTTTGCATTTGGCACATCGTCTTGATATGGTGCATGTTTGTGCCAAGTTATTTGAAAATATCTCTATGCATGACAAAGTTATGGTCCGGACAAGAAAAGTTCAATTAAAGTCTATTTCTTATCACTGTGACCTTGACCTTGAATCTACAGATTTTTTTTTGCATTTGGCACATCGTCTTGATATGGTGCATGTTTGTGCCAAGTTATTTGAAAATATCTCTATGCATGGCAAAGTTATGGTCCGGACAAGGAAAGTTCAATTAAAGTCTATTTCTTATCACTGTGACCTTGACCTTGAATCTACAGATTTTTTTTGCATTTAGCACATCGTCTTGATATGGTGCATGTTTGTGCCAAGTTATTTGAAAATATCTCTATGCATGGCAAAGTTATGGTCCGGACAAGGAAAGTTCAATTAAAGTCTATTTCTTATCACTGTGACCTTGACCTTGAATCTACAGATTTTTTTTTGCATTTGGCACATCGTCTTGATATGGTGCATGTTTGTGCCAAGTTATTTGAAAATATCTCTATGCATGGCAAAGTTATGGTCCGGACAAGGAAAGTTGACGCCCGCCCACCCACCCAACTGCCCAACCGCCCGCCCGCCGACTTCGCCAAACTAATAACCAGATTTTTCCTTCGGAAAAACCTGGCTAAAAATACTCGGAATACATTGCACATTTTGATAATCTAGTCGATTAAATTTTGGAATAAAATTATTAAAAGTCATTTTAAATCCTATTACACCGTCACTAGTATGCACGTTGTTATAACATATGTGTTTAATATTTGGATTTGAACTGGTACAGAGTCCATTAATATTGTTCCGTTCCGTTCCGCATTATACAGTTACCTGTGTGGGTAACTGTATTTTGCGGAACGGAACGGAACAATGAAATACATAACTATTCATTACTTGCAACATGTGCATAATAGTAACATCTAGAGGTAAATCAAAGTTCACTTGCTATGGGTTCGAGTTTCCCCTCCACAAGACAGCCACAATTGCTCTTGATAAGAATGTAAAAACAATGGTAACTTTGTTATTTCTTCTTTATTTTTAATGAAACATTGCGCAGTCTACGCCGCTTACATTGTCCTATCTCCGGTTGTTTACAGGAGTTTGATTGGTGGTCTAGTTTTTTCAAACACTCTGACGAACCTGTTCTCAAAATCCAGTTTGGGTAATGCTCCGGCTGTCGGCGATATTGATAAATTTTGAGAAAAGGTTCATAGAAGTGTTTGGAGAAACTAAACCACTTATCAAACTCCGTTGAAAAACCTGAGATAGGGCTCTGTAAGAAACGTAGACTGCGCCAAGTTTCATTAAAAATGATGAAGAAATAACAAAGTTATCTTTGTTTTTTCTTCTAAACCGAAGTAAAATACTTCTGTGCACCGTAGCATTTGTGACGTCAAAGTCACGTGGTATACGCACACTGACAATATTCATTTGATAATGAACTACTTATAATGTAATTATTCTTTCAGCAATTAATATAAAGATATATATATATACTGTTCCGTTCCGTTCCGCATTATACAGTTACCTGTGTGGGTAACTGTATTTTGCGGAACGGAACGGAACAAAACACAACACACGTATAACGCTTTGGTTAATTGACTCTGCATGCTTTAGATTCTTACCTTTTAACAATATTCATTTGATAATGAACTACTTATAATGTGATTATTCTTTCAACAATTAATATAAAGATATATATATTGTTCCGTTCCGTTCCGCATTATACAGTTACCTGTGTGGGTAACTGTATTTTGCGGAACGGAACGGAACGGAACAACGACCTACATAACTATCCATTATTTGTAACATGTGGATACTAGTGACGTCTAGAGGTAAATCAAAGTTCACTTGCTATGGGTTCGAAACAACATGTATCAACAGTAGATCTTGATCAGACTGGGCGGATGCACTAGCTGATCTTGATCTTATATACTCCTACTGCACGTTGAACTGTCACTGTCACGTGACTGCTAATGCTTCCGTTACACCAAACTAGTTCTCAGAACGTCCGACCCCGTCCTACAAAAATAGTAGAACGGGTTGTGAACTGGCTAGAACGTGTAGATTTAGCAGGAAAATGTATATAAAACGAGCATAGTTAGTTAACAAACAGTTCCCAATACGTCCATCTAGTCCTTATCCCGTCTACAGTCCCGTTATATAAAGTTCAGATCGGGTAAAATTGCCCCATTCTCCTCATGGGGACACCGTTTCCAACCAGTTCAAACTCGTCTTTAGTCAGTTCGAACCCGTTCACAACTAGTTCTACTACGTTCCTTATACGTCGAAATTCGTTCTAACTAGTTCGTAACTCGACCGAGACAGTCGAACTCATTCTGAGAACGTCCTCTTCTCATTCCTGGTCCGTTCAGAACGTAATTGCAATCACGTCCTAACCGGACGGATATAAAAACCCGGTACGTTTCTGCCAGTCCTCATTCAAGCTTCAAGCTGTGAAGACGAACTCCACAACAATTGTGACAAACATCGTAACCATCTCTCATCCTTGTGATCATCATGCCTCCAAGGAAGGGTAGAGCCAGACAAACAGGATGTGCTAAAGCTGCCACTACTAAAAGAATCCAAAGCACCTGCTCAACTGAAGCCCGTTCAGATCACCCCAAAGTTCCTGAGCCCGGAACGGAACAATGAAATTCATTACTTGCAACATGTGCATAATAGTAACGTCTAGAGGTAAAGTAAAGTTCACTTGTTATGTGTTCGAGTCACATAGTCACTTTGACAAGCTTTGATCATCTTTCACAAATAGGTTCAAACATATGTGGCAAGACGGACTGTAACAAAAAGAAAACTGTAGTGGGGAGTTCGATTGTACACAGGTTAGAATACCTAGCATATCGATGTGAACAATAAGTCTGGAGTTCGACCCCTGATTTGGTCGAACTTTTTCAGATAGGCTGCAATTGCGCCCAACGGAAATAACCAATGGTAATGTAAGAGATTAGTAGTTGTTGAAACTGCAAAGGTTTCGAGGTAGAATTTCCATAAAGAGGGAGACTTTGTAGAAGAGGGGTCTGTCACTTTGGTAGGTAATATGCAGATATGTGAATGTATAATGAAAAACTTATATTGCCTTGCCTTGCTACATAGCTAGGTTTTGTAGCGACGCGGACGTGTGTTCGCCTCTGGGACTAGATGACCAGATTTCGAGCCCTGGTTCTTGTAAAGATGTGCAAAATAGGAACGTCTAGCGGTAAATCAAAGTTCACTTGCCTAATGGTTGGAATTATATATATATTATATATTGTTCCGTTCCGTTCCGCATTATACAGTTACCCGTGTGGGTAACTGTATTTTGCGGAACGGAACGGAACAACGACCTACATAACTATTCATTTCTTGTAACCTGTGCATAATAGTGACGTCTGGAGGTAAATCAAAGTTCACTTGCTATGGGTTTTAGTTTGACCAGTTCTTCATGAATATCTGCCGATTATTCCTCACTAGCTTTCACAGAGTTATAGATTTAACTCCGCACATGATAGATATTTCTATCGTATGACAGTAAAGACATGCATACGTGATTAAAGACACAACTTTGATTTATTATTTATTTATTTATGTCGACTCATACAAGGGACAGTTAATAACAGTATGTCCCTCCTGAACCAGATATTACTAAATGTTGATTAAAACGCAGGTACAGTATATAAGTATGAAAACAGATATTCCCTGTCTGGTGCCCCATCACTTGTTCCGTTCCGTTTCGTTCCGTTCCGTTCCGTTCCGCAAAATACAGTTAGCCGTTTAAAAATTACGCAAATCACACTTTATTAGACACTAAAATTACAAAACATGTTATATGGTGATATGTCTCCAACGCCTTAAATAAGGAGGTCTGGAGTGCTTTGGAAGGAAAAAATATTGTCATTTGTTGACATTATGCTACCAGACCCCTGCCAGGTCTGCTTATGACTCTAGCCTAGTACTTGAGGGTTTGTTCTTCTCGACAAAGATCTAGGGGTTCATTTTAATTTATGAGATGGGGTATTGGGAAGAGCTTTCAGCGCTATAGTTAGAGCCCTCCGTTGGAAAGTATTAGTCGCTTGGGATTGGATTCTGTAGCACAAGATATTTAAAGAGAAGCAGGAGCGATGTTTTGTCAAATCCGAAACTTATGCCCCTTATAATTGTCATTATATTTTAGTAAGACATTTATAATCAGTAAGTTAATGTTCCTGTCCATAGTTAAATCAAAATTTAAATGGTTTCCTTACTCCATCAGCGGCTGGAGAGCCCATGCTGTGACGTCTGATCCCACTTCTTATTTTGAGAGGGGAGTTGAGGCATTTCTGTCTTGGCTCCCTTATTGTTGGCGCACTAGTGAAGATTACTGTTCTTATGAACGAGCTCGGCATTGCTACAGGTGTAACCCGACGTGCCGGTGGAGGCACATATAGGATGCGGGAGTTGTCGATATTTTTTGGAGTTGTCAATGCATGTTTTTTTGGCTCATGCATCAATGATTTTGTTTTATATTTATATAGTTGCCTTTTAGTCTTGATTCTGCTACCTCTTTGATAACCTGAGATAGCTGATCCAGAGAGAAGGTTCGAATCTCCCCTCTGAATTCTAAGTTAACTTTGATCGGACTGGTTTGCGTCTCTTTCTGTTCATGGATTTATGAGAAATTTCTGTTTGTGTTCCCGCATCCATGGTTGTGCGTAAATTAGGGGGTAGGGGTGAGGGGTATTCTTTCACAGGCGACTCCAGTTTGGAGACGTCGGTGAGAGAAGGCCCCTCTCTCGGAAATTCTTGGGTATTGAGGGGAGTGCTACTCAGCGCCCCGTCATCCGACATGTTAACGGGGGGGGGGGGGGGGGGGCTATTGTCAGATGACGCGGTCCAACTGCCCGATTCTTCTGTTGAAAGTGGGCAAAAGGATCTATCTGAGGATGGATTTGGGTTCGAGTCCTGAGTTTGGATTATGTTGACCATTGGGTAACTTGAGTTTGTGGGCTCGAACCCAGAGTCATAACTAGTTCAGGACTACCTTTTGACTGTGTTTTGTGGCTTTATAATACGGGCTTGGGGTTTTAAGTAGGTAGGTCCGGGATGTAATGAGTGACGGGCAGCAAGACTGAGGGTTCTTTTTTGGGCGGTCGGAGGTTTGGGCGGGGAGGGTGACTTGCGACTCTGTGAGTCTAAGACATTAGACTTAGCCTGTTACCAATAACAGCCGTGGCTGTTCTTATATTCTTGAATGGTTGCGGTCTGTATATAGACCGGGCAGAATCTATATCTGAAGGTGTGGCCAATTTGCAGTTTAGACAGCAGGCACTGTCAGTGAAACAGTGTCTGCTATTATGTCTACCGGAACATCGGACATTGAATTTTCATGAAGGTAATGTTCACAGCACCGATGGGCTTACATTGTTCATAGAAAGTCGCTTTTAAGCAGATGGAAAAGTATGGGAATTATATGACGCAGCGACGGAAATGAAGTCACGATGTGCTGACGACTCGCTGTTTTTACGGGACTCGCATTTTTGCATCTGTACTATAGGTTATTGACCCTGTACTGTGAAATTATCATTGGACCGAGTTCTTGGGTTGACGTTGCCGAGAAATTGTCCATGATCAGTATATGAGAATTTAACATTACAAAGTCACGTGAGGAATAATACTGCTATTTATGTAAGGTATGTTTGTTTACAAAAAAAAAGTAGTCCCTAGCATGTTATTATGCGGAATTTTCGTTGCATACTTTCATATTGTCCCGTTCACTTTGCTTTGCAGAAAGTGGTTATGATTTTTCGATCATGACCGGTGTCAAGGAGTGATCATGACCGTAGATAAGGGCTTGCGAAAATTCCGCATACATTAACATGCTAAGGACTATTTTTTTATGTAAAACAAACATAGCTGACATAAAATATCATTATTTTTCTTAACGTGACTTTGTAATGTTAAATTCTCATATACTGATCATGCACAATTTCTTACTGTCTCATGCTAACAGTAAGTTTTTGACCGAATAACAGTCTGAAACGCGCGTCTAAAATGTTGGTTATGCACGTGCATGACGTCATTTAAAAAGATTACTTCACCGTTATAATTCAACTTTCCAAACGGCATTTGCAACAAAAAGACTACATTTGTAAACAAACAGTCTGTTTCGATTTCGGAAGCAGATTTATTAACTCTAGCTATATAAAAAAAATCCACAGTGTAAACTCAATAGTTAACAATATGAAAGTATGCAATAAAATGGTTATTGACCCTGTACTATGAAATCATCGTTGGACCTCGTTCTTTGGAGAAAGTAGCCTCGCAAGCTCGGCAACGTCAACCCAAGAACTCGTCCAGCGATGATTTCACAGTACAGGGTCAATAACCTATATTATTGCATCTGTATTACATATCATTGCATCTGTATTTTAGTTTATTGCATCTGTATTATATATTATTGCATCTACTTTATAGAGTATGCTGGATTATAGGTTATTGCATCTGTTTTCTAGGCCATTGCATCTACATTATTGCACCAGCATTATAGGTTATTGCATACTTTCATATTGTTCCGTTCACTTTGCATTGAATGAAGTGATCATGATTTATTGATCATGACCGCTGTCAAGGATATACCATGTCCGTAGATAAGGACGTGCGAAAATTCTGCAAAATTAACATGATAGGGACTTTTTTTATATATAAACAAACATAGCTGACCTAAATATCATTTTTAAACCTCACGGGACTTTGTAATGTTAACTTCTCATATATATATATTGATCATGGACAATTTCTTACAGTACGTTTTTGACCGGATAACAGTCCAAAACGCGCGTCTAAAATGTTGGTTATGCACGTGCATGACGTCATTTAAAAAAAATTACGTCACCGTCATAATTCAACTTTTCAAAGGGCATTTTCATCAAAATGACTTCATATGTAAACAAACAGTTTGTTTCGATTTTCGAAGCAGATTTTTCAACTCTAGATATAAAAAAAAAATCCACTGTGTTAACAAAATAGTTTACAATATGAAAGTATGCAATAAAAAGGGTATTGACCCTGTACTGTGAAATCATCGTTGGACCTCGTTCTTTGGCGAACGTAGCCTCGCAAGCTCGGCAACGTCAACCCAAGAACTCGGTCCAACGATGATTTCACAGTACAGGGTCAAAAACCTATATTATTGAATCAGTTGTATAGGTTATTGCAACAGTATTTTATATCATTGCATCAATAGTATAGGTTATTGTATTTCTATGGGGTAATATTATGTTGAACGAGTTTCACTGCAACAGTTTCCCATATTCATACAATAACTGTTTTATTGTATAATTTGGTATTGTCTATTTAAGACGTGTTGTTTTTATGTGCTGTTAACACTTTTGTGTTTTGACTTGTTCCTTCGGCGGAGTTCTGTCCACGGAAAAATGTTTGTGGTTAATCTTGCCGCAGTGATATAACAGAAAACTGTATATTGATTTAATGGAGTTTAACGCCCTTTTTAACAATTTCTCAGTTATATCACGGCGGCCAGTTCAACCACTCATGCATTTCCTGTTTTTTTCACATCAGTACTCCACACAACAATCTTCCCAAGCAACTGGCTGCTTTTCCACATATACTTGGCCCATTGGTGGAAGACGAATGACGCATGTCGCATTGACTTTTGTCAATCATCGGAAAGAAAGTTGGCCGAGCCGGGATTCGAACTCACAACCCCTGGATCTGAGCTACCGGGGCTCGGCCCGAAAACTGTAGTAACGCTAGGATTAATTATTTATAACTGAATCAAATCGACCAAGAATGAATATCGATTACGACGACATGGTTTGAATCAATAATGTCCTGAATACTCTGGGCCTAGGGAAATATTCAATAACAGCGAATCAACATGCTTGTCAAATATAGGTAAAATTCGCCTTTGCTTGCATTAATTATGAAGATAAACAGCTGAGACCAATCCGGCCTGAAATGTCAACTTAATCAAAACAAAATGGGAAAAGGAGCACGAGTACAATTCGATACACTCGTTTAAACAATCGTAGTTACAAATAGTCTTTGATTTATGCTGTATATAATGATTTTGGATTATGTAAATATTATCGAATGTCATTTAATATACTTATGTTGTTGTTTATCAAACTACGGTTTAGATATTTTAACTCTTATAATTCAGAAAAGTAAACCTGGGATATTAACCTTTACCCACATACAGACGCCTTATGACGTCTCTGAAGCAGATGACTTTTTTCACAATATGTTCAACTTTATTCAATAATTGTTCTTTTATTAATAAAGAGTTTCCATATTTTTTAATAAAAAGTTTCAATGTCGTCTGCTGCGGATTTAATGTTTATGGGAAAGGGCCTTAACTCTTTTAGCGCCAAAGGCAATATTTAGGTTTTTGCAAACAATACTGATTCAGGTGAGTCAGCTCGTAACGAGCTGTCTCACCTGAAATCAGCATTGTTTGCCTTTTAGTTATCAAAATAGCCCAACGCTCTTATTACATTAGAAATGGAGACACCCGATTTTGAACATGGAAGAGTCTACTTTAAATAATTCGGCGCTGAAAGAGTTAAAGGTCAACAATGCCCTATGTTGATCTAGGTAGAATTCCGATCAGTTACGCTATTCATTTTCTATTGAAGTAAGACCACATAATAAATGGACTATTGACATATGACCAAATAACACGTCAACCAAATAATATTTAATATATGTGGGAAAGGGCTTAAACGGAAAATATTCCCACCCAACCCATTCCCGATTGCTGGCTTTATCTCTTGCTACAATGCCGTTACCACGGGCCGATCAATTGTCTTCAGGAATGTTGATAAAGAACAGAACCACAAGGTGTGCGAAAAAGTATAGCGTATACGTTTAGTGAAGACTAAAACGGAATTACATAACGACACAGTTTCACAACACTATTCTGAGTCTAGTCAAATATTCTTTGCATCTAGGTGATCAGTAAAGACTAAAACGGGTTTGCTGAACCACAACTGTCTACACCGGCCTTATAAAAACAAAACAACTTATTAGACCTGGTTAAAACTTCTGAAACAACCAGCGAACTCGTGGCACGTATTCACTAACACGTCACCTATGTTTGTGAGCCGTAGCTTTCAAAATAACAACGCTCATGAGGACTAAATGAATCTGTAAATATTACAACTTTTGCTAGAGTTTAGAGTCATCCGAGAATTACGCCAAAAACATACGATACTCCCGTAGTTACTAGAAGACTCTGCAATATAATAAGCTCGAGTGTATCTTATGGAGAGACCGCCTCGGTGGTGTAGTGATAGATTGATTGATTGATTGGGGTTTAACGCCGTTTTTAACAATTTCTCAGTCATATCACGGCGGACAGTTCACCTACTCATATGTTTCCTGGTTTTCGCACACCAGTACTCCACACAACAATCTTACAAAGCAACTGGCTGCTTTTCCACATAGACTTAGCCCAGCCGGCCGAGCCGGGATTCGAACTCACAACCCCTAGATTGACAGCCCGCGTCGTTACCGACAAAGCTACCGGGACTTGACGGTTTAGCGGTAGAGCGCCACGGTTTCGGGTGCGGGAGGTCGGGGGTTTGATTCCCGGTCGGGTCATACCAAAGACTTCAGAAATGGTAGTAATGGCTGTCCTTCATCGCGCTCAGGGTTGCGGGGTTAGTATTACATAAGTAGCCTACCCATGAAACGCCTAGATATCACTGATGTTGTGTTACAATAGTTATACAACAACAGTGTACGATACTGTTACAATAGTTATACCACAACAGTGTACTATACTGTTACAATAGTTATACCACAACAGTGTACTATACTGTTACAATAGCTATACCACAACACTGTACGATACTGTAACAATAGTTATACCACAACAATATATTATAATGTTACAATAGTTATACCACAACAGTGTACTATAATGTTACAATAGTTATACAATAACAGTTTACTATACTGTTAGAATAGTTATACCACAACAGTGTACTATACTGTACCAATAGTTATACTATAACAGTGTACGATACAGTTACAATAGTTCTACCACAACAGTACACGATACTGTAACAATAGTTATACCACAACAGTGCACGAAACTGTAACAATAGTTATACAACAACAGTGTACTATACTGTTAAAATAGTTATACCACAACATAGAACGATACTGTAACCATAGTTATACAACAACAGTGTACGATAGTTAACAATAGTTATACCACAACAGTGTATGATACTGTAACAATAGATATACCACATCATTGTACGATACTGTAACAATAACTATATCACAAAAGTGTACGATACTGTAACAATAGTTTTATAACAACAGCGTACGATACTGTAACAATAGTTTTATAACAACAGCGTACGATACTTTAACAATAGTTATACCACAACAGTGCACGATACTGTAACAATAGTTATACCACGACAGTGTACGATGCTGTAACAATAGTTATACCACAACAATGTACGATACTGTTACAATAGTTATACCACAACAATGTACTAAACTGTAACAATAGTTATACCACAACAATGCACGATACTGTGATAATAGTTATACCACAACAGTGCACGATACTGTAACAATAGTTATACCACAACAGTGTACGATACTGTAACAATAGTTATACCACAACAGTGTACGATATTGTAATAATAGTTATACCACAACATTGTACTTTACTGTTACAATAGTTATACCACAACAGTGTATTATACTGTAACACGAGTTATACCACAACAATGTACGATACTGTAACAATAGTTATACCACAACAGTGTACGATACTGTAACAATAGTTATACCGAAACCGTGTACTATACTGTAACACGAGTTATAACACAACAGTGTACCATACTGTAGCAATAGTTATACCACAACAATATATTATAATGTTACAATAGTTATACCACAACAGTGTACTGTACTGTTACAATAGTTATACAACAACAGTGTACTATACTGTTAAAATAGTTATACCACAACAGTGTACTATACTGTAACAATAGTAATACTATAACAGTGTACGATACAGTTACAATAGTTCTACCATAACAGTACACGATACTGTAACAATAGTTATACCACAACAGTGCACGAAACTGTAACAATAGTTATACAACAACAGTGTACTATACTGTTAAAATAGTTATACCACAACAGTGTACTATACTGTAACAATAGTTATACTATAACAGTGTACGATACAGTTACGATAGTTCTACCACAACAGTGTACTGTACTGTTACAATAGTTATACAACAACAGTGTACTATACTGTTAAAATAGTTATACCACAACAGTGTACTATACTGTAACAATAGTAATACTATAACAGTGTACGATACAGTTACAATAGTTCTATCATAACAGTGCACGATACTGTAACAACAGTTCTAGCACAACAGTGCACGAAACTGTAACAAAAGTTATACCACAACAGTGTACTATACTGTAACATAAGCACTACCACAACAGTGTAGGGTACTGTAACATAAGTTATATCACAACAGTGTACGATACTGTAACAATAGGTATACCACAACAGTGCACGATACTGTAACAATAGTTATACAACAACAGTGCACGATACTGTAACAATAGTTATACCACAACATTGTACTATACTGTAACACTAGTTATACCACAACAGTGTACTATACTGTAACAATAGTTATACCACAACAGTGTACGATACTGTAACAATAGTTATACCACAACAGTGTACGATGCTGTAACAATAGTTATACCACAACAATGTACTATACTGTTACAATAGTTATACCACAACAGTGTACTAAACTGTAACACTAGGTATACCACAACAGTGTACTTTACTGTTACAATAGATATACCACAACAGTTTACGATACTGTAACAATAGTTATACCACGATAGTGTACGATACGGTAACAATAGTTATACCACAACAATGTACGATACTGTAATAATAGTTATACCACAACAGTGCACGATACTGTAAGACTAGTTATACCACAACGGTGCACGATACTGTAACAATAGTTATACCACAACAGTGTACGATACTGTAACAATAGTTATACCACAACAGTGTACGATACTGTAACAATAGTTATACCGCAACAGTATACGATACTTTAATAATAGTTATACCACAACAGTGTACTATACTGTAACAATAGTTATACCACAACAGTGTACGATACTGTAACACTAGTTATACCGCAACAGTATACGATACCTTAACAATAGTTATACCACAACAGTGTACGATACTGTAACAATAGTTATACCACATCCGTGTATGATACTGTAACAATAGTTATACCACAACAGTGTACGATAGTTAACAATAATTATACCACAACAGTGTATGATACTGTAACAATAGTTATACCACATCATTGTACGATACTGTAACAATAACTATATCACAAAAGTGTACGATACTGTAACAATAGTTTTATAACAACAGCGTACGATACTTTAACAATAGTTATACCACAACAGTGCACGATACTGTTTAAATAGTTATACCACAACAGTGTACGATACTGTAACAATAGTTATACCACAACAGTGCACGATACTGTAACAATAAGTATACCACAACAGTGCACTATACTTTAACAATAGTTATAACGCAACAGTGTAGGATACTTTAACAATAGTTATACCGCAACAGTATACGATACTTTTAATACAATAGTTATGCCACAACAGTGTACGATACTTTAACAATAGTTATACCACAACAGTGTACTATACTGTAACAACAGTTATACCGCAACAGTGTACGATACTGTTACACTCATTTAAACCTTAACTTTGCTTGCTCGTATATAGATTTGAGTACTGCTATATACAGGTCGGCTCAGATTGACCTTTGCGTCAGCCATTCAAATGGTCGCTTTATATCAATTCAAACTAGTTATAACCTATATAAATAAATGAGATATATAAGGTTTGATTGTCGAGTGTTCCGATTGTAAAGCACAGGCGTTTGTTGTATCGTTCTATTTCATTGGACCTAAACTGAGCACGTGCTCATAAGTATTTAAGTGTACAAGGCGGCAGTATTCAGATTCAATTAACGGACAGTGAAGTTTATTAGTATTTTGATGAGATTGCGATAGTAATTTTTAATTATGTTGATTTGTATATATTAATTCAACACGAATTCGTAAATACAACATACAATCTGCAGCAGACAGTTTTGAAACAAAATCTGAGAAAATATCTGGAAAATCTCTATAAATAAGAATATGATGATTGCATGAGTGAATTCTTCTCTTGCTCCAATGTGTTCGAACGTTGTATGATTGCAGACAGGTTAAAAAGAATCTCCGTGTGATAAAGGGGTCCGTGTATATACCGTCATTTCGTTTTTCGTTTTTTATTTTTACACAAGAAAAACGAAACCATTTTCTTTGTTTCGTTTTATTATTTGAAAAGATAAAAACGAAAAAGGATTCCGTATACCGTTTTTCGTTTTTCCATTTCAAACCACAAGAGCCAGTCTCGGTTAAAATCTAAAAATAGCATTTGACTATATATTGACAATGTACATTTCCTTTTCAACGGCCAATTATTCTGATCGCAATGGCTGTAATTAACCTTAAGATATTCACGTGGAATTATTATTTTCAAAGATGTTACAGACAAAGCAAGTTATGTACCAAATTTGATTAGAGTCAATGGAATTTTAACCGAGATATAGCTTTTGATGTAAAACTACTGTTCGTGGACATCACTGAGGTGACGTGAGGTCTGAGTAAAAACTCGTAAATCAGATGATTTTTATCATTTTCAAAAAGTGTCTTATAATTTTAATGCGCTGCTATCATAGGGGCAATTATTGCGCGGGTGCCTCAGCAACAGTGCATATATTGTTTGTGAAAAAAATGTCACTGGCAAGGGCGTACCGCCCATTACGCACCAGTCTGGTGCAATGGGCTTGCACATGCGCCGTATTAATCGTCTTGAGTAGTTTTTTATAATTAAAATGTAAATTCGTTCTCAACGCTTCTATATCGTACCGCCAAATAGTCCTTGTCTCAGAAACAACATAGGGTAACTTGTTTGGATATCAGCCGGAAAATTGATTTGATTTGTGATAGTTTGCGCAATAAAAAGAACTCTATGGCTAATTTTGCGGAACGGAACAGAACGAAACAAGTGATGGGGCACCAGACAGGGAATATCTGTTTCCATACTTATATATTGTACCTGCGTTTTAATCAACTGAAAAATGTCACGATTTCCACGCTGTCAACAGACGAAATCATACTGTTTGACTGACTGAATACAATCATCTCGCTGTATTACTCATCTACGGGTATCACTAAACAGAGTCTGGTAGAGTCTGGTAGAGTCTGGTCGTCAAATAGTCCATTATATCACTGTTTTGTTGTGTTTTTGTATTAAAATGAATAAAATAAAGTGCTATTGTATCATATAAATAAAAATAAACAAGAGTTGTCGGAGGACAATATAGCTCGCCTATCAGGGATATCGTCTATCAGGGCCTACTTCAGAACAGTTATAGCATGGGTATAAAGTCCAAAATCCAAAAGTGGAATAATTCAGTTGAAATTGAATTTACAAAAGAAAGACAAGAATTACGCGTAATTAAATGTCTCACTGTGTCCCCTGCTTTGACTATCAAGGCAAGTGTAAAAGACAAAAAGTAAACAAAACGCTTAACATTGAGCTAAACACAATTATTTTTAAACAAGAAATAATAAAAAAAAAAAAAAAAAAAATACAAGAAATTTAAAAAAAACCTAGAAATACTGTGAGCAAAGCTCACTAAAGAATACCCCCCGCTCCCCTCCCAAAGCATCGGATACATTGGTAAAGTTTCTACTTTGCTTATCTTCCCTTGGAAGAATCTGAGGAGAAAAATCTTCCTTCATGCATATCTACATATAATGTGTAGCCTTCATATACAGTTTGACTCAGTAGTGCTTACAAGAAATGTAGAGGTATGTGCACAGGAGTCCCTCGCAGGCAACCTCTAAGTTGAATTATCTGCCCTTGGAAGAATCCGAGGCGTATGATCTTCCTTCATGCATATCTACATATGATGTGTAACCTTTATGTAAAGTTTGAACCAAATCCATTGAGCCGTTTAGGAGGAGTAGTGCTTACAAGAAATGTGGAGGTATGTGCACAGGAGTCCCTCGCAGGTAACCTCTAAGTTGAATTATCTGCCCTTGGAAGAATCCGATACATATGATCTTCCTTCATGCATATCTACATATGATGTGTAACCTTCATGTAAAGTTTGACCCAAATCCATTGAGCCATTTAGGAGGAGTAGTGCTTACAAGAGATGTGGAGGTATGTGCACAGGAGTCCCTCGCAGGTAACCTCTAAGTTGAATTATCTGCCCTTGGAAGAATCCGAGGCGTATGATCTTCCTTCATGCATATCTACATATGATGTGTAACCTTCATGTAAAGTTTGAACCAAATCCATTGAGCCGTTTAGGAGGAGTAGTGCTTACAAGAAATGTGGAGGTATGTGCACAGGAGTCCCTCGCAGGTAACCTCTAAGTTAAATTATCTGCCCTTGGAAGAATCCGAGGCGTATGATCTTCCTTCATGCATATCTACATATGATGTGTAATCTTCATGTAAAGTTTGAACCAAATCCATTGAGACGTTTAGGAGGAGTAGTGCTTACAAGAAATGTGGAGGTATGTGCACAGGAGTCCCTCGCAGGTAACCTCTAAGTTGAATTATCTGCCCTTGGAAGAATCCGAGGCATATGATCTTCCTTTATGCATATCTACATATGATGTGTAACCTTCATGTAAAGTTTGACCCAAATCCATTGAGCCGTTTAGGAGGAGTAGTGCTTACAAGAAATGTGGAGGTATGTGCACAGGAGTCCCTCGCAGGTAACCTCTAAGTTGAATTATCTGCCCTTGGAAGAATCCGAGGCATATGATCTTCCTTCATGCATATCTACATATGATGTGTAACCTTCATGTAAAGTTTGAACCAAATCCATTGAGCCGTTTAGGAGGAGTAGTGCTTACAAGAAATGTGGAGGTATGTGCACAGGAGTCCCTCGCAGATAACCTCTAAGTTAAATTATCTCCCCTTGGAAGAGTCCGAGGCGTGTGATCTTCCTTCATGCATATCTACATATGATGTGTAACCTTCATGTAAAGTTTGAACCAAATCCATTGAGCCGTTTAGGAGGAGTAGTGCTTACAAGAAATGTGGACATACGGACAGACAGACAGACAGACGGACAGACGGACAGACGGACGGACAGACAGGGTGATTCCTATATACCCCCCCAAACTTTGTTTGCCGGGGGGTATAAAAATTGAGCTGAACATAAAGTTCTAAAATTCAAGAAAAAAAAAAAAAAAAAAAAAATAATGCTCAAAGTTCAAAAATACAAGAAAATTAAAAAAAAAAAATGAAATTAATCCAACAAAATATGAAGAAGCTATGCCCAATTTTCAAAATCCAGCAAAAAACAAATGTTTTACCCCAAAAAATATGAAAGCCCTAGAACCAGTACTTATTGAGAAAAAAAAAATCGAAACTTTAACGTTGAGCTAAACGCAAAATTGAAAAATACAAGAAAAGAAAAAGAAAAAAATCCAAATGTTTGAAAAAAATCCATTCCAGAGTTATGGGACTTGACATACAAGGTCCCCTAATGACCCTTAATAAGTGTGTGAAGTTTGAAAGCAACAGCATACACAGTGTCTGAGAAAAGGCCTTGCACGCAAAGGTTTGACCAAATTTCTAAGTCCAAAAAGGGGCACAATTCAGTCAAAATCCATTCCAGAGTTATGGGACTTGCCATACAAGGTCCCCTAATGATCCTGAATAAGTGTGTGAAGTTTCAAAGCAACAGCATACACAGTGTCTGAGGAAAGGCCTTGCACGCAAAGGTTTGACCAAAATTCTAAGTCGAAAAAGGGGCACAATTCAGTCAAAATCCATTCCAGAGTTATGGGACTTGACATACAAGGTCCCCTAATGACCCTGAATAAGTGTGTGAAGTTTGAAAGCAACAGCATACACAGTGTCTGAGAAGAGGCCTTGCACGCAAAGGTTTGACCAAATTTCTAAGTCCAAAAAGGGGCACAATTCAGTCAAAATCCATTCCAGAGTTATGGGACTTGACATACAAGGTCCCCTAATGATCCTGAATAAGTGTGTGAAGTTTCAAAGCAACAGCATACACAGTGTCTGAGAAAAGGCCTTGCACGCAAAGGTTTGACCAAGCTGGCAACGCGGACGCCAACGCCAACACCAACGCCAACGCCAACGCCAACGCCAACGCCAACGCCGGGGTGATAACATAAGCTCCCCTATTTCTTCGAATAGGCGAGCTAAAAAGGTATTTGCCTATTTTAGTTAATTTTCGAGTGAATATAGAAATATTATATGCGTGAACACAGACACTGGTAGAGTCTGGTCATTATTAAGCAATAAATACAAAGTTTTATACGATTTTTAAGTTATAAAAAGTTTAATTTGATTTATATGTGTCATATTATATATTTATTTCCTATTTTATTTCAGCTGATAATCGGGAAAATAGTGGAAGATTGAGGATTTTTAACGATAACATTGTGTTTCGTAAATCAAAATGGCTGACGTGAAATTTTTGTTTATAATGCGGCCCCTATCGTACATCTTGAACCAGTAATACACAAAATTCTCTAATTGATTAGGTGTGATCAACAGATTAGTGTTATAATTACCAATATTTTAAATGTATGAAAACTACTTGATTGGAATAATTTTATGTTTTATATGTCATTAACATTAATTAAACCAAATGCTTAGAGAACTATATACTTACTTAAAAGTAATTCATATGAAATTGCAGGATAAATTGAGTTACATCGATCAGAGTAAATTAATTCTTTGTTCCGACGAAGAGTTTTCGACTTGTAAAGCCATTGACACATGTTTCCCACAAGCCACAAGAGTTCTTTGCGCGAAACATTTGAAGGATAATGCGGTAAATAAACTTAGTAAGTGTCTTCCTCAACCTGAGGTTAACCGCATTATTTGTAAACTCTTCGGTACTAATGGTATCTTAAGTGCTGAAACTGCAACCTCATTCACAGAAATGAACCAAGAAGTATCCAATACACATCCAAATTTGACATATTTAAAACGGATACTTACCAATTTGGAGAAGCATATATTTCTCCCCAAATTCAAACATCCCTGGCTACCACAACAATGGTTTAATAATGCAAATAAGTCATACAACCATGTTATCAAAAGGACGACAAACTGGGTAGTCCAGAAATTGCCCGACATGATAGAAAAGTTACAATAACTTGAACAGTGTCAAACTCTAGATGTGAGAGGCGCATTGCACGAATTTAGGTAAATATTGTTTGACGACACAAGCGTCGGTGCTACATGTTTCTCATGCTACATGGACACAGTTAATCCTGACCAGAGATCAAGGCGATTTATGAAATTATTATTTTTCAAAAAAAAATCCTCTATATCTGTCTAAAATGTTAACGCTAGGACAAGGTTTAAATTTGAGTACTGGTTATGTCACCAGGAAGCAGACATAAATAAGTGGAAAATATAAACCAAAAACAATGAATAAAAATTCAAAAAAATGGAGCTCTGTGTAGGGTCTTTTTTGTTAACCTAAAATGAGATCACGTCACCAATTAGAAACGAATTGAATCAAACACACCTTAATCTTGAGGATACAAAATAAACCGGCATACATCTGTTAGAGATTCGGGTTGAGACAAATGTGTTAAGGGAGAATTCCTGGTTTGTCCTTTGCGTATCACTCGATTTAATAGCGAGCTGGCAGGGGAAGGGCTCTATATTGACTTATAGGTTTCGCGGGTAATGTTGGCCCCGGGTTCACATGTCGGCAATGTCTGCATGCTAAACAAGCGCTGCGAGCCCCCTAAGCTAGCACGCTCAGCAGTGGTGCAGACACGGCCGGTAGCTGGGTGCTGCTGCTAGGCCATGCTTTGAATCTCTATCAAATGAATGTACATAGAACCAAAATCATAGAATAACACATCCAAAACATGGAGCTCTGTGTAGGGTCTTTTACGGCTCTATTTTGGTAATCTAAAATGGAAAACATAGAATAAATTCCCAAAATGATATAATATAGATCCAAACATTAAATTTTAGGCCATGAGAGAGTTCATACACGTGGTGTGGCCTGGATACAATATTTCGCAAAATGTATTTTATGAACTATATCAGGATATATATTTATTTTTCAAGTTAAAATATTTTTGCATATTTAAAAAAAAAATGCAAATATGGTTTAGTTTGATTCTACTTTTTGCGGAATAAAGTAACTACACAGTCTCTTTAATTTCATATGAATTACTTTTAAGTAAGTATATATATTAAGCTCTCTAAGTTTTTGGTTTAATTAACGTTAATGACATTTCAAACATAGTAGTTTTCATACATTTAATATCTCGGTATTGTTATAATATAATCATAACACTAATCTGTTGATCACACCTAATCAATTAGTTGACGCATAATAGAGAGAGAATTTTGTGTATTACTCGTTCAGGATGTGCGATATTGCCGCATTATAAACAGAAATTTCACGTCAGCCATTTTGATTTACGAAACACAATGTTATCGTTAAAAATCCTCAATCTTCCACTATTTTCCCGATTATCAGCTGAAATAATATAAGAAATAAATATATAATATAACACATATAAATCAAATTAAACTTTTTATAACTTAAAAATCGTATAAAACTTTGTATTTATTGCTTAATAATAACCAGACTCTACCAGGGTATAAAACTATTTCATCAATTGTTTTTTCTTTGTAATCTATAAGTCTCTTTAGTTTTGCGTTAAGGCTTTCACTGGCATTATTCGTTACTCCGGAATATGGATTGTACATGTCATATTTTTCTAAAATCCATCGACCAGAATATTCAGTAATTGTTTTATATAAATTATCATCAAAATATGTTACAAAAGCTTCACTCCATTTAAGTCTCATTTCATTAAGTTCTAGTTCAAAATTTTCAATTGTTTCACACTGTAATATACGGTGGCATAGAGGTGACATGTGTGTGTTTTTATTTTTATTTTACTAAGTGGTGCGCACGACATACTAAGTCGTGCGCACGAGATACTAAGTGGTGCGCACGACATACTAAGTCGTGCGCACCACTTAGTAACTCGTGCGCACCACTTAGTAACTCGTGCGCACGACATAGTATCTCGTGAGCACGACATAGTAACTCGTGCGCACCACTTAGTAACTCGTGCGCACCACTTAGTAACTCGTGCGCACGACATAGTAACTCTTGCGCACCACTTAAGTATCTCGTGCGCACGACATAGTATCTCGTGCGCACGAGTTACTAAGTCGTGCGCACGACTTAGTATGTCGTGCGCACGAGATAAATAAAAACATACACATGTCACCTCTATGCCACCATACTGTGGCACAGAGGTGACATGTGTATGTTTTTATTTTTATTTTACTAAGTCGTGCGCACGACATACTATGTCGTGCGCACGAGTTACTAAGTCGTGCGCACGAGTTACTAAGTCGTGCGCACGAGATACTAAGTCGTGCGCACGAGATACTAAGTCGTGCGCACGAGATCCTTAAGTCGTGCGCACGAGTTACTATGTCGTGCGCACGAGTTACTATGTCGTGCTCACGAGATACTATGTCGTGCGCACGAGTTATTAAGTGGTGCGCACGAGTTACTAAGTCGTGCGCACGAGATACTATGTCGTGCGCACGAGTTGCTAAGTGGTGCGCACGACTTAGTATGTCCTGCGCACCACTTAGTATCTCGTGCGCACGACTTAGTATCTCGTGCGCACGACTTAGTATGTCGTGCGCACCACTTAGTAAAATAAAAATAAAAACACACACATGTCACCTCTATGCCACCGTAGTAATAACCTTCTAATGTTCATTTCATAAATCTTTTTGTCATCGCTGCCACCACCATGTTTAGAAACCCAAAATTTAATATCTGTAAATATATGATTCCAGCATATCAGTAACTTAGAATTCAGCAAAGTGTTTTCAAAAGCGTTCATTATTCCGGTTTCTCTATCTGTAACTATACACACTTTTTTATCTGATAATCTTGGAATTTTACTCTTGATCGCGTTTATAAACGATTCATGACTGGCTTGGAATTTTCTCTCGTGTAACATGAAGGCAATAGGAATAATCGGTCTTTCTTTAAACATCGGATGTTGACACACGAGCGTAGAAACATAAAAGTCACCTAAATTAAAAGTAGTGTCATAATAAAATTCAACATTAACATCTTTTAACTGTAACAATCGGTTTACTTCGTCAAATAGTTCATTGTTCCCAACATAAACTTCTAAATCTGGGGTGGTTTTGATGCAGTGTATGTAATCGTCCAATTGGGAAACTAGCACGTGTAAACTGTATAATGCATCATGGGAAAAAATTTTCTGCGCTCTCATTTTCGATTGTACATTACTTATTTGTCGTTCGTTTCTTGGGACACCTATGCCTTTCAGTTTTGTATCTGGGGACGATTCTGTTTTAAGTTTGTCATTAAGGGCTTTCGGATTATCGGCCAGTCCAACGTCTTTTATTACTTTTAATACTGATGGCTTTGTTCTTTTATGTTGTCTTGAGTTTCGTTTTCGGTTCCCGTGACACAAACCTTGATAAAGTTCACTTTCACCGTAATACACAATTAAAGTACGTCCATTATAGTCTGTATCTTTGAATCTAAACACCTGTCTTTTAAAATTTTGATTCACTTGGCCCTGATTGTTGATTATAAAAAACATTTTTTCTATAGCCTTTCCTTCGGATATAAACGCTTTTTTACCATAATTTCTCCACGTGTATCCGTCTGCGCGCCAATCGTCTTTTTTAGAAGGATCTTCGGAATCACTATAAATATAAATTGTATTACTAGAAGGTCTGTAAGGGGGCTCGGTTGTGGTACTGTCTGGTAGATTTTGGTTTAAAATATCGCCCGCTTCACCGTGTGTAATAACTCTGTCTGTTTTCATAAACATTGGACATTCGGGACCGCCACCTACTAATATCTGTAAATCTGTATTTAATATAAATTTCTCTGCTGTTTCAATTAATCGGACGTGATGCGGAGTGTGTGTTCGTCTGGTAAATGTAGGTGTTCGTATGGTAAGTCTTGATGTAGGTTTGGTAGGCACTGGTGTTGGTCTGGTGGGAGTGTTTGTTCGTCTAATAGGCGATTGTACAGGTGTAGGTCTGGGTCTAGTAGGCGATTGTACAGGTGTAGGTCTGGGTCTAGTAGGCGATTGTATAGGTGTAGGTCTAGTAGGCGTTTGTACAGGTGAAGGTCTGATAGGCGCTTGTACAGGTGAAGATCTGATAGGCGCTTGTACAGGTGAAGGTCTGATAGGCGATTGTACAGGTGAAGATCTGATAGGCGCTTGTACAGGTGAAGGTCTGATAGGCGATTGTACAGGTGTAGGTCTAGTAGGCGCTTGTACAGGTGAAGGTCTGATAGGCGATTGTACCGGTGTAGGTCTAGTAGGCGCTTGTACAGGTGAAAGTTTGGTCGGAGTGGGTGTTGGTGTATGTCGCCGTACTGCAGCTTCAATGGATGATGTTAACGTCTGGGTGCCGTCGTAGCTCAGGTGGAGTCCATCTTTACTCAACAAGTTTCGTTTGGCTCCAAACATGGTGAAGAAGTCAGTATGTTGAATAACCTGTATCCAAGAAACCTTTTTCGACAGTTCATGGATGTTGTAGTTTACGATTCCTGCTTCTTCGTTCCAACGCTCTAGGTAATTTAGTCTCAGCTGGCTACCAGGGAAGAGATTCTGTGCTCTCGGTAAGACTTCCGAAATAACAACAGTGCAGCTTGGTGATGCTTGACGGATTTCATAGCACAAAGACTCTATGTCATTAACTACAGCTTCTGGAGACTTCGAAGTTATGTCATTCGCACCAACCATAATAACAACTACCTACAAATTAAAGAATAATTGTTACTTATGGTCAATCTCACATTTAATTTGGAACACATGGAATATAGAGGGAAAATGCAGACCAGTATTGAAATTGGCACCGCTTAAGTCGACTGAAAGCAGATCGAAGTGCGAAATCGGACGGACAATGCAGACAAATGGAATATAGAGGAAAAACGCAGACCAGTATCGACAAAACGCAGACCGCCAATCAGAAACAGTTATTCATTGGGGGTGTGTCTCAAATATTTTGGGGTCTGCTATTTCTAAATATAGAATATCTGCTCGATTGTAAACGGACGGAAAATGCAGACAAAATGGAATATAGAGTGAAAATGCAGACCAGTATTGACAAAACGCAGACCGCCAATCAGAAACAGTTATTTATTGGAGGTGTGTCTCAAATATTTTGATTAAAACATGGCTGTTCTTAATTAGATGTTTGATATAGAAACATTGCAAGAAATGGAGAAATTATCTGCAGTATTACATTTCTTACATTTTTTTTTTTTTTTTACATATCATGTTTCATTTAAAGTCACGGACAATGTTTATATATTAACTTTTTTCCCAATTATCAATAAAAAAAATGTATGATATGAAAAAGAGGAATTACTTCAATAGTTCGTAAATGCAGGTAAAACTAAAAAAATGAAATTTTAAAATACAATTCTTGAAATTTATTGGCGTTATAACTTTTCGAAATATAGTATCTCTTCTACAGACAGCCAATTAAATTCAATATAATCCTGTTAAATCATATACAGGTAATATCGATTGAAAGCAGATCGAAGTGCGAAATCGGACGGACTATGCAGACAAATGAAATATAGAGGGAAAACGCAGACCAGTATTGACAAAAAGCAGACCGCCAAGTATTGGGGGTGTGTCTCTAGATCTGCCATTTCTAAATATAGAATATCTGCTCGATTGTAAACGGACGGAAAATGCAGACAAATGGAATATAGAGTGAAAATGCAGACCAGTATTGACAAAACGCAGACCGCCAATCAGAAACAGTTATTTATTGGAGGTGTGTCTCAAATATTTTGATTAAAACATGGCTGTTCTTAATTAGATGTTTGATATAGAAACATTGCAAGAAATGGAGAAATTATCTGAAGTATTATATTTCTTACATTTTTTTTACATATCATGTTTCATTTAAAGTCACGGACAATGTTTATATATTAACTTTTTTCCCAATTATCAATAAAAAAATGTATGATATGAAAAAGAGGAATTACTTCAATAGTTCGTAAATGCAGGTAAAACTAAAAAAATGAAATTTTAAAATACAATTCTTGAAATTTATTGGCGTTATAACTTTTCGAAATATAGTATCTCTTCTACAGACAGCCAATTAAATTCAATATAATCCTGTTAAATCATATACAGGTAATATCGATTGAAAGCAGATCGAAGTGCGAAATCGGACGGACTATGCAGACAAATGAAATATAGAGGGAAAACGCAGACCAGTATTGACAAAAAGCAGACCGCCAAGTATTGGGGGTGTGTCTCAAGTATCTTAATTGGCTATCTGCCATTTCTAAATATAGAATATCTGCTCGATTGTAAACGGACGGAAAATGCAGACAAATGGAATATAGATTGAAAATGCAGACCAGTATTGACAAAACGCAGACCGCCAATCAGAAACAGTTATTTATTGGGGGTGCCAAGTATTGGGGGTGTGTCTCAAATATCTTCATTTGGGGTCTGCTATTTCTAAATATAGAATATCTGCTCGATTGAAATCGTGCGAAATTGGACTATGCAGACAAATGGAATATAGAGGGAAAACGCAGACCAATATTGAAAAAGGCAGACTGCCAATCGATACAGTTACATATTGAGGGTGTGTCTCAAATATCTTGATGTTTCGGTCATTAACCCTTTCCCACATGCAGACGCATTTTGACACAATAGCAATGTTTTGAAAACATTGTGAACAAATGTAAACGGTTAAACAACTACAAAGTTATTTGGAATAGGATACATTGAAATAGAAACATTGCAAGAGATGAAGAAATTAACTGCAATTTTTACATTTCCTCTAATATTTCTTCTCAAAGTATCAATACTCAGATATAGTCACGGAAAATTTCACATATAAACTCAACTATTTCCCCCATGAGTCGGAATGGTACAAGAAGAATTGGAAGAGAGAAATCATAACTTCAATATATATATATATCAGGTAAAAACCAAACGTGAGAGCAAAATCAGTGTATAATTTTCAAAATACGATACTACAATTTGATTGGATGTCTGCCCATTCTTAATTAAATATCTGCTCTATCGAAAACATATTGATGTGTAAGGCCAGATTCTTGATTGTGATTGGTGATCTGCCTTTTCTAAATATAGTATCACATAGCATGCAGACTGCAATAGTTGAATAACGCAGACGGTCAATCAAGAAAAGGGAGATAACAATCAAATTCGTTGAAGGCAATTTCATGAGGAAACATTGCTGGAAAAGGAGGATTTTTACATCCCTGCATTATTTATTCTTTAATATAATTATTCAGTCGTAGATGTAGATTGTCACGAACAATGTTTATGATATCTATTTATTAATACACAATGTTAAAAGGAAATATTGCATGAAAAGGAGGAATTACTGCAATTTTTATATTTCTGGTATTTCTGGCATTAGTTCTTCTGTAATTTAATTATTCAGTTGTATTCATGGTAAATGTTAAAATATCATAGATTTTCACATATTTGGTAGATTTGTATGAACAATTTAGTACTCACCGAAAAGTATGGCACAACATCATAGAGAACATCTTCAGTTAAAAACTGACGAATTCGATAGCCAGGATAGGCAAACACACTATAACTGTCCTTAGGTAAATATTCCGTACTTGGTCTGACTGTGACCTATGACAACTGCCATATTTATATTTAACAAAAAGGTTAATGAACACAAGACACAAACGGTCAGATTTCGAGTATAAGTTCTTTTTAATATTTGCAAGTTACAGTCACAATAACACTTTTATATATATAATCCAAATGTTATCAAAGTATTAAAACAATATGGTAAACTATCATTCAAACACAGTTTGTAGAAATGGGCAGATTGGACATCCAAATGCTGATACATATAGACATTTGGTACAATGTTTTTTTCAGTTTGCATAAGTGTGGAAAATAAAACATCTTCAAAGACATAAACAGCTTTTATCATCAGTAATCAGATTTTAATTAAAGAAAATTTAAATATGGGTAATCATGATTGGCCTTAATTAGTACAAATTAAATATACTTTGTTATTCAAACAATCGAATTAAGGACAAAAACATCTGACCGAAAACCGCGATGTCTTAATCAAAGGTATTTGAGACACACCCCCAATAAATAACGGCTTCTGATTGGCAGTCTGCGTTTTCCAATACCCGTCTGCGTTTTCCCTCTATATCCCATTTGTCTGCGTCTTCCGTCTGCGTTTTAATCTGTCCCCGTGTTCACGCATATAATATTTCTATATTCACTCGAAAATGAACTGAAATAGGCAAATACATTTTTATTTTTATTTATATGATACAATAACACGTTATTTCATTCATTTCAATACAAAAACATAACAAAACAGTGATAAAATGGGATATTTGACGACCAGACTCTACCGGACTCTACCAGACTCTGTTTAGTGACACCGCTCATCTACCAGACTCTGTTTAGTGACACCGCTCATCTACCAGTAACTACTGGAATGATTGATTGACTGAATATAGTAATGTCGTTGTAATACCCATCAACCACTACTGGAATGATTGACTGACTGAATACAGTCATGTCGTTGTAATACCCATCTACCAGTAACTGCTGGAATGATTGACTGACTAAATACAATCATCTTGTTGTAATACCCATCTACCAGTAACTGCTGGAATGATTGACTGACTGAATACAGTCATGTTGTTGTAATACCCATCTACCAGTAACTACTGGAATGATTGACTGACTGAATACAGTCATCTCTTTGTAATACCCATCTACCAGTAACTACTGGAATGATTGACTGACTGAATACAGTCATGTCGTTGTAATACCCATCTGCCAGTAACTGCTGGAATGATTGACTGACTGAATACAGTCATTTTGTTTTAAAACCCATCTATCAGTAACTACTGGAATGATTGATTGACTGAATACAGTCATGTCGTTGTAATACCCATCTACCAGTAACTGCTGGAATGATTGACTGACTAAATACAGTCATCTTGTTGTAATACCCATCTACCAGTAACTACTGGAATGATTGACTGACTGAATATGAAGTTTTTAAAGTAAAACATATTTTTATTAGAAAATACTTACCAGTCATTTATTACCTGATATATACATCTCCTAACCCTTAATTCATCCAGAAAAAGAACTCGCCTAGCGTATCCCTCACGCCTGTGTGATATACACGGTCACCGGTAAATACCGGCGCACGAGGTCAACGTGTCACTTTTAGTTTTCAAGTAAGTGTTGGTTGACGACGCGGGGTTGGGAGGCGGGAATATGAAATGACTGGTAAGTATTTTCTAATAAAAATATGTTTTACTTTAAAAACTTCATTTTTATGTCAAAAATACATTACCAGTCATTTATTACCTGATGACTTTTCAGCATCGGTCGGGAGGCATCTGCCAACACTTCTAGTCCTACAGGTAATGCAGCACATTGTAGTTATTTTTATTTAATTTATTTACTTAGTACTGAGACACAACAGCCTGTGAAAGTAGGAGAATGGATTGATAAATTTCAATCGTTAAGTACTTTATTGTTGTGTCTAATATGTAATTTAGCATATAACTCGCTGAGACGCCACCAGTGGCCCCAGAGAGTGAAGATTTTCAGTTTGCTTAGACATAGATCGCAGGTAGAAATTTGAAAAAGTCGATTGAGATTTCCATACCGCGGCACGAAGAATATCCTCTAAAGGCACATTGTTGGAAAAGGCCCAACTAGCGGAGAGTGCTCTAATTTCATGTGGACGAATCCGTAAAAACGAAAGATCGCGAACTGAAAGATTAGTGTAGGCTAATTTAATTGTACAGGATATCCAGCGGGAAATAGAAGCCGCTGATATATCCTTACATCCTATCAGAGGGAGAAACAACCTCTTCCTACGGCCCCTTGTCCCTTTAACTCTCTTAAGGTAAAGCTTAAGAGCTCTAACGGGACATAGAAGTCTGTCGGCATCCAACGGACCACAGCTCGCAGAAAGACTGGGAACCGTGATTGGTTTAGGAAGGACCGAAGGTAACTGGTTCTTGGCTAAAAAAACCTGACTGACAAAGTAGAGTGAACGAGCCATCAGATTCATTGAATCTGATAAAGCCGGTTTCTACTGAAAGCGCATGCAACTCACTTCTACGACGCGCGGTCGCAAAGGCAAGAAGAAAGACAGTTTTGTAAGTTAAAAATTTTAACGAAGCAGAAGACAGAGGTTCGTACGGCGCCTTTGTAAGAGACCAAAGAACGCAAGATAAATCCCATTTTGGAGTTAAACTCCTACAAACGGGTTTATCTAGTTCGAATGATCGCATAAGTTCCGAGAGAAATGGATTAGCACCAATACTCTCTCCCCCTTTGAACTTAAGCGTATTCGAAAGCATTGAACGATAACCTTTTATTGTGCTAACAGCTAGATCTTTATCTTCAAAAAGAAAAAGAAAGAAATCGGCAATCCTAGCTACAGAGGGACACTCAGGATTGATCGACCTAGCATGACACCAATCTGAGAAGACTGTCCACTTGGAATCATAGACGATTCTAGTGGATCGTCTTCTGGATTGAGCGATGCGAGAGGCAACTTTTTGAGAAAAGTTTCTCTCTCGGATCGATCGCTTGATAATGTCCAAGCGTGAAGATGAAGCATTGCCGGGTTGGTATGAAGATGCCGCCCCGGTTTCTGAAACAGAAGGTCGTCTTGAAGAGGAAGACGTACTGGTTGTGCCGACAGGCAGGCCAGGAGGTCGTTGAACCAAGACCTCTGGGGCCAAAATGGCGCTATCAACAGGATTCTGCACTGTTGAGAACGAAGAACCTTTTGTAGTACGATCGGGACCAGAATGAACGGGGGAAACGCGTACCCGAATAGACGGTCCCAATCGAGGGTCAGTGCGTCCACTGCCCAGGCTGCAGGATCGTACATCGGTGACACATAAAGTGGCAGCCGATGGTTGACTCTGGTGGCGAAAAGATCCACCAGTGGTGTCCCGATCCGCATGAATACAGAGTTTACTACACTCTGATTCAGTGTCCATTCCGCCGGAAGAACTTTGTTTTGGCGGGATAGACTGTCCGCTAAGACATTCAAATGGCCGGGGACGTGTTTTACTAAGACTACTAACGACGTCGCCTGGCACCAAAGGAGTAACTTCCATGTCTCCAGAAAGAGTAGATGGGAGTGCGTTCCTCCTTGCCTGCGAATGTAGGACACAACAGTAGTATTGTCCGTCGACAATAAAACAGTTGTGTTCGCAACGGAGGCAGAGAACTGTTTGAGAGCTAGCAGGACTGCTCTCAATTCTAAGTTGTTTATGTGCAAACAACGTTCCTCCGCTGTCCACATGCCCTGGGCTGTTAGGCCCTGTGGCTCTAAATGAGCCCCCCAACCCACAGCACTGGCATCTGTAAAAAGGTACAGATCCGGAGGTGATGTGATCAAGGGCACCCCTTGTAGATAGATTAACGGATCCAGCCACCACCGAAGGTGTGACTTGAAGAAATCCGTCAGAGCTATCTCCTGTTCCAGTGAGTCCACAGACGGACGCCACCGGGACAGAAAAAGATACTGAAGGGGCCGCATGTGGAGCCTGCCTAGACTGACTAGGTCGGCTGCTGCACTCAGGGACCCCAGAAGTGACAGCATGGACCGGGCTGTTACCATAGCCTGATCCAGAGTGAGTCTGATCTTCCGGAAAAGAGAATCGACTCTGTCCGAAGGGACCCGAATCACCGCTAGGTCGGTGAGAAAGGTCATCCCTACGAATGTAAACCTCTTTGACGGAACTAAGTCCGACTTCTGCGTATTGGGAATAAGGCCCAATCGCAGAATGGTCCGCCAGGCTAGAGACAGATCGTGAAGGAGAATTAAACGATCTGCTCTGTGGAGTAGCCAGTCGTCGAAGTATTGAAGAAGCTGGGGCCCGTTCATTCGTAGAAAGGCTCCCACAGCATTTATAATCTTCGTGAATACTCGAGGTGCGGACTTGAGGCCGAAGGGAAGTGCCCTGAATTGGTACACTTCTCCATTTACCACAAACCGAAGGTATTTCCTCGACGAGGAAGCGATCGGAATGTGGTAATAGGCGTCTTGTAGGTCTAACGAGACCGCCCAGTCGTCCTTCCGAATAGCCATTCTGATGGAGCGGGCCGACTCCATCTTGAATTTCTCGACCGGTATTAATAGATTCAGGGCTGACAAATCTATCACCGGTCTCCACCGACCGTCTTTTTTCGGAACGAGAAAAAGACGGCTGTAGAAACCCCGAGTATTGGGGTTGAGAACCCTCTCTATGGCTTTCTTTTTCAGAAGTGATGTAATCACTTCTGACATGGTCGGATTGCGTGACGACAGATCGATGGGCACGCTTGTCATGGGAGGGGGGGAAACGAAGGGAATTAGATACCCTTCTTGTATCACGGATAAAATCCAACGATCCTCCGTGATACTCCCCCATTCTTCCCTGAAAAATGACAGGCGGCCCCCTACTGCAATCTCCGGCCTCGGGATAGTCATAGAGAGGTGCGTACCCCTAGGGCTGCGGCCTAGGAGCCGTACCATACCTGGAAGTATGCTTCGGCTTAGCTCCCGTGAAACGGGGCTTCGGTTTAGCATAATTCCGGCCCGTGGAAGGAGGTTGTTTAGGCGGTACAGCCTTCACTTCCTGTTTCTGCTTTTTCGCCGGGGGCTTCCTAGTATTAGTCCATTTAGCCGCCGGTGCAGAGTATTTACGACTCTGTGACAAAGCATTTACTGCACTCGCCGAAAGGCGTCTGGATTGTTCTGACGAATCAGTAACAGTCACTGCAGCAATCCTTCCACCAAAGAGAAGATTGGAGGATAAGGGGGCGGCTCTTAAGCTGTCCTTGCTATTTTGTAGCAGAGAAGAGGATTTGACAAGTGTCGCATCTCTCCTCGCGGACAGCATTTCCGTGGCGTTCTGCAAATTCAGAGCCATCAGGTGCCGATTCCCCGTATCAAAAGCCTCCAGAATTCTGCTAGCCCCTCTGCTAGAGACATTCTCCTCTTTAAGTAGCAGTGCCAGAGCTATGGCGAAATGATCGTCATGTGAAGCCACCATGACTCCCAGACGCGCTCTGGCCTCCCATCTCTCAACCAGTTTAGCACTAACTGTGATTGAGGTGGGTGCAGTTAATCCCAAAGTGGACGCATCTCCGTCTAAGGCCGGCACTTTAACGGGAAAGAACTCCTTCGAAGCTACATAAGCCTTAGGAGACACCCATTCCTTAGAGATGGCCAGTGGGACCGACCAGGCTGACTCAACAGTGTCTAATGACCTGGTGGACTGCAGTTGGTCCAATAACCTTCCCAAGTTATTCGCCTGCGGAAGTAACTGTAATGGAGTTGTAGACCCTCCTATCTCCGCATTATGTTCTTCCAAACTTGAAAGGTTTTTACGACGTGGGGGAGCGTCGATCTTAGGGCAGAGCGTACTAGGCACTACCCTAAAAACTTCTTCAATAGCCTGCTGCAGGGACCAACGATCCGCAGCCGGCTCGTCTTCTATAGGTAATAGACTTTCCGTTTCTTCGTCAGACGAAGAAGTGGAGGATTGTCTAGGCCTACGACGAGAAGTATTGTGCTTAACCGGACTTCCCACCGGTTGACCAATTTCCGATCCAGAAATGGATTCATTCTCTGATAAATCCATAAGCTGGTGACGATTATGTGAACTCAACCTTCTATCCGCAGCAGAGAAAGGTTGCGCAGAGTCAATCATCGGAGCCGAACTCACTGTATGTGATCTTTTCGACTTCCCCTTAACGGAACAAGCAATATTCCGATCGGGGGATTGCCTTTCAAAGGACTGCCTCTTGGAGAGGTGTCCTTCCGGGAGGCGTAAATTCCTATAATCAGGAATTTGACGATCACGGTAGGCATCACTAACCTGTCTGTCATAGAACCGATCACTCCTTCGTAACGAAGGTTGGTAACGTGGAGGAGTAATATCTCTTGAATAATACACTGTTCCCCTAGGAGAACGGAATGATTTTCTCGATATGTACTCTCCGTAATCTATGTCAGCAGGTTGGTTATTAAAACCTGGTAAACCAGTGTTCTGAATATCCAAATAATCAGGCTGTGCTGCGAAAGAATGATAACGTGTATCTATCCGATCGAGACGCACTGATTCCGGTTGCCTGGTACCGGGTTGCCCGGTACCTGGTTGACCGGTGGCAGGTCGAGTCATGTATGAATGACTGCCTTGCTGATTCTCCCATTCATCTTGAAATGAATCACCCATGTCCTCATTCCCGGTGTATGGATTAGTCATGCTGAATTGACTGACAGAATGCCCGGTCGCTTCATGCAGCCCGGTGCCCGGTCTAGTCATTTCAGAATGACTGCCTGGTTGCCCGGTGACTGGTCGTATCATTCTAGAATGATTGCCCGGTTGCCCGGTGACCGGTCTCGTCATTTCAAAATGACTGCCTGGTTGCCCGGTTGCCCGGTGCCCGATTTAACCAAGGTAATATGACTGTCCAGTTTCCCGGAACCCGGTTGCCCGGTACCCGGTCGCCCGGAGTCATAAGGGTTTTGCCCGGAAGCATCACCCTGTGGACCAATGATAGGCAATTGTAATGCTCCATCACCGGTCCCCAAATTCTGCCCGCCGACCGGGTAATTTGGAACTCTGCTGTAGGCTTCCGAAGAATGCCTATCAACTGAGTGTGGTGAAAGAGGGGGCCATTCTGTTAGGTTTCCCTGAGAATGCCCCATTGCCTCCCCCGAAGGTTCAGCACTAACACCAATCGTCTGTTTTTGACCAGACGATATCATACGTTCCTCCGAACTTCGAGACGGTCCCGTCGTGGCTGTTACAGAGGCGTATGTCTTGACTGAAGATTGAAAAGCTCTGTCCTTCCGTCTAATCAACCCAGTCGTGGAGTCTGTTGGGGAAAAACCCTCGAATTCCCCTTCGCTCGTAGAGCTAATACTTACCTTCTTCTTCAAAGGAACAGTTTTACTCTTACGGCATTTGTGAGTCCTCCTCGATATGGCCTGTTTCCAAACGGAAGCCGACCATAACGAACAGAACTCACATGGTGAATCCTGTGTGCACTTAGTGCACGCAATGCAGGAAGAGTGCGTGTCCCACAAGGCCACTAAATGACCGCATGAGCCACGCCTCTGTTCACCATTATGTGACATAGTATAATTACGAAATCAAATTACGAAGTTCAAAAACAAAAAATAATATTTTCTATTCTTTTATTTCACTACTCGTTTTTACGGACGTAATTCAATGAAAAAATATTTTTTAAATATTCTCCAAATGTCTATGTAATTATACAAAACAACAACAAAGGCGATAAACAATATTATCGCTACCGGATCGGGAAATCTCACCGTTGAAAATTAATTGAAAAATTAATGCACGGTCATTCAAGACCCGACTCGTAACTGAAATAGTGGGTGGGGTAACCACCCGCGGCTCTCAGCTAGTTGTTACTACAAAAAAACACAACTTAAACACAAACAATAAATAAACAAAGTTCAAGTTCAAGAAGTAAATGTACAGTTTAACTGAATGAATTGACCCGTTAAAGCGAAAGCTTTAACTAGACAACGAAAATAAATTTAGAAAAATGAAAATAAATTCAAGCCTGTAGGTCGGTGTGTCCAGGAAACTAAAAGTGACACGTTGACCTCGTGCGCCGGTATTTACCGGTGACCGTGTATATCACACAGGCGTGAGGGATACGCTAGGCGAGTTCTTTTTCTGGATGAATTAAGGGTTAGGAGATGTATATATCAGGTAATAAATGACTGGTAATGTATTTTTGACATAAAAACAGTCATGTTGTTGTAATACCCATCTACCAGTAACTACTGGAATGATTGACTGACTGAATACAGTCATGTCGTTGTAATACCCATCTACCAGTAACTACTGGAATGATTGATTGACTGACTGAATACAGTCATGTCGTTGTAATACCCATCTACCAGTAACTACTGGAATGATTGACTGACTGAATACAGTCATGTCGTTGTAATACCCATCTACTAGTAACTACTGGAATGATTGACTGACTGAATACAGTCATGTCGTTGTAATACCCATCTACTAGTAACTACTGGAATGATTGACTGACTGAATACAGTCATCTCGTTGTAATACCCATCTACCAGTAACTACTGGAATGATTGACTGACTAAATGCAGTCATCTCGTTGTAATACCCATCTACTAGTAACTACTGGAATGATTGACTGACTTAATGCAGTCATCTCGTTGTAATACCCATCTACTAGTAACTACTGGAATGATTTACTGACTAAATACAATCATCTTGTTGTAATACCCATCTACCAGTAACTACTGGAATGATTGACTGACTGAATACAGTCATGTCGTTGTAATACCCATCTATCAGTAACTACTGGAATGATTGACTGACTGAATACAGTCATGTTGTTGTAATACCCATCTACCAGTAACTACTGGAATGATTGACTGACTGAATACAGTCATGTCGTTGTAATACCCGGGAGACACTAAAAATCCCCATGGTTAAAAATTTGCATAGTACTCAAAATCCCCATGGTTCAAAATTGGTATAGTACTCAAAATCCCCATGGCTAAAATGAAAGGGTATTCAAAATCCCCACGGCCAAAATGATGAGTTCAAAATCTCCATGGAGAATCGCTGTGTTTATTTTGTTTTTCACAGCCAATCATTTAAATCATCATACCGCTAAATTAGTTTTTACCCATCTACCAGGAATGGCTTGAATGTTTGATTGACTGAATAGTCATATCGTTGTAATACACATCTACCAGTTAATTACTGCTGGATGTTTGACTGACTGTGTAAACAGTCATATCTCCTTTTGCCACAATGTTTTTAAAAGAAGTTTGCTGTAGATACATCAAAATGTGTCTATATGTTGGACAATTTTAAGAACTTTGTTTCACCTAAGCTTTTTTAAAAATGGTCAAATTTTGTAATTATTAATACATGTATACCTAGTTACTTTCCAGACTCTCTTTCATGGCAATCAGGGTTAGGGGACAGATGCGTCAGATACTGTGTACATTTAATAGTAATTTACACCAGGCAAAGTCTTTATATGAGTGAAATAAATAATTATAGCCGCATAAAAAGTATCAAATGAACTATCAATGCATGTTATGCAAACAAATAGGTAGCATTTTGTCTTTTGAACACTGAAAAAATACTTTTTCTCGAATCTTTTAATTTCAATATTCTTAGTTAAAAACTTACAAGGTAAAATAGTTCTATAATAATTCAGTGAATATAAAAACAACAACATTGAGTATAAATCACAAATGATCACATAAAAAACCGATAAACATCCATGTAGATATGACCAAAAGATACTGGCAAGAGGTTAATATGGGACAATCATATTTGCATCCTCAAACTAAATTATCTGCCTTCAAAAAGGCTTTGCTTTGACCTACTCAAATTAACAGGTTCTGTGCTTCCCATCTTCCAGTCACTGCTGGAATGATTGACTGACTGAATAGTCATCTAGTTGTAATACCCATCTACCAGTCACTGCTGGAATGATTGACTGACTGAATAGTCATCTAGTTGTAATACCCATCTACCAGTCACTGCTGGAATGATTGACTGACTAAATAGTCATCTAGTTGTAATACTCATCCACCAGTTACTGCTGGAATGTTTGACTGACTGAATACAGTCATCTCGTTGTAATACCCATCTACCAGTATCTGCTGGAATGATTGACTGACTGAATAGAGTAATCTCGCTGTAATACCTATCTACCAGTCACTGCCAGAATACAGTCATCAAGTTGTAATACCCATCTACCAGATACTGCTGGAATGATTGATTGACTGAAAACAGTCATCTCGTTGTAATACCCATCTACCAGTAACTGCTGGAATGATTGACTGACTGAATAGTCATATCGTTGTAATACACATCTACCAGTTACTGCTGGATGTTTGACTGACTATCTTCTTTTGCCACAATGTTTTTAAAAGAAGTTTGCTGTAAATGCAAACAAAAATGTGTCTATATGTGGAAAAATGTTAAGAACTTTGTTTCACCTAATTTTTTTAAAATTAATATAACTACATGTTAAGGAAAGGATGCATCGCTGATAACTGATTACGCTGATAACAAGCAGCTTCTATTTTTCTCACAATGTTTTCCAACGCTGTCTGCTACATCTGCATTTGAAGCTATAAATACGTGGTTTGAGAATTATTTATTTTTCTTTTAAATAAGTTTGAAAAGAAGAGAAAAATGTAAGGAAAGGAGCATTGTCGATAAGGACAAGTTTTCCTTTTCTAACAATTTTTTCAAAGGCTGTTTTTTTTTTATTTATCTGCAACAAAAGTCAGTAACGACAGGAAAATTAGAATTTTACTGAATAAAAGAATACAAACTAACCGAAATTTGTTCGATTATAAATTTGAAAGCAGCAGACGACTTTCAAAATGTTTGTCATCGCCATTGCATGAGGCATATTACTTGTGATTGCTTTAATTTCTAATGGTGATCGCGATGTCGGATTCCAACGCGATGCTAGGCCTTGGACCCCATATATCGCGATATAGTGGAACTCCAGTGTAGTTACATTGGATAATTCGCGAGAGGATAAAACTCAATATCCAGTAGAACGCAATGCCGACTTAGCTCCCGTTGCAAACTTGTAAAAAGAGCCTTTCAAGACTCCCTTTCATGACAATCGGGGTTAGGGGACAGATGCGTCAGATACTGTGTAAATTTAATAGTAATTTACACCAGTCAAAGTCTTAATACATGTATGAGTGAAATAAATTATTATAGCCGCATAAAAAGTATCAAATGAATTATCAATGCATGTTTCCCAGCTCAATTATGCAAACAAATATGTTGCATTTTGTCTTTTGAAAATCCATCCTTCTATAATAATTCAGTGAATATAAAAACAACAACATTGAGTATAAATCACAAATTATCACATAAAAAACGATAAACATCCATGTAGATATGACCATAAGATACTGGCAAGAGGTTAATATGGGACAATCATATTTGCATCCTCAAACTGACTTATCTGCCTTCAAAAAGGCTTTGCTTTTACCTACTCAAATTAACAGGTTCTCTGCTTCCATTTTTAAATATTCTATGAATCTTGTTTCACCTCTTTCCCACATGCAGATGCATTTTTAGCAGACGACTTTTGCAAACATTGTGGCAAAAGGAAAAATTTGTAATTGAAAGCAATTTCTCACATTCTTTTCGACTGCATTCAAAATTACACTTTCATTTATAGAGATTTTTCCTATCTTCGCCAAAATGTTACATTAAAGTCGTCTGCTAATTTGTTGTATGGGGGAAAGGGCTAGTGATAAAAAAATCATTTCTCACACTCACAATGCTTTCTTTCAGATGGATTTGCAGCAGTCTACTTTTGAAAACATAGTTGCAAAGGGAGAAATTGCTGATTATGACCAATTTCTCCTTTTGGTACAATGTCTTCGACGTTTATTAAATGAAAATACTTTTATTTACAGAGATGTCCCCTATTTCTGCTTAGATGTTTTCAAAGTTTTTTGTATGTGAGATAGGAGCGTTAATTTCTTTTAGTTTTCACTTTCTAAATTGTGTGTTGGATACAACATCCCAATGATTTTAAGAAATATTAAATAATAGTATCTGCCGTCACAACCTAAAATACATTTTTTCAGTACTAACTCTGTTTTAAATGCTATAAACTGAAATAATCTGAAGAGAAGAAAATGAAAGAAAATGAATAAAAAAATATATTTCAATAGCATAAAAAGACACTGAAAAACTAGAAAAGTTTCTTTGTATGGTGTTTATGCACATTCAAAAAGTTTTCAGCTATATCAAAGCATTTCCTGGGTAAGTTACCAGTACTTCTTGTGGAGTGAGTCAGTCATAATGCAAACTTTGCAATTCTAAGTGTAAAGGAGGGGGACCAGTACTACCATTTTAAAGTTTTTGGTATTATTCTGTAAGGGATCGAACCTTTAACCTCCAGGCACTAGAGTTGGGTGCTTTACCACTACATCATCGAGGTGGTCACATTGATGAGGTGAAAATTTAAAAATGTCTCCTGTTTGCAAAAATGTTAAATTAACTGCTGCAGCAACATCAAAGTTCCATCAGGGTAAAGTTATGGTTCTGAGTATTATAAACAACAACCTTTTCATAATTATTTAACAAGTTAATGAAAAAACAAGGAAATACTGATCGATTGATTGATAGATAATCTACTGGCAAACATGATTTCATCAAAAAATTGAACATGTGACTAGCATTATTCATCTTCTACCAATGGGCTGAATGTCTCAGTGGGAGGCAGTCAGTTGCACTGGAACAATGTTATATGGAGTCTTGTGCAATATGTATTGTTTGATATTTTTGCCGCTTTTCACACTTTTTCAATTATATCACAGTGGTTCCTTGGCAAGTTACCAGTACTGCTGGTCCATTTATCCCGACACCAGTCAGTCAATTGCTATGCTAACCCCGCAACCCTGAGTGACAAGGAGGGCAACCATTACTACTCATATAGACGCTTTCTGACGCCTCTGCAGCAGACGGCTTTTTGAAAACATAGTGACAAAAGGAGGAATTGCACAGAACGTGCAATTTCTCCTTTATGCCACAATGTTTTCCACTTTTTGCCATGGGTTATCCATTCAATTATGGAGATTTTCTATGTTTTGACAAAATACGTTCAAAGTCGTCTGCTGCAGAATTGTCGTATGAGGGAAAGGGTTAAAGTATGTGGTATGATCCCTAGTGCAAGAGAGTCAGGAAACGAATGATTACTGTTATATAACTGAAATATTGTTGAAAACGACTTTGAGCTCCAGTCAAAATTTATAGTTTAATAAAAGTAGCGGTGTTTCAGTCGCTATCGCTATAAATGTTCTTTGTTTTGTATGTCATTTCATATCATCAGGGCATCTGATAACAACCTATGTGATTTAGTTCTCACTAGGAAATTATTATTTTTCTCATTCCTGTAGATTTCTAAAGAGTCTTCATAGTATATGTATATGCAATATAATGAATTCATACAACTTGCAAGGTAGCTTAACACTTTCCCACATACAACAAATATTCAGTAGCGGACTTTGGATGCACCTGGCACAAACTATGACAAATCTTTTCAAATGTTTTATTATTGAATAAACTTGAAAACATTGTGGCAAAAGGAGGAATTGCTCATTATGAGCAATTTATCCTTAAGCTCCATACAATGTTTTCAAAAGGCGTCTGCTGCAGGCATCAAAAAGCGTCTGAATATGGGAAAGGATTAAATAATAAAAATATGGTGTAAAAATATGGCCAAATTAAATTAAAATCCTAAAACACAACTTTCATCAATCTAACAGATTATCCGTCTCCGCATTAATGCTGTTATCGATGACGGTCTCAGTGACGATACTACCCGCTGTCAATTGTCTTAAAACAAGTCTCTTATATACACCATTCTTCAACAGCAATTGATCATGTGTTCCCTGTTCCGCTATAACACCTTTATCAATCACAACAACCTGAAATTAAAAAGGGTTTAGAAAAAGGAAAAAGAATATGAAATATATATACATATACATGTATATGCCTATAACACTTTTCTACATAAAGATGCATCTGCAGCAGACGACCTTTTAAAAATGTGGCATTCAAAAAAAGAAATTGCTCATAGCAATCAATATCTCCTTTTGCAAACAGTTTTCAACTGCTTAACTTTTATTTATATGTTGTCCAAGTTGTCTGCTGTAATTGTGTTGTATGTGGGAAAGAGTTAATAGATTATTATATGGAAACTGGTAAAATAATATGTTTTGTGTAACTTCTTTGAACTGCTCAAAAAAATTATTTTGGAATATTTGCACCCTTAACGATAATAAAAACTTGACTTTTAGCCATCCTCAAAATGCAAGTAGTTTTAGTTCAACAATACATGTGTACATGTAGCTGGAAATTTAGAGTCATCTGTATAGAAAATATTCGAGGGAAAAAATAGTTTTTTATACAAGTTGAACAAGAGCGCCGCAAGCAAACGGCAACGCTTGTCAACTTTTTTTTAAGTATGGACATGCACATTATTCTGGAACATGTGGACCAAGTTTTTTGAGTTAAGGTTGAAGTTTTGTGACAACGACAAGGGTATCACAATATCCCGAAAGGCTGCAAATGGATCAAAATATTTCTCCTTTAGCCACAGTGTTTCTAAAGGTTGTCTGCTCCATAAGGTTTCAGGTGTTTGTCTGTAATGGGGTAATGGATTAAATAACTAATCAAACAAACTCACCTTAGAAGCATTTCTCACTGTTGACAGCCTGTGAGCGATAACGAGTACTGTTCTGCCCTTCATGGCCCGGTCTATGGCTTCCTGCACCAGATGTTCTGATTCGGCGTCCAGCGCACTTGTTGCCTGGAAAACAGAAACATGTTGTATTAACTTTTTCCCACATACAACAAATCTGAAGCAGATGACTTGCAAAACATCAAGGCAAAAAGATGGAAAATCACTATAAATTTAAGTTAAATGTCTTAATTGCTCAAGTTGTCAAAATGAGTAACTTGTCTTTTCTCACTGTGTTTTCCACTGCAAATGTGTCAAATGTATGAAATGTTTACCCCCCTTTCCCATGTAGAACAAATCTGCATCAGACAACTTTGAAATGTCTAGGCAAACATATGCAAAATCTTGTTCTGAGCAATCGCCACTTTTATCCCAATATTTTAACAAGTTCTCTGTTGCAGATTCTTTAACCCTTTCCGACATATGGACTTTTTTCGATGCCTCTGCAGCAGCAACTTTTAAAAAGAATGTGGCAAAAGGAGAAAATGCTCATAATGAGTAATTTCACTTCTGCAACAATATCTTCAACTCTTTTAAATTATTATACTTTCATTGATAGGGATTGGTCACTTGTTTGCCTTGATGTATTTAATGTTGTCTCAGGGACTGCAGATTTGTTGCAGGTTGGAAATGGTTGAAACCGGTCTACATAATCAGAAAGGGTTTAATCTACATCTCACCTCATCTAACAATAGAATGACTGGGTTCATAATTAGAGCCCTTGCGATGGCTATTCTCTGTTTTTGACCCCCAGACAAACGAACACCCCGCTCCCCAACCAAGGTATCGTATCCTTCTTCAAACCCGGAGATAAATTCATGAGCATTGGCCTCTTTAGCTACTGCAATCACCTAAAATAGAAAACAGTAGAACCAAAGGTAAATTTTAGAAAACTTTTACAGTGAAACAAGACGGTTAGAAGGAATTTTAATTCTGCATGATCAAAGTAAATCAATGCTGGCTTTAGCAGTGGCATCAGAATAAATCAGTATCTGAGAATGTCTAATTTGGGTTTAACAACAGTAAATTCAAACTTGTCTAAGACAGCCATACAGGTTACAGTCAAATGACGGCTGAAGACATATGGCTGTTTAATGCAAAGTGTAATTTTGTTAACCTTCAACCGGCTGCTTAATACATAGATCTGATATGCAAATTAGATGCATTTTTTAGCCAATCAAAACAAATTGACATGTTCAGTCCGACACACTTGATTCCTTATACGGTTTATGCATCACATACAAAAGTCATTTGATGCATGAGAACAGAGTAGTTTGTAAGGATTTTAAAATTGTTGGTTTGTTTTTGATGCATGATCATGAGCGTGGTTTAAAATACCATTTCTGGTCTATGTTTACAAGTAGACTGCTTAACAGATATGACCACTAATGTAATGTTGCCTGTACTTCAGTTATATCAGTGCAATAGAGCATTTTAATCATGATCTTCGGGTGACGGACTCTACTTGACTAGGAACTATGCTTTGTACATGGGCAGTTTTATCATAATCCTTCTAGTAGACTGCGTAACAGCGATGATGGCTAACACCACATTGCCTATATTTCAGTTATATCAACACAACAGAACATTCATCCTTGATCTCTGGGTGACAGACCATACAAGGCTAGGAAGTATGCCTTGCACATGGGCACTCTACTATGACCCTGCAAGTAGACTGCATAACAGTCTTTATGGCTAACACCAGGTTGCCTATATTTTTGTAATATCATCTCAACAGAACATTTATTTATGATCTCTGGGTGACAGACTGTACAAGGCTAGGAAACATGCCTTACACAATGGCACTCCACTATGACCCTGCAAGTAGACGGCGTAACAGAGATACGCTCAAATACAAGGGCAAGGTTGCCTGTACTTTAGTTACATCAAAGCAACAGAGCATTCATTCATTATCTAAAGGTTTTTTTACCAAAACTAGGCTAGGAAAAGGTTACCATGAGTAACAGTAAGCCCATGTAAGCTACTGGAGCAATGCTTATAAAACCTACCTCTTCTAAAGTTGCATTTTTCCCGTAAGCAATGTTGTCCTTTATTGAACAAGCAAACAGTGTGGGCTCTTGGCTCACCATGGATATCTTCTGGCGGAACCATTGGGGGTCAAGGTCACGTAGCTTACTTCCTCCTGAAAATAAAAACATTCTTGTTGGTCTTTGATAGAGACAAAACCTTTGAAAACATTGTGAAAAAAGCAGATATGAATGAGCAATTGCTATTTACTCCACAATGATTTTACTCTCTATCATAATAATCCATTGCCCCACATTTTGACACATATGCAGCATATTTTGAAAACATTGTGGCAAAAGAAAAACTTGCTCATATGAGTCATTTTAGCCTTTAACAAAAATGTTTTAAACTCTATCCAAAGATGAAACCTTCATGTTAAAACATTTCCGTATATGTTTTCAAAGACATCTGCTGCAGATTTGCAGTATGAGGTAACAGGTTTAACGTGCGAGTTACATATGTTCACTTTCTACCTCAAATGGTGTAAAGCAGTTGCCAATAATAATATCATTTAACTCCAACATGAAGGAGAAGCATTTTCATTGAGTTGATAGCTTCTGTTAAACTGACCATTTTATAAAGAATCTTAATTTTAACCCTTTCCCTCATATAGACGCTTTCTGACGCCTCTGCAGCAGACGGCTTTTTGAAAACAAAGTGACATTTCTCCTTTTGACACAATGTTTTCCTCTTTTTGCCATAGGTTATCCATTCAATTATGGAGATTTTCTATGTTTTGACAAAATACGTTCAAAATCGTCTGCAGCAGAATTGTCGTATGAGGGAAAGGGTTAAGGGACATGAATAAAATTGTTTAACATTAATTTCGTTTTTATGGGTCATGGACAATTACTATTCAACAAGTTGTACGGTACATATAAAGTAAAAAGTAATAAATACAACATGTCTTCCCCATTAAACTATATCTTTTAACTCACCAAGAGTTATGGTCCCTGAGTCTGGATCATAAAATCTCTCAATTAGATTGACAATGGTAGATTTACCTCCCCCTGATGGGCCCACTAGCGCCACCATGTTACCAGGCTCAACGGTAAAATTGAGATCCTGAAAAAAGAAAGAAATGCATACAGTTAACCCTTTACCACATACAACAAATTTGGAGCAGATGAATTTAAAAATATAGTGACAAAAACATGGAAAATCTCCATAAAAGATTTTGTTTTGAGTAATTTCTACTTTTGTCACAATGTTTTCAAAAGTCATCTGCTGCGGAGGCTTCAGAAAGCGTGTATAGGTGGGAAAGGGTTAAGAGGTACATCACAACAATATTTTTCTCAAATACAACAAATCTGCAGCAGACTGCTTTGAAAATGTCTACTCAAAACTATGGTAAATCGCTATAATTGTTACAGTAGGTATAATTACTGAAAAAAGTGGAAAAGATTGTGGCAAAAGGAGAAATTGCTCGTTTTGAGCAATTTCCCCTTTTGTCACGATGTTTTCAAAAGTCGTCTGCTGCAGACGCGTCAAAAAAATTGCGTCTATAGGTGGGAAAGGGTTAAATGGTACATCACAACAATCTTTTTCTCAAATACAACAAATCTGTAGCAGGCAGCTTTGAAAAGATAATGGCAAAAATATGGACAATCTCTATAAATGAAGTTATAATCTTTGAATAAAATTTTAACCATTGTGCCAAAAGGACAACAAATTGCTTGTCATGTGTAATCAATCTTTTGCCACAATGTTTTCAAAAGTCATCTGCTGCAGATGTGTCAGAATGCATGTCAGAATCCCAGAATCTGTCTGCAAATGGGAAAGGTTTAAAAAGGTCTAACAATAGTGTATGTACATGTGCCAAAGCTTCATACATTTTCTCTCCCAATGTAACGAAAGGAGGCAGTACTAAAATTGTTCAAATGGGTGAAGTTATTTTAATGGGTGACCTAACTTAATAAAAAATCTAAATTTACTTTAAAGTCTTACTAAATTAATCGGCAAACTTACTCTAATGACTTTAGTCTCTGGTCTAGATGGATAGGTGAAGTCCACTGATTTAAACTCAACACCTGAAATAATAAAATTTACAGCTTGGACATATAACAAACAATTTATTATTATGATCATCATAACAAGAGCTGTCGGAGGACAGCGTGCTCGACTATTCCACCGCTTATTTAAGTTACTGAGATAATAGACTCTAATGTAGTTGCATGCAAAACATTAACCACAATTTCTTAGTGGGTGATAATTTGCATTATATGCAGGATAGTGTTATTTAACATGATTATTTTCATAGGTGTGATGGTTAGAAAGGGTTGTATAACCTTTCAATGGAATGCATCAAGTAGTTACTCAGATATGGACTCTTAATGTAGTTTCACGCAAACCTTTAACCATAATTTCTAAGTTAAAAAAAGGGCAACAATTTGTACCATATACAGGATAGAGTTATCATAATTGGTTGTGTTTATAGTTGTGCAATTGGGAAAGGTTGTATAAAGTTTCAATACAATTTTTCAAGTTGTAACTGAGATTACACTCTAAATGTAGTTGCAAAACTTTAAGTCCAAAAAGGTCCATAACTTGCATAAAATGCTGGATAGAGTAATCATACTTGATTGTTTACATAGATGATTAGATGTGATGGTTGGTAAGTGCTGTATAAAGTTTCAATGCAATGCATCAAGTAGTTACTAAGAGATGGTCTCTTTATGTAGTTGCATGCAAAACTTTAACCAGAATTTATAAGTCCAAAAAGGCAATAACTTGCATAAAATGCAGGATAGAGTTATCATACTTGATAATCTACACAGGTGTGATAGTTGGGTAGGGTTGTAGAAAGTTTCAATGCAATGCATCAAGTATTTACTGAGACGTGAACTCTTAATTTAGTTGCTAGCAAAACTTTAACCAGAATTTCTAAGTAAAAAAAGGGCCATAACTTGCATAAAATGCAGAATAGAGTTATCATACTTGATAATCTACACAGGTGTAATAGTTGGGTAAGGTTGTAGAAAGTTGCAATGCAATGCATCAAGTAAATACTGAGATATGGACTCTTAATTTAGTTGCATGCAAAACTTTAACCAGAATTTCTAAGTAAAAAAAGTACCATAACTTGCATAAAATGCAGGATAGAGTTATCTTACTTGATAATCTACATAGGTGTGATAGTTGGGTAGGGTTGTAGAAAGGTCCAATGCAATGCATCAAGTATATACTGAGATATGGACTCTTAATTTAGTTGCACGCAAAACTTTAACCAGAATTTCTAAGTAAATAAAGGGCCATAACTTGCATAAAATGCAGGATAGAGTTATCTTACTTGATAATCTACACAGGTGGGATAGTTGGGTAGGGTTGTAGAAAGTTTCAATGCAATGCATCAAGTAAATACTGAGATATGGACTCTTAATTTAGTTGCACGCAAAACTTTAACCAGAATTTCTAAGTAAATAAAGGGCCATAACTTGCATAAAATGCAGGACAGAGTTATCTAACTTGATAATCTACATTGGTGTGATAGTTTGGTAGGGTTGTAGAAAGTTTCAATGCAATACATGTAGTATTTTAGAACTTGCATGCAAAACCTTAACCAAAGTGTGACGTGGACGCCGACGCCAGGGTGAGTAGTATAGCTCTCATATTCTTCGAATAGTCGAGCTAAAAACTGTCAAACATAAACCATTTCCCTATCACAGACAATTTCCAAAAAGAATTGTTTTCATCTCTCATAATGTTTTTAGCCCTTTCAAAAAACATCTTTGTTATTTTTGCTCAAATGTTTTTTAAATCTAAAGAGGGTCAGCCCCGGGTACGAGACTATGCAGGTTCAATCCAAGGCCGGGTCATACCAAAGACCTTAAAAATGGTAGTAAAGGCTGCGCTCAGCGTTGCTGGGTTAGCATTACCACTGACTGGCTGGTGTCAGAATAAACGGACTAGAAGCACTGGTTACTTACCCAGGAAGTGCCATTATATAACTGATCAATTGAAATTGGGTTTCCAAGAGCACTGCATATATAAACAGTAGAAACTAGAAATATCACTGAAGGTGTCCGTGATAAATACCCCCAAAACAGCACCTTGACTCATAATATGGCTTCCGACTGACCAACAAAAGGGCCATAACTCTGTAAAGTAACATGCAATTGTAAAATCTTTATGATATGCACATCTCCTCTTGGTATAGAAGCTTCATGTAAAATGTTATTGAATTCCACCCAGTGGTTTGTAAGAAATAGGCCGGACAAAATATGGCTTCGGACAAAATATGACCAACAACTTAATAAGTAAAAGGGCCATCACTCTGTAAAGTATCATGCAATTGTAACCCCTTTAGGATATGCACATCTCTTCTTGGTATAGAAGCTTCATGTAAAATTTTATTGAATTCCACCCAGTGGTTTGTAAGAAATAGGCCGGACAAAATATGACTTTGGACAAAATATGACCAACAACTTAATAAGTAAAAGGGCCATAACTCTGTAAAATATCATGCAATTGTAACCCCTTTAGGATATGCACATCTCCTCTTGGTATAGAAACTTCATGTAAAATTTTATTGAATTCCACCCAGTGGTTTGTAAGAAATAGGCCGGACAAAATATGGACAAAATATGACCAACAACTTAATAAGTAAAAGGGCCATAACTCTGTAAAATAACATGCAATTGTAAGACCTTTAGGGTTTGCACATCCCCTCTTGGTATAGAAGCTTCATGTAAAATTCTATTGATTTCCACCCAGTGGTTTGTAAGAAATAGGCTGGACAAAATATGACCAACAACTTAATAAGTAAAAGGGCCATCACTCTGTAAAGTATCATGCAATTGTAACCCCTTTAGGATATGCACATCTCCTCTTGGTATAGAAGCTGCATGTAAAATGTTATTGAATTCCACCAAGTGGTTTGTAAGAAATAGGCCGGACAAAATATGACTTTGGACAAAATATGACCAACAACTTAATAAGTAAAAGGACCATTTCTCTGTAAAATATCATGCAATTGTAACCCCTTTAGGATATGCACATCTCCTCTTGGTATAGAAACTTCATGTAAAATTTTATTGAATTCCACCCAGTGGTTTGTAAGAAATAGGCCGGACAAAATATGACTTTGGACAAAATATGACCAACAACTTAATAAGTAAAAGGGCCATAACTCTGTAAAATATCATGCAATTGTAACCCCTTTAGGATATGCACATCTCCTCTTGGTATAGAAACTTCATGTAAAATTTTATTGAATTCCACCCAGTGGTTTGTAAGAAATAGGCCGGACAAAATATGGACAAAATATGACCAACAACTTAATAAGTAAAAGGGCCATAACTCTGTAAAATAACATGCAATTGTAAGACCTTTAGGGTATGCACATCCCCTCTTGGTATAGAAGCTTCATGTAAAATTCTATTGATTTCCACCCAGTGGTTTGTAAGAAATAGGCTGGACAAAATATGACCAACAACTTAATAAGTAAAAGGGCCATCACTCTGTAAAGTATCATGCAATTGTAACCCCTTTAGGATATGCACATCTCCTCTTGGTATAGAAGCTGCATGTAAAATGTTATTGAATTCCACCAAGTGGTTTGTAAGAAATAGGCCGGACAAAATATGACTTTGGACAAAATATGACCAACAACTTAATAAGTAAAAGGACCATTTCTCTGTAAAATATCATGCAATTGTAACCCTTTTAGGATATGCACATCTCCTCTTGGTATAGAAGCTTCATGTAAAATTTTATTGAATTCCACCCAGTGGTTTGTAAAAAATAGGCCGGACAAAATATGGCTTCCGACCGACCGACCAACCAACCATTTGACCGACTGACTGACCGACACAGTGACTCCTATATACCCCCCCCAAAACTTTGTTTTTTGGGGGTATAATTACATAGTATATGTGGACACACTATTATGCTATTTTTCACTACATTTTATATTTGCTTTAATATTAACCCTTTTCGCACTTGCAGACACATTCTAATTCATCTGCAGCCGACAGTTTTTGAAAAATATTGTGGCAAAAGGTGTAATAATTGCTTATATTGAGCAATTTCTCCTTTTGCCACAATGTTTTCAGATCCTTTCAATATTCACATTTTGATATACAGAGATATTCCAAAATTCGCCAAGACGTTTCGTAAGCAGTCAGCTGCAGATTTGTGGTATGTGGGAAAGTGTTAGGAACAAATCTACAAGATAACTCACGTCCATCAAGACTAGGTAGAATCTCTCCATCTTCATTAGGTACAATGGGTTTTCTGTCCATCAGGTCAAAAATACGCACTGATGCTCCAACAGCCTGCAATTGACATTGAAACCGTTTATCTATTTTTCGTTGATTGCAATTTAGATCAGGCAAAGGGTAACAACAGTTTTGTGACAAAGAGAAGAGTAATCTCCTCACAGAAATTGTTCAGGAACACTATACAAAGAATTATACTGGTAATTACTCTGACAGTGGTAACAAAAATATGGTAAACCATTTCAATGCTGAACAAGAGGGCCATGATTGCCCTATATCGCTCACCTGATTTAATAGAACTTCAATAGTTTTCAAAGTTTTATACTCTATACATATAAGGAAAACAAGCAACCCCCCAAGTTGCCATGTTTTTCAACGGATCGGATTTATTTGAACAACCTTGGAAGAAGGTCACCCAAGAAACATTCGTGCCAAATAATTTTTAAATCAGGCAGGTTTCTTTTGGACAAGAATATTTTTAAAGATTTTACAATGCACATATAAGGAAAACAAGCTCCGCCCCCTGGTGGCCATGATTTTCAACCGATCTGAAATATTTGAACAATCTTGGTAAAGGGTGCCCAAGTGAAGATTTGTGCAAAATAATTTTCAAATCTGGCCAGTACTTTTGGACAAGAAGATTTTTAAAGTTTTAACAATGCACATATAAGGAAAACAAGCTCCGCCCCCTGGCGGCAATGTTTTTCAACCAATCGGAAATATTTGAACAATCTTGGTAAAGGGTGCCTCAAGGAACATTTGTGCAAAATAATTATCAAATCGGGCCAGTACTTTTGGACAAGAAGATTTTTAAAGTTTTAACAATGCACATATAAGGAAAACAAACTCCGCCCCCTGGCGGCCATGTTTTTCAACCAATTGGAAATATTTGAACAATCTTGGTAAAGGGTGCCCCAAGAAACATTTGTGCAAAATAATTTTCAAATCGGGCCAGTACTTTTGGACAAGAAGATTTAACAATGCACATATAAGAAAAACAAGCTCTGCTCCCTGGCGGCCATGTTTTTCAACCAATCGGAAATATTTGAACAATCTTGGTAAAGGGTGCCCCAAGGAACATTTGTGCAAAATAATTTTTAAATCGGGCTAGTACTTTTGGACAAGAAGATTTTTAAAGTTTTGGCAATTTTCCCCTTTTCTGATGCCGCAGCAACCAAAGTTCTACTTGGAATTAAATTCTTTGAACAACTTTGAAAGAGGACCACCTAAGTACCATTCCTGCGAAGTTATTTTGAAATCTGTCCGTTGGTTAGTAGAAGTCATTTGTAGGAAATTGTTAACAGACACAGACGACGACGCCGCCGGACGGTGAGTGATCACAAAAGCTCACCTTGCACGAAGTGCATAGATGAGCTAATCAAAAAACAAAAAACGAAACGAAAACGTTGTGCAGACAATTTTACAATTATAAATAATAGCAGGTAATCAGTTACAAAAGTAAACATAAAATCAGTGAAGGAAAGAACATTATCTCATATATTGAAAATTTGCCCCCATTCAAACAAAGTTGTGTAACATGTCTTGAATTCATACTATCATTTGTTTAGATTTTCCATCAATTGTACCTGAACTCATAAGAGAAAAATCTTATATTGCTTTGACTAGAAAGAGATTTTAAAGTCATACCATACCTGCATAAAGTCCCCATATAGAGCAGACATTAGGGCAAATGTAATTGCTACTTGCAATGTGTACAGAAGAAAAGCTGCAAAATAAAATGGTAAATGAAAATAGAAATTTCTTTAATAGTAATATTGGGATAACTTTAGTTTAAACTCATTTATTTTACATCAATTACGAAACAAGCATTATTTTTATATTTATCTAGCTTGATGTCTGCTTCCTGGAGACATAACCAGTACCCCCTCTGTTTGTTTAGAAAAATCCCAAAGGCAGAACCCGCCCATCATGGGATTTGAACCCGGGACCTTTTGTATGAGAGGCCGATGCTCTACAAGTGGTATAGCTTTAAACCATGGCCTACTGCATATGGTAAAGTAACCATTTGAAAATAATTTTAATTATCGAGTTCTGATGCCTCTGCAGCAGATGGCTTTTTGAAAACATGGTGACAAAGTAAGAAATTGCTCAAGACGAGCAATTTCTCCCTTTGTCACCATGTTTTCAACTCTATTCAATTATTGTACTTTCATTTAAAGGGAGTTTCCAAACAATCTGGGGTATATTTTCAAAGTCGTCTGCTGCAGAAGTGTTGTATGTGGGAAAGGGTAAACAAATGAGTTGACAAGGACTAATCGGGATCTAGTATGTTCAATATATAGTTGTACAAGCATTCTTGATGTCTCTTGAGAAGGATTATCAACATACAAGTGACAGGAGTCATCACCATTGATATCAACTCAAATCTAAGTAAGATTCTATTGAAAACATTCCGGGAAAAGGAGTAACAGATAATCAGAAGCATTTTTCTACAATGTCTCTTGTTTAACTTTCATTGGTCAAAAGTTTTAATGATAATGTTCAGATGACTTCAATTTGAAATTTAAGTTTAAAGTTAGTTTTTAAAACTAGTAAGCCCATTCAAGAAATAACTATTGAATAACTATGCATAGGAAGATAAAAGGTAGTTCACCTGTTAATATTCCTGGAGTAACTCCTTTACTGGGATCCTGAGCATTTTCATGTACTAGTTTACCACCATACCACAGTACAACACTAATAGATCCGTATATCATCATGCCTATAGCCCCTTCAAATATACCTATAAAATACATAAAGAAAGGTTAAAGCTTGTCCTATATTGATTGATTGGGGTTTAAAGCCGTTTTCAAAATAACAAGAGCGCCAAATGTCACAAAATACGCCCGTCCTGTTTTTTTGAGACCAATTATGTATAGTGATAATTGGTTGTACATCAGGCAAATTTAGAGAGCAGACACTGTTAGTACAGTTTTGGCCATTTCGAGGGACATAATTGTGTAGTGACTAAGATAACGTGGTAAGTTATCAAATTTTTCCAAGATATTATGCCAATACACATTCTCACAATTTGGTGATGATTGGACAAAGGCTTCTAAAGTTATTGAGCTGACAAGACTAATTTTAGGTAATTTCTATAATTAAAGGGTAATAACTCTTGATTGACTAAAGCGATATGGCTAGTTATCAAACTTGTCCGAGATATTATGCCAATACACATTCTGACTAAATTTGGTGATGACTGGACAAAGGCTTCTAAAGTTATTGAGCTGACAAGACCAATTTTGGGTAATTTCTATAATTAAAGGGCGATAACTCTCGATTGACAAAAGCGATATGGCTAGTTATCGAACTTGTCCGAGATATTATCCCAATACACATTCTGACCAAATTTTGTGATGATTGGACAAAGGCTTCTAAAGTTATTGAGCTGACAACATACTGGACGCCGCCCGCCCGCCTGCAAGTACGCACGCAGCAGGTAAAACTATAATACGATCCGGTTTTTCAAAACGGGCATATAAAAACAGTTATATCATGGCTGGCTGTTCACCTACTCATGTGTTTCCTAACTTTCTCACACCAGTAGTCCACACAACAAACTTTCCAAGCAACTGGCTGCTTTTCCACATAGGTCGTTAGCCCATTGGTGAAAGACAGATGACGATTGTCACAATCTGTCAATTCTTACAAAATTTCACAAGACAGAAGGTTTGATAAAAAGGAAGTATTGGATAGTTTTTGGGGTCAAATTGGGCAGGGTCTAGGTCACTGCTACTAAAAAAAGGTTACCTTTATGTGTAATAGAGTATGGCTCAGATAAGTTTTTAAAATTGGATAAAAAGTCAAGGTCACAGCAACCTAAACTTGATTCATCTTCATCCAAAATTAGGTTAATATAGGTGCAATAGCATAGGAGATATGACAAGATTTTTCTTGAAATTCCACATGAGCGCCATCGCCGCAATGAATCGCCAATTTTTTACATTTACAGGTTCAAAACTAATGCCATAATGCACTAAAATGTTGTTGCGCTAGAAAGTTATGACTCATTTATCTAAGAAATTATCTACTAAAACATGGCATAATGGTTAACTTGATTTCCAATTGTTAAACATTAAAGTTTCATTATGTTTACCATGAAAAATTTGAAAAACATTGGTTGTCTAAAAACTTTCAAATCATGTAACTAAAAGGTTTTAGTCGTTCCTTGGTATAATAAACATTTCAAATAAACCTCTTCCCACTTGCAGACAAATTGAAAACATTGTAGAATTTCTCTTTTTAGCATAATGTTTTCATCTTTACTCAATAATCATACCATAATTTTTAGAAATTTTACATATTTTTAGGTGGATAACCTTGATTGATTATTGTTTAATGCCGTTTTCAAAAACATTTCAGTCATATCACGGCGGCCAGTTATCATGTATTTCCTTGTCTTCTCACACCAGTACCCCACAACATACTCTCCAAGCAACTGGCTGCTTTTCCAAATAGACTGTTAGCCCACTGATGAAAGATGAATGACGCTTGTCACAGTGACTTTTGTCAAACATCGGAAAGAATTTTGGCCGAGCTGGGGATCGAACTCACAATCCCTGGATTGACAACCCACATCACTACCGACTGAGCTACTGGGGATCGGCTAGGTGAATAACACCCCAAGCTTCAGTATCACAGTCTACACTTTTAACCTTTTCCTACATACAGAGACTTTTTGAAGCCTCTGCAGCTGATTTCTGTGAATTGATCAAATTGAAGCCTTTTTCTCATGCAGACACATTTCACCTTTTGCCAAAATGTTTTTAACTCTTCAATAATTATACTTTCATTTAAAGACTTCATCCATTTTTTTTTTTGTCTGCATGATTTCAAAGTCATCAACTGATGTATTGTATGTTGGAGAGGTTTAACCCTTTCTCACATACAACAAATCAGCAGCAGACAACTTTGGCAAAAAAATTGAAAACCTTTAAAAGTTTAATTATTAAATTGAGTTGAAAACATTTCGGCAAAAGAATAATTTGCTCATTATTAGCAATTCCTTCTTCTTCAAAAATCTTTTCTTAAGTTTTTTGCTGCAGAGGTGTCAGAAAGTGTCTGTATGCGGGAAAGGGTTAAGGGATGAAAGAATGCATTTACCTCCAGCAGCAGCGAGTTTTTTGCCAACATCATAACTTTTATCTACGTCGCCACCGTATAAACTCTCGACTTTTTTCTCCCCGGTGAAGGTCCGCACCGTCCTTATACTCGACAAAGTCTCCTCTGCCTGGGTCCCGGCATCTCCCAGTCTGTCTTGAAACTGTTGTCGAAGGTTCTTCATGTATTTACCTAATCAACAGATATTCCTCAAGGTTTATATGTTTTCCCTTGATACAAACAGCTTTTTACATCACTGCAACTTGGCAAACATTGTTGGGAAAAGAAAAATTGTGCAGAATGCTTTCATACTGTGTATCAAAAAAATACAACTTGCAAAACATATTCTTGCTTTCTTACATACAAAAAAATGGAAACTCCCTTTAAATGAAAGTACAATAATTGAATCGAGTTGAAAACATGGTGACAAAAGTAGAAATTGCTTGTTTTGAGCAATTTCTTCTTTTGTCGCCATGTTTTAACAGTTTCCCACATGCAGAAGCATTTGGACCCATCCACAGCAGAGGACATTTGATAACATTGTGGCATGTTCAGGAGAAATTTATCATAATAAGCAATTTCACCTTTTGCCACAATGTTGTCGACTCGATTCAATTAATATGAGATAAAGTTGAATTGTTTTGGGTTTTGTGGTTTTTATCCTTTAAAACTGATAAAAACATGCATGTTTTTCCTTACATACCCAAAATGTAAATCCCCATTGAAAAAAAATGCAAAAGTTCAGTCATTGGATCCACATTTCTGGAAAGCATCACTGTAAACTTTGGTAAACTAGGGAAGTACCAATGAACAACACAACCCAGAGCTTGTGAAAATTTATATCTTAGACCAGAAATGAAGATTTTTATTTTGGAAAGAGATGGAAGTCGCTTAGTGCCAGGTCATGGGAATAGAGAGGTGTGGTAGAACAGTAACTTTCACAGATTTCAAAAATGTTACTATACTAGAGGTGTGCCCTGGAGCATTCGCATGCAACAGTTTAACATGTTTGAAACCTGTGACTGTGCTTACATGTTTTACAAGTTCAGTCTAACATAGCGACACACAACATCAACTAAAGCAACAAAAATAGTCAACTTTGAGCCTAAATTTTAACATTGTCTTATTTTTTATTGGAAAAAAAGAGTAAAAAAATATATTTTTTACAAGCAAGGTTTACAATTTATAAAATTGCTGCAGAATAAACATCTGGCATCTCGAGGGCTTGGCGTGAAACAGTTGTAAATAAAATCGGTATCTGTTTACCATTGTTAATCACCTCGCCATAAAGTCTTTATAAGCGTTAAATCATTTTTCTTGGTAAACAATGGGAATTTAGGTGCCATTGCTCGTTCTGAGCAATGGCACCTAAATTTGCATTGTTTACAAAGGGGTCAAAATTGCCCCTAAACTAGGGTTTTCAAAATAGGTTTTTAGTTTCACACCAAGCCCTCGATCTGTTTGTGTTGATCGATTGATTGGTTGTTACGCCATTTTCAATATTTTTCAGTTATGTCATAGTGCCCAGTTCACCCACCCACATATTTCCTGGCTTTCTCATACCAATTCTCCAGACAAGTTTTTCCAAGCAGCTGGCTGCTTTTCCACATAAGACTGTAAGCCCATTGATGAAAGACTAATGGTGCCTGTCACAAACGTCCGAACGAATGATGACTGAGCTGGGTTGAAAACCACATGATAGCCAGCCCAATTAGCTACTAACTGAGCTAACAAGACTTAGCTTCAGTTCATGTAAAAACCACCTCGTGAAGGCAATAATAGTAATTGTCTTCTCAGAATAAAATAACAAATGGTAACAAAAATTGTTGCAATGTTTACTGGTTCTCAACTTACCATATTGAACAGCACACAGTGACACTATGGGTACTACAGACAGCAGGACACCAGTCAGAGATGGGTTCAAGGTAAACATTAAAATCAGGGAACCGATTACCTGTAGAAGGTTTCTGGCTAACATGGACAAATTAACCTGAAATATTTGATCAAGAACTTTCATATAACTCTTGCCCGCATACCAATTAATCTTCAGCCGAGGACATTGTAAACTACTCAGCAAAAGATATATGGGAAAGCTTAATGAAGATAATTATTGAATTGAGTTGAAAATATTGCAGCAAAAGGAGAAATCATCATGAGCAATTTCTCCTTTTGACACGATGCTTACAAAAGGTTGCCTGCTGCATGAGTTAAATGTTTATGCATGTATGGGAAAGGATTACAGACGTTGGGCTATGTAAAAGCTTGTTTTTCATGAAAATACTGTAAACAATTAAATATCTGCCCTCATCTAATTTAATTTTTGTGAGTATTGAAAAAGTGATGCATTAACAATTGGCTTGAAACTTTGCACATTCCCTGTGATTATTAGATACGCTTGTTGACCAAGTTATTAAACCCTTTCCCACATTGCAGTTTCATTTCAAAGTATTATCTGAAGCAGACATTGCGGCAAAAGTGAGAATTTGCCACAATCTTTTGAACACTATTCAATAAGTATCACATCATTCATAGAGAATTTCTTCATTTGTGCCATTATGTTTTCGAAGTCGTCTGTTGCTGATATGTTGTAAGTGGAAAAGGGCTAATACTGACTTGTATGTGAATGAATTTGCGTACACATAAACATGAATGGACCATAAAAGAAAAGTGCTATGTTGACTCACGGTGACGGCATTTTGTAAAACTTGGGTATCAGATGATAGTCTGTTACAGAGCTCCCCTGTCCTAAAATTAAACATCAAAGTGATCAAACTTTTGAAAAACAAACAACTTGAGGCATTTGCGATTAGAGTTTCATCTACCATTGTTGGTATATAAAAGCATAGTTGATATAGACAGGAAATTTCTATTCCAAGGTGGTCTTTAGCACAGGTTCGACTGTATTTGCATTTCTTTTGGCCAACAAGCTAATTCCTATAATATAGCCCATGGATAAAATATCATGAAAACTTAACCCTTTTCTGCTAAATATTTCACATTTACAGCAGAAGACTTTGAACACTTTCTAAATATGAAAATCTCTATAAATGGATGTTTGGAATCTAATGAATATAGTTGAAAATATTGTGAGCAATTTCTCCTTTTTGCGCAATATTTTCAACTGAATTCCATAATTATACATTCCTTCTTATAGATTTTCCACATTTTATGCTTTGAAGTTTTCAATGCTTTTCACGGTTCAAAAAATGTGAAAGGGTTAAACTTTAGACTAGGTTAGACTAGCTCATTTTAACACATGGAAAATCTTTTTAGAACCATCAATACTATAGCTTAATGCTAAATAAAACTTAATTTCCAGAATTTTAAGACATAAATTTAATGATTGCAAAAGCCTTTATTTAATCCCTTCCTACTTACAAACACTCTCTGACAACTCTGTAGCTGCTAGCAGACAACTTTTGAAAACCTTGTGGCCAAAGGAGCTCATAAAAAGGAATATCTACTTTTGCCACAATATCGTCAACACTATTTAATATTTAATCCGTCATTTTTTCCCGTTTTAGTCAATGTTTTCTGCTCCAGATTTGTTGTATTTTGGAAAGGGATAATTACCTATTGGTGTCAAAGAAAGCCACTTCCTGTTTTATGATACTTTGAAACAAGTTTTTCCGAAGCCGAGCAACCACTCTTTGTCCAGCCAGGGTAAACAACCATGATCTACCCATTGCAAACAATGCTCCAATGACATAGATAACAAACAGGGTGAGAACAGTTTTGTTTAATTCAGCTGAAATACAAAAAAGAAAAAACATTATTAACTTCCATGTGATACCATAAATATCTGTAACTATTGTTTACAAAATTAACCCCAACCCCTTTCCCTCATATAAAATCTGTAGCAGATGACTTTGAAAAAAGTCTAGTTAAAATATGGAAACACCTTATAAATGAAAAGAACATTTATTGAATAAAATTGAAAACATTGTCGCAAAAGTAGAAATTGTTCATGACGATGGAGAAGATTCACAAAATCACCTGTCAATTATCAATAATTTGTAATAATATCAACACATCTAAGTTACATAAAAAATTGTAGTAAATTCACCAAAACTTCAGTCAATAAAAAGTAATGATATTCAAACAATCTGAATGAATGAATGTATAGTGTTATATGGTGCATTGAAAGCTTAGGTCATTTAGCGACATATAAAAAAGAAATATGAAATAACAATATTCAAAAATCAAATATATTGGTTAAAATTAGATGATGTGAAATGATTTGACAGAACTAAAATCTATCTATGTAATGGGAATAGAATTGAGGATGTTAAATAAATGAGAGTGAATATATGTGTATGAGATGGGCATACAGGAATATCTGTCCCAACAATCTGAACACCAGAAATTGTAATAAAATCAACAAAACATCAGTCAATAATTTCTTATGATATCGGATCCAAACAATAACCATTTAAATGACGAAGAAGAATATTCTTTTCTACACTTTCTTAACCCTTTCCGACTTGCAGATGTATCTCCTTTTGCCACAATGTTTTCAACCCTATCAACCATCTATAATTTAGTTACAAAAGTTTGATTGTCTTGCTTAACACCACTTTTAACACTTTTTCAGTTATATCCCCGCGTTTCCTGGGTAAGTTACCAGTACTTCTAGTCAATTTGTCCAGCCAGTCAGTCGTAATGCTAATCCCGCAACCCTGAGCGTCAAGGAGGGCAATCATTACTACAATAAGTCATTGGTATGGCCTGGCAGGGGATCAAACCTGCGACCTCACACACTTGAGGCGGACACTCTACCACTACAACACCGAAGTGGTTAGTTAAAAGAGAATTTCCCTGTTTTTGACAAAATGTTTTCAAAAACGTCTGCTGCACATTTGTTGTATGTTTAAAAAACACTTCACAAAAAAATTGTCTTATCTCTATTTAAATAAAAGTTTATTTATTGAATTGAGTTAAAAACATAGTCGCGAAGCGAAATTGCTAACATTTTTACATTTTCAAATTATTCTTATTTTTGAAAATGTGAATATACACCTACCCATACTGTGCTGTGCTGCATCAATCACCTTGCCAAAGAACAGTGGTGCCACCATTTGGGATCCACTCGATACAAATAAACACAATGTCGCTACAATCAGCAGTCCCATTTCCTAGAAAAGGTTTGGTTATTTATCATCTGGGTTTCATGCAATTAACCCTTTCCCTCATATAGACGCTTTCTGACGCCTCTGCAGCAGACGGCTTTTTGAAAACATAGTGACAAAAGAAGAAATTGCTCAAAACAAGCAATTTCTCCTTTTGACAGAATGTTTTCCACTTTTAGTCATAGCTTATCAATTCAATTATAGAAATTTTCTATTTTTTGACAAAATATGTTCAAAGACATCTGCTGCAGAATTGTCGTATGAGGGAAAGAGTTAACACTTTTAGGCTGACAGAATTTTTCATAGAAATCAGGAAACAAGGATCAAGCAAGTATGTATTTTATGACATTTTCAATAGCATTTTATCTATATTACAACACTTCTTTATGAATGTAACGACAGTTTGAATTACTGAAGTGGAAACAGTTAGGGTATAAGATACATCCTCTATTCCTTTCCCACTAACAACCATTCTGCAGCTCTTTTCTTTAAAAATATCTCAGCAAAATCACTGAAAATCTCGGTAAATTAAGGTATAATTACTGAAAAAAGTTGAAAACTATTGCAAATGGAAAAATTGCAAATTTCTCCTTTTGACACAATATTTTCAAAAAGCCATCTGCTGTTGAGGGTCAGAAATCATTTGGATATGAGAAAAGGTAAAATGTTGAAGGACACATCCAATGTTGCCAACAAATTGTGGACATTCATTTAACCCTTTCCCTCATACAACAATTCTGCAGCAGACGACTTCAATTAATGAACAAAGTTTGTCAAAAAATAGAAAATCTCTATAATTGAATGGATAACCTATGACTAAGAGTTGAAAACATTGTGGCAAAAGTAGAAATTGCTCGTTTTGAGCAATTTCTTCTTTTGTCACTATGTTTTCAAAAAGCCGTCTGCTGCAGAGGCATCAGAAAGCGTCTATATGAGGGAAAGGGTTTAAAATGCTCAGGTGAGCTAAAAAACTACTTACTGGCTTAGCCAATGATATAAGACGTGCAATGTTTGCTTTTTTCTTGATTGGTTTGCCATCTTCATCAACTTCCTGTCCATTTTCATCGTAGAAATGTTTAACACGAATAGTCTAAAACAGAAAAATGTGCATAAATCTTTATACTCATTATAGTCCGGTTCTCATTTCATAGAAGAAAATTATTTTAGATAAATCCAATTCAATTTAAAAATATTTTCATTTTAGTCACCAATTTGTTGTGATCAAAAGCAATGTCAAACACACGGAATTCTACATGTTTTCACCCTTTCCCACATACAGACGCTTTTTGACACTTCTGCAGCAGACAATTTTTGAAAACATTGTGGTAAAAGGAGTATATGCTCATAATTGTAAATATTACATGTATCAATTAATCTTTCATTTATAGAGTTTCCATATTTTTACCTAAAAAAAAAAAATAATGCTGCAGATTTGTTGTATGTTGTAAAGGGTTAAAGCAAGTATAAGCTATTTTCAAAATTCTCCAATTCTTATAATGTTTTCAATTCTTTATGAATTCTCTCAATCTATTATATATCCAAATGTCATATATTTCCTTAGTAATTCCTACTAGACAAAATTTTAGGTATCTGGTTAAAAACAACATTTAACCCTTTTCCACAAAAATATACACTTTCAGAGGCCTCTGCAGCAGACACCTTTTGAAAACATTGTGTGACATAAGGAGAAATTCTTTAAAACAAGAAATTTCTAATTTTGCAACAATGTTTTCATTTTTCTTCAGTTATTATACCTTCATTAACCCTTTCCCACCTTAGACGCATTTTGACGCATCTGCAGCAGACAACTTTGAAAACATCAGGACAAAAGGAGAAATTGCTCAACATGAGCAATTTCTCCTTTTGCCACAATGTTTTCAACTCTTTTCAGTAATTATACCTACAATTATAGAGATTTTCCATATTTTTTAGTAGACATTTCAAAGTAATCTGCTACATATTGGCTGTATGTGGGAAAGGGTTAATAGTGATTTCCATATACTTGACTAGATGTTGTTAAAGTCATCTGCTGCAGATTTGTTGTATGTGGGAAAGGGGGTTAACTCTAAACAATAAATCTTACGAGTCAGTCCATGGGAAATAATACAATTTTCTGAACAGTATAGGTTAGATCAGCATGTGAACTGGCCGCCGTGATATGACTGAGAAATTGTTAAAAAATGGCGTTAAACCCCAATCAATCAATCAATCAAAAGATCTGCATGTACATCTGTTATCTAAATCTACACAAGTTACAAAAGCTTTTAACAAGCTTATTCAACTAATTATAATATCAACAGAGTAGATCTTGATCACAATGTGTGGATGCACAAGCTGGCCAGAATCTACACTGTTCACAAAAGCCAACTTGAACCATTAACCTATTGACAGGCACATGTTTATAAATAACACTTACTTTCAACCTTCTCATGAACAACCGGTTTAGCAACATCATTCCGAACTCCAACAATGAAAACACCACAGCAGCAATAACCAGGGCATTGTACGTCACATGCATATGTTGGTAGCTGTTGTCGTGAAGAATAGATTTCAAGATAAGACCTCCTTTAACACACACAAACACTAAACTGCCGAGACTGTATAATGTTATCATTAAATGAATAAGTTGTACACCGACACTAGGTGTTTGTTTGTCCGTCCGATCTAGACCTATCAATGTTAATGATTCCATATGAGATATGCTTGGAGCTATCAGAATCACCTTGACTGTTGTCATGAGTACAAGGTCAAACACTGAATGTTTAAGGTCAAATTGTACTATACTATTGATAAAGTACTGCGAATCCCCACCTGAAACGAGAGAGAGATATTATGTAAACTGACAATGTAATGCATTCATCATGTGACAGTTGACTTTACAGTAATATTCAAATTGCATACACACAGTTAGCCATGTGACAAAACTTGTATCTAGAGACTTCCTATGTGCTTTTATAACTGCAGGATGAACAGGGAAGATCCTGATCAGACTGCCAGAGCTATATTTTACCAAATTTGAACTTTGGATACGAAAACTCCTTTCTAAGTGGTATTTACGGTACTGTAACTATTAATAAAGAGCCTGACCATGACATTTCATGTGATATATTTATGGTACTGTAACTAACAATTAAGAGCCTGACCATGACATTTCATGTGATGTATTTATGGTACTGTAACTAACAATTAAGAGCCTGACAATAACATTTCATGTGATGTATTTATGGTACTGTAACTAACAATTAAGAGCCTGACCATGACATTTTATGTGATATATTTATGTTACTGTAACTAACAATTAAGAGCCTGACAATGACATTTCATGTGATGTATTTATGGTACTGTAACTAACAATTAAGAGCCTGACCATGACATTTCATGTGATATATTTATGGTACTGTAACTAACAATTAAGAGCCTGACAATGACATTTCATGTGATGTATTTATGGTACTGTAACTAACAATTAAGAGCCTGACCATGACATTTCATGTGATGTATTTATGGTACTGTAACTAACAATTAAGAGCCTGACAATAACATTTCATGTGATGTATTTATGGTACTGTAACTAACAATTAAGAGCCTGACCATGACATTTCATGTGATATATTTATGGTACTGTAACTAACAATTAAGAGCCTGACAATGACATTTCATGTGATGTATTTATGGTACTGTAACTAACAATTAAGAGCCTGACCATGACATTTCATGTGATATATTTATGGTACTGTAACTAACAATTAAGAGCCTGACAATGACATTTCATGTGATGTATTTATGGTACTGTAACTAACAATTAAGAGCCTGACCATGACATTTCTGATTTCATGTGATGTATTTATGGTACTGTAACTAACAATTAAGAGCCTGACCATGACATTTCATGTGATGTATTTATGGTACTGTAACTAACAATTAAGAGCCTGACCATGACATTTCATGTGATATATTTATGGTACTGTAACTAACAATTAAGAGCCTGACAATGACATTTCATGTGATGTATTTATGGTACTGTAACTAACAATTAAGAGCCTGACCATGACATTTCATGTGATATATTTATGGTACTGTAACTAACAATTAAGAGCCTGACAATGACATTTCATGTGATGTATTTATGGTACTTTAACTAACAATTAAGAGCCTGACCATGACATTTCATGTGATGTATTTATGGGGCTTTATTCTTACCACATTCAACCAATTTGCAGCAGACAACTTTGAAGATATCTGGACATAATTGTAAAAATTTGTAGTTGTTGCAATATATGAAAGCGTCTAGATGATAAGACTGGTTTAAAAAGGTTTAAATGACATGATGTCATGCAGTGTACAATTTAGACACATCTGTACGTTCTAGCGTTAATTAGCAATCAATGCTGAAAGTGTAGCTGAATTGAGTTCGAGATCGAGCATTATCGTATATGCCTATATGTATTGAAAGTCGCAAGGCCTACACTGAGATACTGCTTGTTACTTTGCAGGATTTTCTACACGATCGCCACTACTGTGCCATCGGCGCTTTGATTTAAATATGTGTTTATAAAGTTTCTGCTGCAGATTCGCTGTATGTGTGAAAAGGTTAAACTTACCTGTGAGCCAGAGAACAACAATCAGGACACCATCTATAAATATCAGAGCTAGAAATATGTTCACATATCTCAGGAAGGGTAGAGTATATTTGTGTCGGTATATAGGTGAATCTGCCAAGATACATTTTTCATCGTCATCATCTTCGTAAGTCATATCTGGGCGTGCTTCTCTGGCTTCCATCTGTCAAAAAAAACATGCAATAGAATCTTTAAAAGTTTCCAAGTACATGTAGGAGTCCTGATAGAAAACAATGAATCCTTTGAACATTAATATATCAATTTAGTTCAATTATGCAAACAATTTAGAGTCCCATGGACTCAAATGTTTTCTCATTATGAGTCCCTGATAAACATTACAAGCACAGGACTTTGAACACACAGGTAACAAAATCCCTGACATGCAAATAAACATGCTTTCTGAATTCCTATCCCTGAAACAGATTTATCTTAAAGACGGATGTCTCTGCTGCAATCTGATTAATAATTTAGAAACATTTACAATATTACCAGCAGCTCTTTATCACTTATATAAATATGAATACTATACTTGTGTATACAAAGTTGTTTTTTTAAATTACAGAAAAAATTGTTGCCTCTACACAATTTGTTAATTGGTGTTTTTCGCCATTTTGCAACAATATAATTCTAGTTATCCCTTCCCTTATATGGACGCTTTCTGACACCTATGCAGCAGACAGCTTTTTGAAAACATTGTGACAAAAGAAGAAATTGCTCAAAAAAGGCAATTTCTGCTTCTGTCACAATGTTTTCATCTCTTTTCAGTAATTATACCTATATTTATAGAGCTTTTCCAAAGATACTTTCAAAGTCGTCTGCTGCAGAATTGCTGTATGAGGGAAAGGGTTAAATCACAGTGTTTTCTATTGATTTACCAGTACTACTGGTATTATTTATCCTGAAAGGGATGAATCAATGGTAATGCCAACTCTGCAACCCTGATGGCCTGAATGCCAAAGAGAGAAGCAATTAAATATCAAGTCTTTGGTATGACCCCACACTAACAGTGAGTTACTAAGGATCAAACCTTGGTTTTCTGCTCCCTAATCAAAGGCGTCTGAACTTGGAACCAAGTTTATTTTTTGACTCCATTACAATACAATATTTAACGTGAAAATAATGATCTAATCGAATGGCGGACATTAGCCCCTCTGGAAATTGTCCCCTTAGTAAATCAAAGGTCTGAATGCACAGTAGTGGTGATCATGTAGAAAATCCTGCAAAGTAACAAGCAGTTTTTCGGAGAACATTTATCCACATGCAGATATTAAAAGCAACAGGATCAAGATCATCCTAGTTATCCTAGTGATGACATAGTAGTTAATGGGTCCAGAAAACGTAAATGAAACGAAAGCTGTTGATTCTTCTTACAAGCAAAGTGTCTCAACAAACCCCTAAACTATTGACAATGTCTGGGCCGGAATGAATGAATGTATATTGTTTTATGGCGCATCGACAGCTAAGGTCATTTAGCGCGCAATTAAATTTAATTATTCATGATCCCTGGGTAAACAAACCAGTACTAGGCTAGAAAATGTGCCTTGCCCAAGTGCACTCCACCATGACCGTAGTGCCGCGACTGGGGATCGAAATCCCCGACGATAACCACTCGACCACAGCGGATTCCGTCTGGGCCGGAGAAGTCAGTCCTATCAAACAGTACTCATGCTGACCTTCGAGCTCTACGAGTGACCTTAACATTCGAGGTACAGGCCTGCATTTTGTGCACAACACACCATCTCATCATGGTTCACTTTTGTGTTATTTTTCATAGAAATTCTATAATGCATGGTTAAGATGCGGGTCAGGCAGACAGATTCATGGACGCACAGAAACTCTCACCAAACCGCCATTGTGACAGCTATATGTCAAGCTCACCAAAAGCAGACTCGACAAAAGTGATTTCAGACAGTAAAATGGATATCAACAGTCAATAAACAACAGGCTACTGAACAAGTCAACCCTTTCCAATATTCAACAAATTTGCTAAGGAAGAGCTGCTCCTATTGATACATTTATTGTAGCATCATATTCTATAATGTGTTTCCTGGCTTTCTCACACCAGTACTGACTACTTCACAAAACATTCTTTCCAAGCAACTGACTGCTTTACCACAAAGACTGTTAGCCCACTGGTGGAAGACGACTGCCGCTTGTCACAGTGACCTTTGTCAATAGAGAACTATTGACCGAGACGAAGTAGGTATATAACAAGAGCTGTCGGAGGACAGCGCGCTCGACTACAGGCCGCTTATTCACATAAAGCACTATTTCATTATATTGAACTTAAGTACTATTAAATCATATTATATACTCTATATGTAAAAGCAACTGAATAGATCATATACATACATTTAAATATAATTTAAAAATAAAATTTCCTAAGTCAATCAAGGGCCATTACTCCATATTTAGGATACAATGGAGTTATCTAACCTAATTGTACGATGGTCCTTAACAAATATGTGAAGTATGAAGTGATTTGAATGATGTAACTTTAACGTTGAGCTAAACGCAAATGTTAAAACTGACCGAGTCCAAAATTAGCAAAACCTTAAAAAAAGGTTTTCCTAATGTTTGACACCATGCAAAACCCGTTTGATATGTTGAAGAATTATATTTGATAAATAAATGATCACAATTAGAAAGGAATGTAACCAAAAATTAAGAATTTATCTAAAATTCTCAAAATCAAACAAAAATCATGTTTTTTACCCCCTAAAAGTCACACTCAGCATCTTCAACATACAATGTGAAGAAAGGTATTACATGTAATTATATTCCAAATATGGAAGCCCTAACACAAGTACTTATTTAGAAAAATTTGAAAATTAAATGAAAAAGCCAACTTGCCCTAAAACTTTAACCACCCGAAAGCATGTGTTTTACTGCAAACAGAAGGTCACACTCAGCATCTTCAGCATATAATATGAAGAAATGTATTAAATGTAATTATTTTCCAAATATGAAAGCCCTAGCACAAGTACTTATTCAGAAAAAGTTAAAAAAATAAAATAAAAGCCAACTTGCCCCAAAACTTTAACCACCGAAAATCATGTTTTTTACCCCAAAAAGAAGGTCACACTCAGCATCTTCAGCATTCAATGTGAAGAAAGGTATAAGATGTAACTATATTCTAAATATTAAAGCCCTAGCACAAATTCTTATAGAGAAAAATTAAAAAATTAAATGAAAATGCCAACTTGCCCTAAAACTTTAACCACCCAAAATCATGTCTTTTACCCCAAAAAGAAGGTAAAACTCAGAATCTTCAGCATACAATATAAAGAAAGGTATTAGATGTAATTACATTCCAAATATGAAAGCCCTAGCACAAGTACTTATTGAGAAAAAAAAATAAAAATAAAAAAATCCAACTTGCCCTAAAACTTTAACCCCCGAAAATCATGTTTTTTTCCCAAAAGGAAGGTCACACTCAGCATCTTTAGCGTTCAATGTGAAGAAAGGTATAAGATGTAACTTTATTCCAAATATGAAAGCCCTAGCACAAATTCTTATGAATGATAATCCCAACTTGCCCTAAAACTTTAACCCGACGCCGACGCGAGTAGTAAAGCTCTCATATTCTTCGAATAGTCGAGCTAATAATGGCTATTGTTACCACAATCGCCACACAAACTGGCGTATAAAAACAGGTTCAAGAACGGGCCAGACATGGCTACACACCATTTTTGTATTTTTCAACAACAGTCATGAAAGTCTGGCAAAAGAATAGATTTTTAGAAAGAAAAAAAAAACACTTACTATTGTTATCTCGTCCTAGATCTATTTATTATTGTCACCGGCCAATTTTTTGGGGAACCTCTTATTTCGAGTTGCAACACTGGCTTAAAACTAGCAGAAACGTGCAAATTAATGTAAGAAAGCACACGAATATTGCTCTAAATTTAGAAATGACACCTTTTTAATTCACTGATTTACAGTTTGGGTTATTTCAGGCGAACGAGGGGCATAGAAAATAGAAATGTCACTATATATGTTGCATAATCTAGAACGGGTCGTTGAAGCTAGATCCAGTTCGCTAAGCCGGCTAAAAACAATTCGATAAGCTTGTTTTCACTTCCTGCCGTAAAACGGCAGATATTATTTTCGTAGTTCCTAACTGTATAGTAAAAATATATGTTCTCTTGCCGTAAACCGTTAGATTCAAATTAAACCGGAGAGTGATGCGAGAATGCTGGACTTTTATAGTGAAAGACACGTATATTTAATTAGAGCAAATATGGATTAGGGTATATAGGCAATGCTGGTTTGTCAATACTTGAAGTGTATATGCTGGATTGTATTGAGTGACGGTGACACGTTCGTGTTTAGTAAATTATTCGAGCGGAAGTTGTCCCTCGCATCTTCTAATAACACTGCAGAGCCGAGACAACTTATGTGTGTGTACCAAGCATTTTGATGGATTGTAAACGCTTTTGATCACCGTAAGATGTTTGCTTGATTATTTTTGTATTGATTGAGAACATCTAGTTACATTATTTATTTGTTTAATTTACGAAAAACGATTGTATTTATTTCATTAATAGTGTATAGTATTCGGTGTATCCGTATTCGGACATGATTCGGTGGTTGGGACTTTGGGTAATCAGAAAAGAAGCATACAAGTTCAAAAGTGTTTTAAAATTAAACGTAATGAAATCAGCATACGTTTAATTTGTTTGACTTTAAACGTCTGTTCAGCTTGACACATTTTAATCTCATTTCACAGATAGTATTGGTAGTCCCAGCAGATAGTAACCACAGGTCAAGGTCAATGTTTCTATAAGTAAAAGTGACTTTTCATTCAATTTTTATTCAGTTTTCACAAGAACATTCCTCTTCATCAAACCTAAGGGGCTAACTCAAATGTTTAAATGAGTAATGTGGGGGTCAAACACTAGGACACTATGCCAAATGTTAGATAAACCTTGTGAACACTCTTGGGGTCTAAATTTACATCACATTTAAAGTTTATCAAAAATTATTTTCTAAATCTTGATTCTCTGTGACTCAAATATCACACGTTAGCTCAATAGAAAGCATAGACACATTGGTTTTATGTTTATTTATATAATATATAAATGTGTAAATGAAATAATTTTTGATAAGTTTTTTGTTTCTATATAACAGTTTTAGTCTTTCCGTTTTCTGGCATTATTGAAATATTTATGGCTGTTTCTCCTGCCACATACATGTCACTAAGAGCGATGGCTCATACCATGTATTTAAAATATAACGTATTATCTCGATCCACATGTTTTTAATGAGGGATTAATTAATGTAGAAGGTCTTCAAATATTGACGATTTATATTGTAAACAGTTTATTGATTAAAGCAACAGGGTGTTTTATTGGTTTGGTATACAAACGAAGCTATAGTAGATCTGTTAACAATTTATTATAAATGTTTATTTCTTTATTTTATTTATTAATACTAAGTTGTTTTGTTATGTTATTTTAATTGATTAAAAATTTGTCATTTGAACTGGTTTATTTATTTTTTAATTCTACAGAAATGTTTATGTAACAGGTCATATTTTCATTGTCTGACATTTCATGTCGTTTTTGTTAATTATTAGTCATTGGGGTCATTGGTTGTCCTTGAAGGCTTGAACAAATTTCAAATGTCATCATTCTTTGTAAGAGTCAGACATCTTTAGTTTGAATACTGGTAAGATTTTTATATGCATTTAGACAAGTTGTAATTGGCTGGAATTTATTTGTGATTTTTTTATAAATTAATTGTTTGGAAATGGAAATGGGTTTTCGTGAACTAAACTTCAGAATGGCAGCATTTCATTTGTAGGTTATTTTCGTTTAATACTTAATGTTGCATGTTCAAATGTTCATTTCACATTACTTAACTATGGCATGTCCTACTTACAGCACCACAGCACTTTGGCATGAAGACAAGAGTAGAGTATTGGTATGAAAGAATACATTCAGTTTAATAAATTGGTAAGTTAGCCTTTGTTTTTCCACTTTCAACTCTACATCGATGTTAAAACCTTATTACTGTGTCAGTATAGTTAATGTAATTGTATAGAAGTAACTTGTTTCATTTGTATACTGTCTTAATACTCTTATGACCATCTGTTGGTTTGTCTTAGTGAAGTCGTAAGTTCGAACCAACTGATTGTCATAAATAAGTTAGACATAACCAGTCTTATTATTATTTATATAAAAGGTATTTTCATTACATGTAATTAGTAAGTTTATTTATTTCTTTTTACAGATGTAATGCACTCTTCGTACATCTGGAATAAACTATTTTAACCAACCGAGGAATTCCATTTTACTTTAGTAACCACCCCAATAGGTTACATTTAAACAACTGAAATGAAACCATTCTTCACAATTTGAACACTCGATCATTGTGGAATTCAAGTCATCATGAAGCAATCTACACTAGTACAGTTTCCTTTACAATTGCAAAAATTTACTGTAAACTTTACACAACTAGAGACATGTTTTTATATGTCCCGACACAACTTTCCATACTTGGTAGCAATAAGAAAAGACAATTCATGAAAGACAACTCGGGAAAAGTATGTGGTTCTAAATCTCGCAGCTTTAATTGACTGTTGATTGAGTTTAACAATTTAATCAATAATTGTACGTTTCAGGAGACAATCCAATAAAGGCTGTGTACGTGGTAAGAGATTCTACGAAAATGTATAAAAACATCTATATAACTTCATTTATAAATAAGAGTTTTGTTTCTATGGCAGCAGTTGAACTCTGGTTGTGATTGAAAACAGAATAAAAGTAACTATTTTATTTGATTAACATATATGCAGATCATTGATTATAAAAGTTCCTTTTCACAAAATTATTCCATGAATTATTTTTTTGATATGTTTGAACAAGGGCTTGTTTTTATAGTAACAAGCATCTATTGAATCAATTAAGCCACGTCATTAGATAACAATTCAACCTTTGCATGATTCTTAGCTGGACTCCTACTTAAAAAGATCATTGCAAAAAGGAGTAATTCCTATGATAAGCCAATTCTCCTTTTGTCACAATGTTTTCAAATGTTCACTGCTGCACAGGCGTCAAACTGCAGGTGGGATAGGGTTAACTACTGTATGGGAGATGCCCCTTAACCCTTTCCAACATACAATAATTCTTAAACAGACAACTGAATACATATTAGTTAAAATATAGAAATCTTTATCAATGAAAATATTATTTTTGCTCATGAATCATAAGCAATTTCTTATTTTTAGCTAAATTGTGATCTTCTTTAGTCCGGCGTCTGGCAATTTCTTCTCCTCAGTAACCATTGGGTCAATGAGGATGAAAAATCACAGAAAGCAACCTCTCAATGACCTCACCAGAATTCCTTCAAATTTTTTGGATCCATGCAGAATTCTGGTTTCCATGGCAACGAAACAAAAAGAACTTTAAAATTCTTCTTCTCCCAAACTCGTTGCTTGATTTTCAAATCATTTTGTAGTAATGTTCCTTGAATGACTCGCTATCAGATTCCTTTCAAGCCATTTTGATAAATAAAAAAACCATGGCTGCCAGCGGCCACAGGGCGGTGCTATTTTGCCTTATATGGCTTAAGTGAAAACTTAAGAAATCTTCTCCTCCAGAAGTGTTTGGCCGATTTTTTAAATAATTTTGTAGAAATTTTCTAGGATGACCCTCTATCAGATTCCTTCAAGTCTTGTTGATTGGTCGAAAACTATGGCCACCAGGCGGCGGGGCTAAAGTGGGGAAAAAAATCAGGTGAGCGATCCAGGGCCATCATGGCCCTCTTGTTTCAATGTTCTTTTCAAATGTAGTCTGCTGCAAATGCATCAAAATGCTTCTGCCAGCGGTTACTTTTGTAACAGGCAAATTTTGTGGGCCACAAGTTGATTATTTATTTCAACTACATGATTCAAATCAGCATTGAATATAATAGCCTATTCTCTCTTTTTAAACTGCTTGTCTGATTCCTAGATAATTTGGTAGAAAAATTCCTTGGGTGAAAATCTATATTGGTTGAAAGAGATGGCAGCTAGGTGGAATCAGAAAAGGAGCAAAATGACAAAACTTTAAAAATAACTTTCTTATGAAAGTGCTCCTGATTTCAAGATGATTTTAATAGAAATGTTCCTTCAGTGACATTCTACATAATTTGTTCAAGTCATATTGATTGGTTGAAAAACACATCCCTCTGACAGCATCAGAAAAGAGATGAAATGAAGTTATCTATAGCTTCCAACGAATTTTGCATGGATATGAAAACTTCTTTATCACATATTCTTTGATCAACAGGAAGTGTTGAACGATCCATGAATAAAAATGTTCAAAGTCAAAAGCGTCGACTGGTTGAGTCATGATAAGGCGATCAACTCAATAAGAAGATCCTTTGAGCCCATTATAAATTATAACAGTCCTTGAAAGAGAAGCACAGGAGAGATCAGTTGCCAGCTGCCATGGGATTGTCTGTATTCATACAGAGATACAACTTTGTCACAGCAATGTTTATGATGTCTGACATCTTGCCTGTTCTGTCCCAGCTTTAAAAACCAATGCAGGTAAGAAAACGATCTATTTGCTATCATAAATATATCTTTGTAGGTGTTGATACTCCAATAGAAAAGGGAAATCATTTCATGCAATTGTTTATACTCATGCTGCTTTGATTCATGATGGTGAGTGGGCTTTATACGAGGCTGATTTGACCCATGATGGTGAGGGGGCTATGTACAATGCTGTTTTGACCCTAGCTGGTGAGTAGAAGAAGTCACATGGGTACACATCTTGGCTTTAAGGTGCGTGGTTCAGAAGCTCAAACCCTAGTTGATGTATGGCTGTCTGTATTGATGCTGCTCAGTGAGACAGGGCATCGACCCTCTTCTTTTGCATTGCCTGCATGAAATCTCGTTTTTATGTCAAAAATACACCAGTATTTTAATACCTGATATTTAATCTCAATACCCTTAATTCCATCCAGAAAAGAAGCTCGCGCAGCCTTGTGTAGCCCTCACGCCTGTGTGATATACACAGCCGCCGGTTAAATAGTGGTACACATGCTCAAACGTTGGAAGCAGCGAAAGTCTTAATAGATTTGGTTGAAATTTGTCTATACTAATTTGGATGTCGTAAAGGCCGTTTATTTTCGTTAACATTTTTTTCATCTCCATTAAATAAGTGTTGTCATTTAATATGCTGTGTTCATGCCTTTACAAAGTGTCTATACATGTTTAGCTCACCTATGCACAAAGTCCAAGGTGAGCTTTTGTGATCGCTCACCGTCCGTCGTCGTCGTCGTCCGTCCGTTCACATTTTCCTACAAACGCCTTCCCCTCCTAAACCAATTAACCAAATTCAAAATAATTTTACAGAAATGTTCCTTTGGTGGATCTCTTTCAAACTTGTTCAAAGAATTCTATTCCATGCAAAACTTTGGCTGACACGGCAACAAAAAAGGGGAAATTAACCCAAACTTAAAAAATCTTCTTGTCCAAAAGTACTGGCCCGATTTGAAAATTATTTTGCACAAATGTTTCTTGGGGTAGCTTCTACCAAGATTGTTCAAATATTTCCGATCCGTTGAAAAACATGGCCGCCAGGGGCGAAGCTTGTTTTCCTTATATGTGCACAAATGTTCCTTGGGGTAGCTTCTACCAGGATTGTTCAAATATTTCCGATCCGTTGAAAAACATGGTCACCAGGGGCGGAGCTTGTTTTCCTTATATGTGCATTGTTAAAACTTTAAAAAACTTCTTGTCCAAAAGTACGGGCCCGATCCCGATTTGAAAATTATTTTGCACAAATGTCCCTTGGGGCACCCTTTACCAAGATTGTTCAAATATTTCCAATCCGTTGAAAAACATGGCCACCAGGGGCGGAGCTTGTTTTCCTTATATGTGCATTGTTAAAACTTTAAAAAACTTCTTGTCCAAAAGTACGGGCCCGATTTGAAAATTATTTTGCACAAATGTCCCTTGGGGCACCCTTTACCAAGATTGTTCAAATATCTCCGATCCTTTGAAAAACATGGCCGCCAGAGGGCGGAGCTTGTTTTCCTTATATGTGCATTGTTAAAACTTTAAAAATCTTCTTGTCCAAAAGTACTGGTCCGATTTGAAAATTATTTTGCACAAATGTTCCTTGGGGCACCCTTTGACAAGATTGTTCAAATATTTCCGATCCGTTGAAAAACATGGCCACCAGGGGGCGGAGCTTGTTCAAAGACTCATATAGGGAAACACCTTTAAAAATCTTCTTGTCTAAGAGTAGAGGGCCCAGGCCTTTAATATTTGGTATGTAGCATCCTATAGTGGACCTCTACCAAGATTGTTCAAATTATAGCCCTTGGGTCAAAATTAACCGTCCCTGGGGGTCACTTGTTTTACATAGACTCATAAAGGGAAAAAAATTAAAAAATCATCTTGTCTAAAAGTAGAAGTCCCAGGCCTTTTATATTTTGTATGTAGCATCATCTAGTAGACCCCTACCAAGATTGTTCAAATTATAGCACTTGGGTCAAAAATGGCCCCACCTGGGTCACTTGTTTTACATATACTCGAATAGGGAAAAACTTTAAAAATCTTGTCTAAAAGTTTAATATTTGAAATCTAACTTCATCTAGTGGACTTCTACCAAGATTGGTCAAATTATTATAGCCCTGGTCTCAAACATGGCTCCGACCTGGGGATCACTTGTTTTACATAGACTTGTTACGGTAAACACTAAAAATATTCTTGTCCATTTGCCATGAATTTTCTTTGGGTGCCCCTCTACTAAGACTTCAAATTATTTTGATAGGATGATAAACATGGCCACCAGGGGATGTTGCTTGTTTTCCGTATATATGTATAGACAAAGAACAATGAAAACTTTTTAATTTTGATTAAATCAGGTGAGCAATATAGGACCATCATGGTCCTCTTGTTTAATTTCATTTTACAACAGGTTTGGCACTTGGCAGTGTGTCTATACAGATTTGAATTGATTTTTCTACCGGTTCGACAAAGTGCCTATACAGATTTGAATGATACAGGTTTGCCTTCATGTAAAAAGAAGTCTTTACCGATTTAGGTCTCAACTCATGTAGTCTCTCAGTCTTTAATATTTGTTGAAAACTATCTATATAGATCTAAGAGGACACTAGTTACTCGTTAGTCATTTTAAAATGCGTGTCTATACAGATTTGAATTTGATTTTTCAAAAGGTTCAACAGTATGTCTATACAGATCGGAATTTGATTGTTCAATAGGTTCGACAGTGTGTCTATACAGATTTGAATTTGATTTTTCAATAGGTTTGACAGTGTATCTATACAGATTTGAATTAGATTTTTCAAAAGGTTCGACAGTGTGTCTATACAGATTTGATTTGAATTTTTCAATAGGTTCAACAGTGTGTCTATACAGATTTGAATTTCATTTTACTACAGGTTTGGGAGGTGTCTATACAGGTTTGAATTTGATTTTTCTACCGGTTCGACAGAGTGTCTATACAGATTTGAATTGGATTTTTAATAGGTTTGGCAGTGTTATCTATACAGATTTGAATTTGATTTTTCAAAAGGTTTGACAGTGCGTCTATACAGATTTGAATTTCATTTTACTACAGGTTCGGCAGTTTGTCTATACAGGTTTGAATTTCATTTTTCTACCGGTTCGACAGAGTGTCTATACAGATTTGTATGTCATTTTAATACAGGTTCAACTTCATCTCAAAAGAAGTCTTTACCGATTAAGGTCTCAACTTATGTAGTCTTCAGTATTTGTTATAAACTGTCTATATAGATCTAACAGGACACAATATACTTGCTAGACATTTTAAAATGCGTGTCTATACATATTTGACTTTGTTTTTTCAATAGGTTTGACAGTGTTTCTATACAGATTTGAATTGAATTTTTCAATTGTTTCCACAGTGTGTCTAAACAGATTTGATTTTTTAATATGTTCAACAGTGTGTCTAAACATATTTGAATTGAATTTTTCAATAGGTTCGACAGTGTGTCTATACAGATTTTAATTTCATTTTACTACAGGTTCGGCAGTGTGTCTATACAGGTTTGAATTTGATTTTTCTACCGGTTCGACAGAGTGTCTATACAGATTTGAATGTCATTTTAATACAGATTCGACTTCATGTCAAAGAAGTTTTTACCGATTAAGGGCTCAACTCATGTAGTTTCGACAGTGTGTTTATACAGATTTGAATTTGATTTTTCAATAGGGTTGACAGTGTTTCTATACAGATTTGAATTGAATTTTTCAATAGGTTCACCAGTGTGTCAATACAGATTGAATTGAATTTTTCAATAGGGTTGACAGTGTTTCTATACAGATTTGAATTTGATTTTTCAATAGGTTGGACAGTGTGTCTAAACAGATTTGAATTTGATTTTTCAATAGGTTCTACAGTGTGTCTATAAAGAATTGAATGTTTTAATAGGTTCCACAGTGTGTCTATACAGATTTGAATTTGATTTTTCAATAGTTTCGACAGTGTGTTTATACAGATTTGATTTTGATTTTTCAATAGGTTTGACAGTGTTTCTAAACAGATTTGAATTGAATTTTTCAATAGGTTGGACAGTGTGTCTAAACAGATTTGAATTTGATTTTTCAATAGGTTTGACAGTGTTTCTAAACAGATTTGAATTTTTAATAGGTTCGACAGTGTGTCTTAACAGATTTGAATTTTTAATAGGTTCGACAGTGTGTCTATACGGATTTGAATTGAATTTTTCAATAGGTTCACCAGTGTGTCAATACAGATTGAATTGAATTTTTCAATGGGTTCGACAGTGTGTCTATACATATTTGAATTTGATTTTTTTAATAGGTTGGACAGTGTGTTTATACAGATTTGAATTTGATTTTTCAATAGGTTCAACAGTGTCTATACAGATTGAATTGAATTTTTCAAAAGGTTCAACAGTATGTCTATACAGATCGGAATTTGATTTTTCAATTGGTTCCACAGTGTGTCTAAACAGATTTGATTTTTTAATAGGTTCAACAGTGTGTCTAAACATATTTGAATTGAATTTTTCAATAGGTTCGACAGTGTGTCTATACAGATTTTAATTTCATTGTACTACAGGTTCGGCAGTGTGTCTATACAGGTTTGAATTTGATTTTTCTACCGGTTCGACAGAGTGTCTATACAGATTTGAATGTCATTTTAATACAGGTTCGACTTCATGTCAAAAGAAGTTTTTACCGATTAAGGGCTCAACTTATGTAGTTTCGACAGTGTGTTTATACAGATTTGAATTGAATTTTTCAATAGGTTGGACAGTGTGTCTTCACAGATTTGAATTTGATTTTTCAATAGGTTGGACAGTGTGTCTATACAGAATTGAATGTTTTAATAGGTTCCACAGTGTGTCTATACAGATTTGAATTTGATTTTTCAATAGGTTTGACAGTGTTTCTTAACAGATTTGAATTGAATTTTTCAATAGGTTGGACAGTGTGTCTAAACAGATTTGAATTTGATTTTTCAATAGGTTCGACAGTGTGTTTATACAGATTTGAATTGAATTTTTCAATAGGTTCGACAGTGTGTCTTCACAGATTTGAATTTGATTTTTCAATAGGTTGGACAGTGTGTCTATACAGAATTGAATGTTTTAATAGGTTCCACAGTGTGTCTATACAGATTTGAATTTGATTTTTCAATAGTTTCGACAGTGTGTTTATATAGATTTGAATTTGATTTTTCAATAGGTTTGACAGTGTTTCTAAACAGATTTGAATTTGATTTTTCAATAGGTTCGACAGTGTTTCTAAACAGATTTGAATTTTTAATAGGTTCGACAGTGTGTCTTAACAGATTTGAATTTTTAATAGGTTCGACAGTGTGTCTATACAGATTTGAATTTGATTTTTCAATAGGTTCAACAGTGTGTCTATACAGATTGAATTGAATTTTTCAATGGGTTCGACAGTGTCATGAGTGTGTCTATACAGATTGACTTGAATTTTTCAATGGGTTTGACAGTGTGTCTATACAGATTTATATTTGAATTTGACATTGTATCTATACATATTTGAATTTGTTTTTTAATAAGTCCGACAGCGTGTCTATACATATTTGAATTTGATTTTTCAATTGGTTTGACAGTGTCTATACAGATTTGAATTGAATTTTTAAATAGGTTTGGCAGTGTGTCTATACAGATTTTTAATTCATTTTTATTACAGGTTCGGCAGTGTGTCTATACAGATTTGAATTTGATTTTTTAATAGTTTAGACAGTGTGTCTACAGATTTGAATTGAATTTTTCAATAGGTCTGACAGTCTGTCTATACAGATTTAAATTGGATTTTTCTACAGGTTCAACAGAGTGTCTATACAGCTTTGATTTAGGTCTAAACTCATGTAGTCTCTCAGGCTTTAATATTTGTTGAAAACTGTCTATATACATCTAAGAGGATACTAGTTACTCGCTAGACATTTTAAAATGTGTGTCTAAACAGATTTAAATTTGATCTTTCCGTAGGTTCATCAGTGTGTCTATACAGATTTGAATTTGATTTTTCTTTTTCAACAGGTTAGACACTGTGTGTATATATATTTGAATCTGATTCTTCAATAGTTTCGATAGTGTGTCTATTAAGATTTGAATTTGATTTTTAATAGGTCCGACAGCGTGTCTATACATATTTGAATTTGATTTTTCAATAGGTTCGACAATGTCTATACAGATTTGAATTGAATTTTTAAATAGGTTCGGCAGTGTGTCTATACAGATTTTTAATTTATTTTTATTACAGGTTCGGCAGTGTGTCTATACAGATTTGAATTTAATTTTGTTAAATAGGTTGACAATGTTTCTATACAGATTTGAATTTGATTTTTTAATAGTTTAGACAGTGTGTCTACAGATTTGAATTGAATTTTTCAATAGGTCCATACAGATTTAAATTGGATTTTTCTACAGGTTCGAGAGAGTGTCTATACAGCTTTGATTTAGGTCTAAACTCATGTAGTCTCTCAGGCTTTAATATTTGTTGAAAACTGTCTATATACATCTAAGAGGATACTAGTTACTAGCTAGTCATTTTAAAATGTGTGTCTAAACAGATTTAAATTTGATCTTTCCGTAGGTTCATCAGTGTGTCTATACAGATTTGAATTTGATTTTTCTTTTTCAACAGGTTAGACAGTGTGTGTATATATATTTGAATTTGATTCTTCAATAGTTTCGATAGTGTGTCTATTAAGATTTGAATTTGATTTTTCCATAAGTTTGACATTGTATCTATACATATTTGAATTTGTTTTTTAATAGGTTCGGCAGTGTGTCTATACAGATTTTTGAATTCATTTTTATTACAGGTTCGGCAGTGTGTCTATACAGATTTGAATTTAATTTTGTTTCTACCAGTTCGACAGATTGTCTAAACAGATTTGAGTGTCATTTTACTACAGGTTCGACTTCATGTCAAAAGAAGTCTTTACCGATTTAGGTCTCAACACGTGTAGTCTCTCAGTCTTTAATATTTGTTGAAAACTATCTATATAGATCTAAGAGGACACAAGTTACTTGTTAGTCTTTTTAAAATGCGTGTATATATATATATTTGAATTTGATTTCTCTATAGGTTTGACAGAGTGTCTTTACAGATTTAGATCTCACCTCGGATAGTCTCTTTAACATTAGATGAAAACTGTCCATACATATTTTGAGGGACACTAGTAACTCGCTATATATTAACGCGTGTCTATACAGATTTGAATTTGATAATTATACACCCAGATACATAGTATAATGGGGGCTATATAGGAATCACACTTGTCGGTCGGTTTGTCGGTCCGTTGGTCTGTGGATATTTCTTGGGAACACTATTTCTCAGCAACCCTTGTTCAGAATTCAATATAACTTCACAAGAATGATTGATACCAAGCCTAGTTGTTCATATTGTCGGCGTGTTGCACTGGAATTATTTTTAAATGAGTTATGGCCCCTTGAATTTCTCATACATATGTATATTGTCAGGCACCAGCTGGGGGTATTCATCACCTTCAGTGATATTTCTAGTTCTTCATGATTGACTGATATATAGGCAATATTTAGATAAAAAAAGAAGTATATAAAGATTCAGATCTCCCCTTGGGTAGCCACTTGGTCTATAATATTAGATAAAAACTGTTTTTACAGATCTCAAGGGACACTAGTAACTCGCTAGATATTAATGCATGTCTATACATATTTGAATTTCGTTTTTCTACCAGTGCGACGGTGTGTCTATACAAAGTTGTATATTTCATTTTACGACCGGTTCGACAGTGTGTCTTTATAGATTTGAATTTGATTTTTCTACTAGGTAGACAGTGTTTCATAATACAGATTTAAATTTCATTTACTACAGGTTCGACAGTTTGTCTATACAGATTTGAATTTCATTTTACTACAGGTTCGATATCATGTCAAAAGAAGTCTTTACCGATTTAGATCTCACATTGGGTAGCTTCTTGGTCAATAAGCACAGCTATATTTCACATTTTGAAGCACTATGTTCTATAGAGTATGTAAAGGATTTTTTTTTGTAATTCCAGAAATAGGTTTCATTGAAATTATAGTCGGCGCATCCACACATATCGGTGGATAATGTAAATGATGTGGAAAATCACGTATACATCAGATGAGTATAGGTATATAAATAAACTATATATGACTGTTTTCACAATAGGGTACTTTGTCGGATACTATCAAGTTTTATCAGAATAAAATGATTTTCAAACAGACAGACAGTCAGAAAGAGAGAGAGAGAAACACACACACAGATAAACAGAGACATATAGACATAGGGAGAGAGACGCACACTCTATCAAGATAGAGAGAGACAGCTTGATAAAGAGTACCCTTTCACTAACATACACTTAGACCTGTGATCTTCAAGTTGGTTTTGCTTAGAGAGTTTGGAGTTACTAGGTCAAAGGTCAAGGTCACTGTGACCTTTCTGTAAAGAAACAGTTAATGAAGTGTGTGTGAAAGCTAGCATTTACCCTTATAACTTACATACGCCTAGGCCTATGATCTTTAAACTTCATATGGACATACATCATAGCAAGTTGGTGATGCCTAGAGAGTTTGGTGTCAATAGGTCAAAGTACAAGTTCACTGTGACCTTCAATACAGAAACATTCCTTGCTTTAAAACTACTGATTGCTTAGGCCTATGACCCTGAAACTTAGTTTGGGTGATGGTCATGATCAGCACTTGACTCAAACAGGTCATGGGATCATAAGGTCAAAGGTCAAGGTCACTTTGACCTTTAACGAAAAAAAACACTACTTTTTGCAATAACTTTGAACTAGTTGCATATGGTTAAAGGTTTGCGTGCAACTACATTAAGAGTCCAAATCTTGGTAACTACTTGATGCATTCCATTGAAACATTATACAACCCTTCCCAACCATCACACCTATGAAAATAATCAAGTTAAATAACTCTATCCTGCATATAATGCAAATTATCACCCTTTAAGACATTGTGGTTAATGTTTAGCATGCAACTACATTATCTCGGTAATCAAATAAGTGGTGGAATAGTCGAGCATGCTGTCCTCCGACAGCTCTTGTTTTACTAGCAAATAATAATTCAGAGTTCTAGATAAGGGGCATATTGCTTGTTCTAATATCCTTTTTTGACCCTCTAACCCTATGTTGTTTGTCCTCTATTGAGTACCCACCACATAGGGTTTGCTTTAATAATGAGAGAGAAATTGTGGGAAAAGAGCTTAATACCCCTCCTTATCTGGACCTCTTGAGTCATGAAACGTGATGGAGAAGGTAGACATTGCTAATCAGGAGCTGTGTCTCACTTTTCTACAATGATTAACAAAAAATGCATTGTTTTCACATTTAAATGACTCGAAACACTTCTTCAATTAAAGAATTTACTCTTACCACCATTCAAGACTTCATTGATAAACATGAAATGAATACGCCATTATAAATTACTATCAGTTTGCAATTCAAAATGGAAACTTTATTCAACTGCTAACAAATTTTCATTAAATACATATTCTTTTTATAGGGGTTTTGCGCCATTTTCAACATTATTTCAGTTATATCAAGGTGGGATCCATGATGTTAACCACTCGGCTATGGCAGATTCCCTATTGTAACATGTATAATTAATGAAACCATTATTCAGAAGCGAGGATTAACTGGATGTTAAATAACAACATTGACATCTAGGGCAATGAGTAAGGTCTGTCAATGCGACAAGCCTCATTCATGATCTACCACCATTAAGCAAACAATCTATGTGGAACAGCAGCCAGTTACTTGGAATGTCTGATATGTGGAGTACTGGTGTGAGACAGCCAGGAAATCCATGGGTAGGTGAACTTGCTGTCATGATATGACTGAAAGATTTTTGAAACCAACATTAATTTTATCTCTAATCAATTCATCATTACATTCTGGCTAAGCTGCACACCCTGTACACACAATTCATTACCTAGGGCTCAAATGAGTTTTTGTAAACAGCTATTATTAAAATTACTTTCGGATTTTAAACTTTAAATACATTTAAGCAAAAATATATATATATATGATTTTGAGTTAAATTACTTAAAAGCCTGTTGGACTTTAATGTCTTGTACAAATCAAAATTTTAAGTATGAATGATACTAGTTTGACCTGTCAAACAATAGAATTGGATCAACCCAGGTACTTAACAATTTTGTGTCAAAGTGTTAACATCTTGCTTTAATTTTTAGCTTGACTTTTCGAAGTAAAGTCAAGCCATAGTGTAGTAGGCATTCCTTGTCCGGAGCGTATATCCCAAAGCATTAAACTTACATAAATGATTATCTCACCTGAGCCAAAGGCTCAAGGTGATCTATTCTATTTTATTCTAATCACTCAGTGACTCTCTGTCCGTCGTCCTTCATTATATTTTAGCTTTAACCATCAGCTACTTATTAACCACAGGACCAATTTCAATCAAACTTCACAGAAATGTTCCTTTGGTGGTCCTCTTTCAAAATTGTTCAAAGATTTAAATTCCTTTGAGAAATTTGGTTGCCGCGGCATCAGAAAGGGGACAAAATGTCCTTACTTTAAAATTCTTCTCTGAATCTGCTTGTCAGATTCCAATATAATTTGGTAGAAACTTATCCTTGAATGACCCTACAAATGACCCTACAAAATTTGTAAAAGCCATATTGATTGGTTGAAAAACATGGCAGCCAGTGCTTGGATGATTTTTAAGATTATATCATAAAAATCTTACTTCATTGGCCCTCTGCTCTAATTTCTTCAAGCCATATTAATTGTGTATAAAATTATAGAAACTAGGAGTCATCGCACATTCACTTTTAGCTTCAAATGATGACTCCTACAATTCTATTGGACCAATTTCAACTTCATTTTACAGGAATGATACTTTGTTGATCCTCTTTCAAAATTGTTCAAAGACATACATTCAGTGTAGAACTTTGGTTACTGCAGCATCACAAAGTGAGAAAAAAATGCCCAAACTTGAACTTGATAATTGGATAGAAATGTTCCTTGAATGACCCTCTACAATAATTGTTCAAGCCATATTGGTTGGTTGAAAAACAGGGCAGCAAGGTGGCATAAGAAAATAACATTGCAGATAAATATTTGCTACTATACTTTCACTCTGGTGATCGATTTAGGGCGATCTTGGCGCTCTTGTTATTAAAAAAAAAAGTGTCTGAAACATAATTCCTAATTATTGATACGCTGCATGGTCCAAGAGCCAAAATAACTTTTGCCTGTTTTAAATTCTAATTGATCTCGGTACATGTAATAGGTTAGGAAAAATACCTTGCCTATAACCAATGAGACATGACCAGGGATCAAACATGAGACGCCTAGTTATAGATCCCTGATGCTAACCACTTTGCAAGGCTGGATTCCTTTCATGAGAGGAAAGGGACAAGGTTCCAGATATTTTCTAATACAGACTTGCCCTCCATTTCCTTTGTGGAATGTATGATTTGTGTGTGAATTAACTCCATGCCTAATAAGCTATATTTAGATTTCTTTTGAAATGGAAATATCTGAAAAAGTTATATAGCTCAAAGAGTTGAAATCATTGTGTATTGGAAGACATTTTTTATGATAAACGGTGTTTAAAAGCTTTCAGGTGCAGTGGCATCTTGTAATTGAAGGTTTTTAAGCTTTATAATAAAAAAAATACTTGCAGAAGGCTTATTAGTAAATCTGAAGTGTATTTTTAGCATGAAGTGCTCAAGGTGAGTTATTGTGATCGCCTTTTGCCAAGCGTCCGTTGTGCGTTATCCGTCAACATCTTCTCCTCAGTAACCAATGGTTCAACTGGGATGAATCTTCACAGAAAGCATCCTCTCAATGACCTCACTAGAATTCTTTCAAATTTGTGGGATCCATGCAGAATTCTGGTTTCCATGGCAATGAAACGGGACTTGTTTGCATTATATGGCTATAGTAAAAACTTAAAAAATCTTCTCCTCCGTAAGCGTCAGGCCGATTTTCAAATAGTTTTGGAGAAATGTTCCTTAAGTGACCCACTATCAGATTCCTTCAAGCCATGTTGAACAGTAGAAAATAAGGCTGTCGGGGGGTGCTATTGTGCCTTATGGCTATAGTGAACACTTAAAAATCTTCTCCTCCGAAAGCCGTTTTTTTTGCCTTATATGCATTTAGTCAAAATTTTAAAAGAATTTTCTCCTCCGAAAGTGTCTTGCTGATATTTCAATTTGTAGAAATGATTCTTTGGTGCCCCTCTTACACTCCTTCAAGCCATGTTGTCAAAAAACATGGCCACTAGGGGGGTAGGTCTGTTTTGCCTTAAATGTGTGGCAGATTTTTGAACAATTTTGTATTTTGCCTTATATTGCTCTAGTGAAAACTTAAAAAATCTTCTTCTCCGAAAGAGTCCGGCCGATTTTCAAATAATTTTGTAGATATGTTCCTTGGATGACCCTCTATTGTGATCGCCTTTTGTGCGTCGTCCGTCGTGCGTCAACTTCTTCTCGTCAGTAACCAGTGGGTCAATTTGGATGAAACTTCACAGAAAGCATCCTCTCAATGACCTCACCAGATTTCCTTAAACATTTTGGGATCCATGCATAATTATGTCTCCTCCCTCCGGAGGAGACATATTGCTTTTGCCTGCGCCGTCTGTCTGTCTGTCTGTCCGTCCGTCTGTCTGTCCGTCTGTCTGTCTGTCTGTCTGTCAGGGCGTCCACATTTCTTGTCCGGCCTTTATCTCACAACCCCTTGGCCACATTTCTATGAAACTTCACAGGAGTCATTGGTACAACGTCTAGTTGCGCATATTACGAGGGCGTTTAATTTGACCTACTTTTGGATGAGTTATTGCCCTTTCTTAAAATTGCCATTTCATTCTTGTCCGGCCTTCATCTCACAACCCCTTTGCCACATTTCTATGAAACTTCACAGGAGTCATCGGTACAACGTCTAGTTGTGCATATTACGAGGGCGTTTAATTTGACCTACTTTTGGATGAGTTATTGCCCTTTTTTTAAAATTGCCATTTCATTCTTGTCCAGGGCGTCCACATTTCTTGTCCGGACTTTATCTCACAACCCCTTGGCCACATTTCTATGAAACTTCACAGGAGTCATCGGTACAACGTCTAGTTGCGCATATTACGAGGGTGTTTAATTTGACCTACTTTTGGATGAGTTATTGCCCTTTCTTAAAATTGCCATTTCATTCTTGTCCGGCCTTCATCTCACAACCCCTTTGCCACATTTCTATGAAACTTCACAGGAGTCATCGGTACAACGTCTAGTTGTGCATATTACGAGGGCGTTTAATTTGACCTACTTTTGGATGAGTTATTACCCTTTTTTTAAAATTGCCATTTCATTCTTGTCCAGGGCGTCCACATTTCTTGTCCGGCCTTTATCTCACAACCCCTTGGCCACATTTCTATGAAACTTCACAGGAGTCATCGGTACAACGTCTAGTTGCGCATATTACGAGGGCGTTTAATTTGACCTACTTTTGGATGAGTTATTGCCCTTTCTTAAAATTGCCATTTCATTCTTGTCCGGCCTTCATCTCACAACCCCTTTGCCACATTTCTATGAAACTTCACAGGAGTCATTGGTACAATGTCTAGTTGTGCATATTACGAGGGCGTTTAATTTGACCTACTTTTGGATGAGTTATTGCCCTTTTTTTAAAATTGCCATTTCATTCTTGTCCGGTCTTCATCTCACAACCCCTTTGCCACATTTCTATGAAACTTCACAGGAGTCATCGGTACAACGTCTAGCTGCGCATATTACGAGGGCGTTTAATTTGACCTACTTTTGGATGAGTTATTGCCCTTTTTTTTAAAATTGTCATTTCATTCTTGTCCGGCCTTCATCTCACAACCCCTTTGCCACATTTCTATGAAACTTCACAGGAGTCATCGGTACAATGTGTTGTTGCGCATATTACGAGGGCGTTTAATTTGACCTACTTTTGGATGAGTTATTGCCCTTTTTTTAAATTGCCATTTCATTCTTGTCCGGCCTTCATCTCACAACCCCTTGGCCACATTTCTATGAAACTTCACAGGAGTCATCGGTACAACGTCTAGTTGCGCATATTACGAGGGCGTTTAATTTGACCTAATTTTGGTTGAGTTATTGCCCTTTATTTAAAATTGCCATTTCATTCTTGTACGGCCTTCATCTCACAACCCCTTTGCCACATTTCTATGAAACTTCACAGGAGTCATCGGTACAATGTCTTGTTGCGCATATTACGAGGGCGTTTAATTTGACCTACTTTTGGATGAGTTATTGCCCTTTTTTAAAATAAATCACTAACTGACAAAATACAGTCAGCCAGACAAATACCCCTTGGGGGAGACATATGTTTTTCCCAAAAACAACCTCTAGTTATGGTTTCCATGGCAACGAAATGAAAAAAACTTCAAAATTCTTCTTCTCCCAAACTGGTTGCCAGATTTTCAAATAATTTTGTAGAAATGTTCCTTGGATGACCCTCTATCAGATTCCTTCAAGCCATGTTGATTGGTCAAAAAACATGGCCGCCAGTGGGCAGGGCTATTTTGCATTATATGGCTATAGTGAAAACTTAAAAAATCTTCTCCTCCCAAACTGGTTGCTAGATTTTCAAATAATTTTGTAGAAATGTTCCTTGGATGACCCTCTATCAGGTTCCTTCAAGCCATGTTGATTGGTCGAAAAACATGACCGCCAGTGGGCAGGGCTATTTTGCCTTATATGGCTATAGTGAAAACATAAAAAATCTTCTTCTCCCAAACTGGTTGGCAGATTTTCAAATAATTTTGTAGAAATGCTCCTTGGATGACCCTCTATCAGATTCCTTCAAGCCATGTTGATTGGTCAAAAAACATGGCCGCCAGGGGCGGCGGGGCTATTTTGCCTTATATGGCTATAGTGAAAACTTAAAGCATCGTCTCCTACGAAAGTGTCAGGCCGATTTTCAAATAATTTTGTAGAAATGTTCCTTGGATGACCCTCTATCAGATTCCTTCAATCCAAGTTGATTGGTCGAAAAACATGGCCGCCAGGGGGGCGGGGCTATTTTGCCTTATATTGCTCTAGTGAAAACTTAAAAAATCTTCTTCTCCGAAAGAGTCCGGCCGATTTTCAAATAATTTTGTAGATATGTTCCTTGGATGACCCTCTATTAGATTCCTTCAAGCCATGTTGATTGGTCAAAAAACATGGCCGCCAGTGGGCAGGGCTATTTTGCATTATATGGCTATAGTGAAAACTTAAAAAATCTTCTCCTCCAAAAGTGTCTGGCCGATTTTCAAATAATTTTGTAGAAATGTTCCAAGGGTGACCTTCTATCAGATTCCTTCAAGCCAAGTTGATTGGTCAGAAACTATGGCTGCCAGGGGGCGGGGCTTATATAGCTAAAGTGAAAAAATAATAATCAGGTGAGCGATTCCAGGGCCATCATGGCCCTCTTGTTATTATAGTTCTCATCAAATCTTCATTAACCCTTTCCCTCATATAGACGCTCTCTGATGCCTCTGCAGCAGACAGCTTTTTGAAAACATAGTGACAAAAGAAGAAATTGCTCAAAATGAGCAATTTCTCCTTTTGCCACAATGTTTTCCTCTCTTAGTCATAGGTTATCCATTCAATTATAGAGATTTTCTATTTTTTGACAAAATATCTTCAAAGTCGTCTTCTGCAGAATTGTCATATGTGGGAAAGGGTTAAACTTGCTACGGGTGTTCATGGGCGTTGTGTAACAAGTAAGATCGATAGTCTTTTCTCTGCCTTGGACAGTTCTCAACACATGTTTTTCACAGTTGCTGTGAATGTTCATGGGCATGAAGTCTCGGCCAAATGCGATAACCATCCTTATTCCTCAAACTGTTATCAAACAGTTATATCCCCTGAACATAAGTTACCACCATGTTTTTTTATTTTCCAGACTACAGACATCACACCTCAATTAATATATCTACTAATCAAGCCTCCATACAGCTACAAGTATCATTATGATGAATGAATTATATCACTTGATGTGTTATGTGACTCAAATCAAACTGAGTTCAGTCCACAGTTCAGAATGAGGCTACATGCTGTGTCATTGGAGTGAATTCATATGTGACTTGAATGTTAAAGATTAGAATTGTGCTGATATTGATTTTTATTCAGCCTGAGAACATGCATTTACAAGAAATGTGAAAGTAAGAAGCAGATAGTGGCTTTCTTTTGATTATTTATAAACCAGAGGACATGCAATGATAAGTTTTTCACTTTAACATGCACCACTATGTTGTTAGCTCACCTGAGCTTTGCTCAAGGTGAGTTATTGTGATCGCCTTTTGTCCGGCGTCCGGCGTGCGTCAACTTCTTCTCCTCAGTAACCAGTAGTAACCAGTAGGTCAATTGGGATGAAACTGCACAGAAAGCATCCTCTCAATGACCACACCGGATTTCCTTCAAATTTTTGGGATCCATGCAGAATTCTGGTTTCCATGGCAACGAAATGAAAAAAACTTCAAAAATCTTCTTCTCCCAAACTGGTTGGCAGATTTTTAAATAATATATTTTGTAGAATTCCTTGGATGACCCTCTATCAAATTCCTTCAAGCCATGTTGATTGGTCGAAAAACATGGCCGCCAGGCAGGGCGGGGCTATTTTGCCTTATATGGCTATAGTGAAAACTGAAAAAATCTTCTCCTCCGAAAGTGTATGGCTTATTTTCAAATAATTTTGTAGAAATGTTCCTTGGATGAACCTCTAACAGATTCCTTTAAGCCATGTTGATTGGTTGAAAAACATTTGCCTTATATGGCTATAGTGAAAACTTAAAAAATCTTCTCCTCCGAAATTGTCAGGCCGATTTTCAAATAGTTTTGCAGAAATGTTCCTGGATGACCCTCTATCAGATTCCTTCAAGCCAAGTTGATTGATCGAAAAACATGGCCGCCAGGGGGGCGGGGCTATGTTGCCTTATATGGCTATAGTGAAAAATTAAAAAATCTTCTTCTCCGAAAGAGTCAGGCCGATTTTCAAATAATTTTGTAGAAATGTTCCTAGGGTGACCCTCTATCAGATTCCTTTAAGCCAAGTTGATTGGTCAGAAACTATGGCCGCCAGGGGGCGGGGCTTATATAGCTAAAGTGAAAAAAAAAAAAATCAGGTGAGCGATTTCAGGGCCATCATGGCCTCTTGTTGATAATAATTACTATTTGCTTGTCTTGATTGGATGATTCTAATAATTACCCGCAACAAAAGCCCTCTGCTACAGGTATTTGTAAGAATCATTTCTTTGAGATAATAGGAATAAGTACCAACGCTTACAGAGAGAATAGTGGATTGAAATGATTCTGTTGACTACTATTTATATGAGATTTTAAGATATAGATTTTTAGATGTATAGATGATCTTTTGTGATCATTCAGTGTCCGGCGCATGTGTGTCATCCATATGTCGTCCATTCCAATCTTCTCTGAAACTCTCAGTCAAATTTCAACCAAACTTCACGGAAATGTTCCCTTAGGTGACCCTCATCTAAACTTGCTCAAAGATTTAATTTTATTTACACGTTTCATGGTATATATCAAAGGGTTCAGTGCAAGGCTATTGTAACTTCCTCCTTTACTTTTTTTTACAGGAGAAGGGGGAAAAAATGTTTTGTTATACCCCAAAAAAACAAAGTTTTGGGGGGTATAAAGGAGTCACTGTGCCTGTCTGAAGCCATATTTTGTCCGGCCTATTTCTTACAAACCACTGGGAGGAATCCAATACAATTGTACATGAAGCTTCTATACCAAGAGGAGATATGCATACCCTTCAAGGTCTAACAATTGCATATTATTTTACAGAGTTATGACCCTTTTACGTCTGTTTGTCTGTCTGTCTGTCAGTCCCACCTAACGTTGTCTGGCTGGCATCTTAACCATGCATCATAGGATTGGAAAGAAGCTTGGCACAAACGTTCACCATGATGAGACAGCATGTCGCGCACAAGACCCAGGCCTGTACCTCAAATGTCAAGGTCAAAATGAGTACTATTTGATAGAACTGTACCTTGTCCGGCCTGCATTTCAACCATGCATCATAGTATTTTAAAGAAACTTGGCACAAACGTTCACCATGATGAGGCGGCTTGTGACGCACAAGACCCAGGCCTGCACCTCAAATGTCAAGGCCACACTTGCATGTCAAAGGTTGATATGAGTACTATTTGAAAGGACTGTACCTTGTCCGACCCACATTTCAACCATGCATCATAGGATTTCAAAGAAACTTGGCACAAACGTTCACCATGATGAGGCGGCGTGTCGCGCTCAAGACTCAGACCTGTACCTCAAAGGTCAAGGTCACGCTTAGAGGTCAAAATGAGTAGTTTGATAGGACTACCTTGTCAGGCTCGCATCTCAACCATGCATCTAAGGATTCTCAAGTTACTGAACACATGGTCACCATGATAAGGTGGCTTGTACCTCAGAGGTCAAAATGAGTACTGTTTGATAGGACTACCTTGTCCGGTCCGCATCTCAACCATGCTTTATAGGCTTCTCAAGTTACTGGGCACACATGTTCACCATAATAAGGTGGCTTGTACCTCAAAGGTCAGAATGAGTACTGTTTGATAGAACTACCTATCGGTCGGTCAGTCGGAAGCCATATTTTGTCCGGCCTATTTCTTACAAACCACTTGATGGAATTCAATTCAATTTTACATGAAGCTTCTATACCAAGAGGAGATGTGCATATCATAAAGGTCTTACAATTGCATGTTATTTTACAGAGTTATGGCCCTTTTGTTGGTCGGTCGGAAGCCATATTTTGAGTCGAGGTGCTGTTTTGGGGGTATTTATCATCTTCAGTGATAGTTCTAGTTTCTTTTTAAATTGATTTCTGCAAGATCTCTTCAGTATATGATACACAAGAAGGAAAGTATTTATTATTAAACTGCAATGTTCCATTTTTGTTTTTGATGTTAAAGTGAGTATCAATAATAGTCTTGCCTCTCTGGACTATCATTTTACATTGGTGCCAGACTATTGTAACTTGACATGCCATTGTCTTGCTAAAAATATTTTTCTATTTTGAATACCAAATGCAGTGTAAGACAATAGTAAGTGAGAACATTTTACTTGATAAAGTTGCCTTTTGATGTTGACAACTATTGAAAACTGGGCCGAAAAAATCTGTCTAATTGAAAATATAATCAATGATTAGGGAAACATTATAGCAAAAGTTGTCTGCTTCAGATAAGTCCAAATGTAAAAGGTTAAAGGAACAATTGTACATAATAAATGAAAACTTCCACATACAAAACATCTACAGCAGACGACTTTTGAAAACATGATGGCAAAAATATGAAAGTATAGTAATTGCATAAGGTTAGAAACATTGTGGCAAAAGGAGAAAATTGTTTATAATGGTCAAAATGTTTTTAAAAGTCGTCTGCTGCAGAGGTATCAGAAGGAGTATGTGAGCAAGATTAAATGTAATTATCAACTTTGACTCATACGGAAAAAGTAAGCAAGGTAAATAGTTGGGAATATCTTCGATCTGCACAGATTAAGCACATTACAATATTTTGCTATTGAGATGGGAATACAGTATCTTTCTATCTATATCTATTTCATTTGTACATCATTATCAGAGTTGCTTTTAAATAAAAGGCAGTTGCCTCAAAGCAATAAAAGATCGGCTGAAACACTTAAGTTTTGTTACTTGGTAAAGACTTATATGCCATTCAGTTCAAATTGTAGTTTATATTTATGTTCAATTTGTGTAAGATGAAATTTTTGTTGGCAATACGAAAGCATAGCTTAACAGTTTTTAGCTCGTCTGTTTTTCTTTGAAAAACAGTTGGGCTATTGAGAAACCCTTGGCGTCTGAAGCATCTGTTTTAACCCTTTCCCACATACAGCAAATGTACTGCTGATAACTTGGTAAACATCTTGGCAAAAATGTGAAAAATATCTATAGATTGTATAATAATTGAATAAAGTTGAAAAAAATGTGGCAAAAGGAGAACTTGCGCATATTGAGCAATTGAGTCACAGACTTTTCAAAAGACGTCTGCTGCAGAAGTGTCAGAAAGCCTCTGTTTAAGGGAAAAGGGAAAAGGTTAAAATAAGCAAGGACCTCAATAATTAAAATGCATATGTATGCATATATAATAATTAATTTATCTAAAAAATAAAGGAGTTTGACTAAACTGTTTGGCGATACAGTTTTGCTGTAACTCCTCGATATGCCAATTTGTACCTTTTCCTATTGACAGGTTATTATAATGTATCATTGCAGTCTTATGATCTCATATAAGAGCTGCCTAGTGACTTACAACCAAATTATAGTCAGTTATACTTATTTCACATGCAAGACTACTGTTAATTTACTTACAAAAATCTTATTTATGAGTTTTATCCAATGCAAGACTTTTGTTACTCAACTTACAATAGTGTTGCAATTGAGGAATTATTTTTGAGTTACAAAGCTTTAAGTTTTGTCATATTATCAGGCTAGTTTCAATTGTGTTGCGCTGAATCCTCAATATATCTTTTAATGCCTATGCAACCAACAAACATTGGCTCAGCATTTCATTCTTCTAATGATATTTAGAGGGCATTCTTTTAATGTGTGTCATTCGTCATACTTGAAATATACTAAATATAATAGTGGTTGGAAAGTAGCCAGTTTCTTTAGAATAATGTGTAGACCAGGAAACACATGCAGTGATATAACTGGATTTTTAAAAATAAAATAACCAACACCATTAGATCTCAATTAATTTAGATATACATGTATGCTGTAAAATACTGGGTGTAACTTCGTACATTATTACTTTGTTTCCAAACAAAGAAATAAAACCACTCAGCTCTGCAGGCTGATCTTTGAGTACACTTACAACATTCAGACAACTTTAAAATCATGCAGATTTTTTTTGTAAAACTTTAAATAATAATAGAACTATTTAAAAGAGTTGAAAACAGGAGATGTGCTCTTTATGTGAACTTTCTCCTTTTGCCACAATGATTTCAAATATGTCTTGCAGGTGTCTGCAATTGAGAAAGGGTTAAACCTTTCCCAATAAAAAATAACTTTCAATTTGCAACATACAATTTGTGGAAATAGTAGAGATTGCTCAAAATTGTTTTTGGACATCATATTACTCGAATAGTATCATACCAGTTAAGCAATCATCCCTTTCCCAATTGCAGACACATTTTGATGCATTTGCAGCAGTTGACTTTTGTAAATAATTTGACAAAATGAGATATTGATAAAACATAAAAAAAAAATCCTTTTGCCGCAATGTTTTCATCTTCTTATGCAATAATTATACTTTTATTTGTAAAGATTTTCCATACTTTCGCCTAGATGTTGAATAATTGAATCTAAATGAATAATTTCCTTTACTTTTATTGTTTAAAAAGTTATTAAAATAACAAGATGGAAGTTATTCTCTTTTTTCTTTTGAGTTTATTTGTGAACCCAATTTGATTTCTTAAATCTGCTGCAACATTCTGATAAATTCTCTATGGTTATCAGTCGCAGCACATCAACGTATGCTGATAGGCCTACTTTTATGTTGGTGCATCCATTTTTCACTCATAAACAAGACTGATTAACCATATTGCAGATTAATCCCCTGCAATGCAATACACGTTAGTCTTCCACCAATGGGCTAACAGTCTAGGTGGAAAAGCACCCAGTTGCTTGGAAAAAACTGTTGTTAGAGATTCATTAAACACATGAGTAGGTAACCTGGCCGTCGTGATGTGACTTGAAAATATTATGAAAACGGCGTTAAAGCCCAATTAAGGAATCGCCTGCAACCATAGGTCACTCAAAGACATTGTCAATGGTCCTACTTGATGTCCTACAGCAATAGGTCACATATGGCTGGTAGTTCTATTTTAAAACCCTTCTCTGCAGCCAAAGATTAGTCAATGCATTGAACAATTGACCAGAGTTAAGATCGATATCCTGCGCCCTGTTTCTATGCCAATGTCACCCATGAAAATTGCTGACATGCCAATTCGTTGCGAACATAAGTTACTCATAGATATTGCTGTTATTGCCTAATTTAGGACGACTCTCCTGTTGTCAACAATCTATCGTGGCAATACATAATTCTATACCAAGCGTTCATACTTTACCCTATAAATTGCTGATAGGCCTATTTATCGGCATATTATTATTATGTCAATCAAGGACACGCTTGAAAATAATGGCAAGGCCAAAAGTCCAACGTGAATAAGGCTGATGGACCATATTTGATATAAATTTCCTGTGACCATAGGTCATTCATTGTTAATTCGGCTTCTTCACTTTTAGAAACGAATTCCAGCGCCCTTATGCCACCCATGGCCATTGGTTATATATTATACAATTGCCATTGGACATTCTCGTACAGTTTACAATACAATGGTTTGGCAACGGGGTGCTCAATTTAAACTAAATAATTATAGGCTATATAAAATGCCAATTTTATCATGCTAGTTTATGTGTTTACATGCAATGCTAGTTTGACCACGGGAGGGGAGGCCATATACAACTTTTGCAGGTTAGTGATTATGGGCTATATAAAATGCCAATTTGACCATGCTAGTTGATGTGTTTACATGCAATGCTAATGCATTGTTTAATGTATATATACAGTGGGGATTTGACCATCCTTATAAATGGGCTACATAAAGTGCTTCTTAGACCAAGGAAACTACAACCAATTCGATGTTTGGTTAAATCTATTGGTATATAGCCCAACATAATATATCTTCCTTATCGATTTGCTTCTAGCCAGAAGGGGATGTTTGGGCTAGATACAAATCAATAAAGAAAGAGTAGTGTTTAATGGATGTATACAGCTACACCAAGAGCTTGTTAGACCAGGGGCAACTACAAACAACTCGATGTTTGGTAAATTAATTGGTATATTCCCTTAAAACACATATCTTCCTTATCAATTTGTTTCTAGCCGCAACGGGGGCTGTGTGGGCAATATACACATCGATAACGAAAGGGTAGTGTTTAATGGATATATACAGTGGCGATTGACCATCCTTGTAAATGGGCTACATAAAGAGCTGCTAAGACCAAGGGTATCTACAAAGAACTCGATGTGTGTTGAAATCCATTGGTTTATAGCCTTAAAATACATATATTCCTTATCAAATTGTTTCTAGTCCCAACGGGCTAGATATAATTAGATAAGAAAAGGGTGGTGTTAAATGGATATATACAGTTAGGATTTGACCATCATTGTAAAGGGGCTACACAAAGTGCTTCTTAGACTAAAGGTTACTACAGACAACTCGATGTTTGGTGAAATCCATCGGTATATAGCCCCAAAACACATATCTTCCTTATCGAATTGTATCTAGCCCGAACGGCCCGAACGGGCTAGATACAATTCGATAAGGTAAAGGTGGCGTTTTATGAATATATACAGTTACGATTTGATCATCATTGTACATGGGCTACATAAAGACTTTTGAGAGCAAGGACAACTACAAAGCAACTCTTTGCGGGTAAAATCCATCGGTATATAGCCCCAAAACTAATACCTTCCTTATCGAATTGTATCTCGCCCGAACGGTCCGATAAGGAAAGTGTGGCGTTTAATGAATATTTACAATTATAATTTGAACATCACTGTAAAGGAGCTACACAAAATGCTTCTTAGACTAAAGGTAAGCTAGATACAATTCGATAAGGAAAGGGTGGTGTTTAATGGATATTTACAGTGATAATTTGAACATCATTGTAAAGGGGCTACACAAACTGCTTCTTAGACTTAGGGTAACTACAGGCAACTCGATGTTGGTGAAATCCATCGGTATATAGCGCAAAAACACATATCTTCCTTATCGAATTGTGTCTAGTCCGAACAGCCTGAACGGGCTAGATACAATTCGATAAGGAAAGGGTGGTGTTTAATGGATATATACAGTTACGATTTGACCATCATTGTACATGGGCTACACAAAGGGCTTTTTACAGCATGGGTAACTACAAAACAACTCGTTGTGAGTAAAATCCACTGGTATATAGCCCCAAAACTCATGTTTTCCTTTTCGAATTGTATCTAGCCCGAACAGCCTGAACGGGCTAGATACAATTCGATAAGTAAAGGTTGGCGTTTAATGGATATTTACAGTTATAATTTCAAAATAAGTGAAAAGGGGCTACACAAACTGCTTCTTAGACTTAGGGTAACTACAGACAACTCGATGTTTGGTGAAATCCATCGGTATATAGCGCCAAAACACATATCTTCCTTATCGAATTGTATCTAGCACGAACGGCCCGAACGGGCTAAATACAATTCGATAAGAAAAGGGTGGTGTTTAATGGATATTTATAGTTAAAATTTGAACATCATTGTAAAGGGGCTACACAAACTGCTTCTTAGACTTATGGTAACTACAAAACAACTCGTTGTGGGTAAAATCCATCGGTATATAGCGCCAAAACACATATCTTCCTTATCGAATTGTATCTAGCCTGAACGGCCCGAACGGGCTAGATACAATTCGATAAGGAAAGGGTGGTGTTTAACGGATATATACAGTTACAATTTGATCATCATTGTACATGGGCTACACAAAGGGCTTTTTACAGCATGGGCAACTACAAAACAACTCGATGTGGGTAAAATCCACTGGTATATAGCCCCAAAACTCATATCTTCCTTATCGAATTGTATCTAGCCCGAACAGCCTGAACGGGCTAGATACAATTCGATAAGGAAAGGGTGGTGTTTAATGGATAAATACAGTTACGATTTGACCATCATTTTACATGGGCTACACAAAGGGCTTTTTACAGCATGGGCAACTACAAAACAACTCGTTGTGGGTAAAATTCACTGGTATATAGCCCCAAAACTCATATCTTCCTTATCGAATTGTATCTAGCCCGAACAGCCTGAACGGGCTAGATACAATTCGATAAGGAAAGGGTAGAGTTTAACGGATATATACAGTTACGATTTGATCATCATTGTACATGGGCTACACAAAGGGCTTCTTAGACTTAGGGTAACTACAGATAACTCGATGTGGGTAAAATCCATTGGTATATAGCCTCAAAACTCATATCTTCTTTATCGAATTGTATCTAGCCCGAACAGCCTGAACGGGCTAGATACAATTCGTTAAGGAAAGGGTGGTGTTTAATGGATATATACAGTTACGATTTGACCATCATTGTACATGGGCTACACAAAGGGCTTCTTAGACTTAGGGTAACTACAGATAACTCGATGTGGGTAAAATCCATTGGTATATAGCCCCAAAACACATATCTTCCTTATCGAATTGTATCTAGCCCGAACAGCCTGAACGGGCTAGATACAATTCGATAAGGAAAGGGTGGAGTTTAATGGATAAATACATTTACGATTTGACCATCATTGTACATGGGCTACACAAAGGGCTTCTTAGACTTAGGGTAACTACAGACAACTCGATGTGGGTAAAATCCATTGGTATATAGCCCCAAAACACATATCTTCCTTATCGAATTGTATCTAGCCCGTACAGCCTGAACGGGCTAGATACAATTCGATAAGGAAAGGGTGGTGTTTAATGGATATATACAGTTACGATTTGACCATCATTGTACATGGGCTACACAAAGGGCTTTTTACAGCATGTGCAACTACAAAACAACTCGTTGTGGGTAAAATCCACTGGTATATAGCCCCAAAACTCATATCTTCCTTATCGAATTGTATCTAGCCCGAACAGCCTGAACGGGCTAGATACAATTTGATAAGGAAAGGGTAGAGTTTAACGGATATATACAGTTACGATTTGACCATCATTGTACAAGGGCTACACAAAGGGCTTCTTAGACTTAGGGTAACTACACACAACTCGATGTGGGTAAAATCAATTGGTATATAGCCCCAAAACACCTATCTTCCTTATCGAATTGTATCTAGCCCGAACGGCCCGAACGGGCTAGATACAATTCGATAAGGAAATGGTGGTGTTTAATGGTTATATACAGTTACGATTTGACCATCATTGTAAATGGGCTACACAAAGGGCTTTTTAGAGCAAGGGCAACTACAAAACAACTCGTTGAGGGTAAAATTCATTGGTATATAGCCCAACAAATCATATCTTCCTTATCGAATTGTATCTAGCCCAAACGGCCTGAACGGGCTAGATACAATTCGATAAGGAAAGGGTGGTGTTTAATGGATATATACAGTTACGATTTGACCATCATAGTACATGGGCTACACAAAGGGCTTTTTACAGCATGGGCAACTACAAAACAACTCGTTGTGAGTAAAATCCACTGGTATATAGCCCCAAAACTCATATCTTCCTTATCGAATTGTATCTAGCCCGAACGGCCTGAACGGGCTAGATACAATTCGATAAGGAAAGGTTGGCGTTTAATGAATATTTACAGTTATAATTTCAAAATAATTGTAAAGGGGCTACACAAACTGCTTCTTACACTAAAGGTAACTACAGACAACTCGGTGTTTGGTGAAATCCATCGGTATATAGCCCTAAAACACATATCTTCCTTATCGAATTGTATCTAGCCCGAACGGCCTGAACGGGCTAGATACAATTCGATAAGGAAAGGTTGGCGTTTAATGAATATTTACAGTTATAATTTCAAAATAATTGTAAAGGGGCTACACAAACTGCTTCTTACACTAAAGGTAACTACAGACAACTCGGTGTTTGGTGAAATCCATCGGTATATAGCCCTAAAACACATATCTTCCTTATCGAATTGTATCTAGCCCGAACGGCCCGAACGGGCTAGATACAATTCGATAAGGAAAGGGTGGTGTTTAATGGATATTTACAGTTACGATTCGACCATCATTGTAAAGGGGCTACACAAAGTGCTTCTCAGACCACAGTAAACTACAAACAACTCGATGCTTGGTGAAATTCCTCGGTTTAGACCCCAAAAACATACATCTTCCTTATCGAATTGTATCTAGCCCGAACAGCCCGAGCGGGTTAGATACAATTCGATAAGGAATTTTAGGTGTTTTATGGACTTTTACAGTTATAATTTGAGCCTCGTTGTGAAGGGGCTACACAAAGTGCTTCTTAGACCAAAGTTAACTACACACAACTCGATGTTTGATGAAAATGCTCGATTTAGACCCCAAAAACATACATCTTCCTTATCGAATTGTATCTAGCCGGTAGACTGTTTGTTGGCTAGATACAATTCGATAAGGAAATTCTTCAATTTAATGGAGTTTTACAGTTACGATTCGACCATCATTGTAAAGGGGCTACACAAAGTGCTTCTTAGAGCAAAGTAAACTCCAGACATCTCGATGCTTGGTGAAATTCATCGGTTTAGACCCAAAAAACATACATCTTCCTTATCGAATTGTATCTAGCCCGAACAGCCCGAGCGGGCTAGATACAATTCGATAAGGATTTCGTGGTGTTTTATGGACTTTTACAGTTATAATTTGAGCCTCGTTGTGAAGGGGCTACACAAAGTGCTTCTTAGACCAAAGTTAACTACACACAACTCGATGTTTGATGAAATTCCTCGATTTAGACCCCAAAAACATACATCTTCCTTATCGAATTGTATCTAGGCGGTAGACTGTTTGTTGGCTAGATACAATTCGATAAGGAAATTCTTCAATTTAATGGAGTTTTACAGTTACGATTCGACCATCATTGTAAAGGGGCTACACAAAGTGCTTCTTAGAGCAAAGTTAACTCCAGACATCTCGATGCTTGGTGAAATTCCTCGGTTTAGACCCAAAAAACATACATCTTCCTTATCGAATTGTATCTAGCCCGAACAGCCCGAGCGGGCTAGATACAATTCGATAAGGAATTTTAGGTGTTTTATGGACTTTTACAGTTATAATTTGAGCCTCGTTGTGAAGGGGCTACACAAAGTGCTTCT
>JASEVX010000482.1:0-106985 GCA_031761405.1 Serripes groenlandicus | reverse complement strand
ATAAAATCTACAGGAGGCGAGAAGTGTCTGTCCGGGTTAGTTGTTGGTTTCTCTCGCTGGACGGCTCATATCCGTTCTCGGAAATGATTCAAGTTGACCTTGTCAGCGTTAACGGCAATATTGAGGTTTTTTTTCAACAATATCGATTCAGGTGACTCACCTCGTAAAAAGATATCTCACCTGAAATGAGCATTGTTGGCCTTTTAATTTTCAAAACATTTCCTGAGCTTTATGTATAAGCAGTTCTGCGTGTAAGATTAACCCTTTCCCTCATATAGACGCTTTCTGATGCCTCTGCAGCAGACAGCTTTTTGAAAACATAGTGACAAAAGAAGAAATTGCACAAAACGTGCATTTTTTTCCTTTTGCCACAATGTTTTCCACTTTTTGTTCATAGGTTTCAATTATGGAGATTTTCTATTTTTTGACAGAATACGTTCAAAGTCGTCTGCTGCAGAATTGCCGTAATTGATGGAAAGGGTTATCCTGACACAAGCGCACAAGTCTTACACATATCCCTACAACCTTGGCCGCCAAGGTTGATTGATTGGGGTTTAATGCCGTTTTTAACAATTTCTCAGTTATATCACGGCGGCCAGTTCACCTACTCATGCATTTCCTGGTTTCCTCACACCAGTACTCCACACAACAATCTTGCAAGCAACTGGCTGCTTTTCCACATAGACTTAGCCCATTCTTGGAAGACGAATGACGCATGTCGCGTTGACTTTTGTCAATCGTCGGAAAGAAAGTTGGCTGAGCCGGGACTCGAACTCACAACCCCTGGATTGGCAGCCCGCGTCGCTACCGACTGAGCTACCAGGGCTCGACCCTGGCAGCCAATGAGTAAAGCCACTAGTATCATGTTTAAAGTATTTGGTATGACCCGACCGGGGATTTCAACTCGGGTATTCCAATATTAAAGAGGACGCTATAACCACTACACCCACCGAGACGATCAGTCATATTTTAAAATTACCGTATCATTAATTAGGATGGATCCAAAATCAATAGATGCACCTCATATCTTGTTTTTGGTGAGTCAGTATAAATGCATGGAATCACAATAATCGCATGGAATCAAAATAATCGCGTATATACACGAGCTAGTGCAAGAAAAGGGGTGCAATGTGGCTTTCGGAAACAGTATAGATCCAGATCAGCATCTGCATCACAGTCTGATCTTGATATACACGGTTAACAAATTACTGACACAAGCTTGTTAATAGATTCTGTCAACTTGTGCAGATTATGATAAGACTGAACAGGTAGACAAGATAATCTGAATCCTCACCGATCTGAAGTGCCAACTCGTATCTCGGAAAGTGTGGATTACCATATTAAACCTGTAATGTAAGTCATCTTCAATAATTGGCTTCTTTCTCTAATGGCCTATGAAAAATGACACTCAAAAATTATCGACAACAATAACGAAGAAAGCATTTCGAAAATGAAAACGACTTTTGGCATCTCGGTGGCAAATTCATTTTTCAAAGGAAGAATTTCCAAAAAAAGAAAGAAAATCCTCCCTTTTGCACACTGTTTTCTAGCTTTTCTTTGAATGAGACGTTTCAACAAATACATGCACATTGGATTCTCGATAACTCGAATTCGAAAGGGAGCCTTCATGTATTTGACTTATCTACATGTTCTAGTAATCCCCTCAAATTATTCTATCTAGACATGTATTTGTTCTTCTTAATTGATATATATTTAAAGGGACATTATGAACAGCAAGCCAGTGGCAAAACTTCTATATTTGTCAAAATGATGTTTTCATAGTTGTTAGTTAAATATTTATTTACGAGTGAAAGGTTACACATACTGCAGTTTATTAATTTTGTAACATTTTTCAGATAATTGAACGTCCGATCACGATATTTTGTATATAATTCATGTATATTTGTATGGTATATATAATGTAACGTATATTCTTTGGTGACTTATAAGCCCATGGAGCCGGTCGTACTATAAGTTAAATTATGAATGTATGCTATAAATTGGTAACACATGTCACAATGATAAACAATTTACTTATTTACTTACTTACTTACTTACTTACATGTACTTACTTATATGTCGATGTTATATATTGAAGCTCAAATTTATAAGTTACAGAAATGCATTTTTCAGATAATTGAACGTCCGATCATGATATTGTGTATATAATTCATGTATATTTGTATGGTATATATAATGTAACGTATATTCTTTGGTGACTTATAAGCCCATGAAGCCGGTCGTACTCTAAGTTAAATTATGAATGTATGCTATAAATTGGTAACACATGTCACAATGATAAAAAAAACAATTTACTTACTTACTTACTTACTTACTTACTTACTTACTTACTTACATGTACTTACTTATATGTCAATGTTATATATTGAAGCTCAAATTTATAAGTTACAGAAATGCAAGTTACCTTTGATTTGCTAGAATTGAAGGTATTTCACAGCATTCTAAAGTTGCACCGTTTTGTCCTGAAACGACATGTAGATAGACAGTTTAAATGACATAAAGCGCCAGCTATAAATAAAACTCGATAATTGATTATGTATCAACATGATTTATTATATGTATTATAAAACAACGCATCTTTAAAAAATGTATTTTTTAACAAATTGCATCGTTTTGTCCGGAAACGATAGAAAAATGCCCCAAAATGCAGCTCTGGCGATACACATCTGCGTAATGTATCGACCAGATCAGCCTGCGCTGTCCGCGCAGACTGATCCGGCCGACACATTCCGTCTAAGGGGGGATATAAAGAGTAGTGATTCTTGAAACTAAAAATCCACAGGAGGCAAAAAGTGTCTATCCGGTTACGCCTGTGTGGCATGCTTAGGCTGATCCGGGTCGATACTTTACGCAGAGTCCACATTGTTGATTTTCTCACGAGACGGCCTACACAGTGATTATTGCAAAGCTACGCCCCTGGCGATATTAAGCGCCAGCTCAAAATAAAAGGCCTTTACAAAGGCGCAAACTCTTTACATTAGCTAACCTTAAACGCGAGTAGGGTAAGTGGGTGGGAAAGCCGCCAACAACCGCTTCAATCTTGGCCAAAGAGTTGTAAACTTTACTACAACTTCCATGGTTCCCAAATGAGAATATTTATAATTAAACTACTTGAGATATTCAAACTTTGCCATGACTAAAGGCGTTTCATAATTGATAAATCATCTCTTGTAGAAATATGTTTCTTGGATAAATGATCAGAGATGCAGTCTCGCAAGATTCATCTTTGACTTTCGAATCTACTTCGTAAATAACCATTCCAATAAGTACTATTTGCTGACGGCTTATTTATCAATCAGCAATTCTGCTATGCAGTCTGATTGAAAGCGTACACTTAACTAACCGTGTAAGCTTCACTTACGTAGACAGCGGTGAATAGGTGGAAAACTGCCGTTTTGCAGTGTAGTATTAAATTAAAAACAAAGTTGACGGCCGATATTTTAACCATGGTTTCACTTGTTGTTATAACTCTGCGACGTAAGAAGCCGCCATTCAAAATCAAGTAAATTCATGATGTGTAAAAGAAATATCACCAGTTGTTTGCGAAGATGCACGATTTAAATTGCAAGGGAATTTAAAGGCAATATAATATACCCTTAAAATTTGCGTTATCGCCTTTGTAAGCATCACGAATTAATTGCCCGGAGGGTATGGTTTAGTTGGCAATATCATCCTGTTTTGTAAGCCTCATTCAAGGAATGGATTTTGTATGCTTGATTATTCTCCGTTAATACGGAAATTCGCGTTCCGGATCCGGACAAAAAATATCGGGAACGGAGCGACCATTTACACATACAGTCCGCTTCATTAGTCCGGAAGTTCAAAGAAGTAAATTTTTTTTTTCTCTAAATTAGTCCGGATTATACTGATTGCGTAAATCTTGTCGCGTGTCATAGTTTTCTAGTATGTCTGTTTGTCCTAACTCATGCGTTCTTGACTTTTTCATACCAGTAATCCAAACAACATTCTTTCGAAGCAACTGGCTGATTTCCAACGTATACTGTAAGCCCATTGATGGAAATTGAATGTTGCTTGTCACAGTATCTTTTGTCAAACGTCGGAAAGAATGTTGGCCGAGCTGGGGTTCGAACTCACAACCCTTTGATTGACAGCTCGCGTCCCTATCGACTGAGCTACCGGGGCTCGGCCGGAATCACTGAAGAGAAGCTAGCTTTTTCAATGAAACCACACTTTAAGTTATTGTTGAAAGATTGGTATTATACGTATTGATACCATACCGTGCATAAGATCGTAGATATACTTTTTGACCGGTGGACCCTGAATCTAGTCTGTCCCTCAGGACGTTTATATAAACATCCGGATGTGTTTTGTAGAATAGATTTGCAAATATACCGAGTTTACAAGTATGCACTCTAATATTTAGAATGAAATTTATGATGATGCCAAAAGTACTTTTTAAATCATAAAATTATATTACCTTTTAACATAGGCGTATCCACAAGGTCATGGTCCAGTAGCTACCCAAACTGCATCACCATTACAGTATCCTTGCCGTCGACAAGGTCTTCCACTACTGCCCTATGTATAACGTTACTGACCTCTCGTGGGCTTGGTAACGGATGACCGCTGACGCTACGAGTACTCGGGCTGTTCACTCCTGTAAAAAGAAATCCTAACTGATATAAATGTAGAATGGATATTTGAAAATGAAGAAAAATGAAGTTTATTACTCTGTATCCTATAAAACCCCTACATGTACATGTGCCATATTCGCCGATGTTTTTACTCTCACGATGTTCTGTTTATTCATTGAGTACATGATACTAAATGATAATAAAGGCGAGCGTGAAGCATTTGCGACCAGTGTAGATCCAGGTCTTTCAGTGCATCTGCGCAGTCTGATCTGGCTTTGCACTGTTCGAAAAACTATTGACGGAAGGTTTCAAGAAACTTCTGTAAAACAAAATCCATTAGTATCCTTAGCACAGTTGCGCTAGCAAGTGATTTACACTCGTGTAATCCTTACGGTAAGGTTACTTTTCCTAGAACACCGCTACGTAAGGTGTGAGGGTGAGTGGTCAATACCTTCACCTACATATTCAATTTGCATTTATCGTTTATCACGCATGGTTCGTGCAATTAATATGACAACGCTTTATTTCTAAAAAAGCCAATGGGTGTTTACAGAAAGATTTAACTACGAATAGATGAACTAGTGGCAAACGATATCGCCTTCAAGAAGGTACATATCGATCTTAGTCTATTTTCAAATGATGTTTGAATAATTATAATGGAAGATAAACGAATGCTGTTTAAAGTGACTTATAGGGTAAGGGTAAACAAATTGTTTGTCATCGAAGACCAGCTTCCTGGAGACAGTACTCACGCCGTTTGTGAATTTGTGATGTGTAGACATAATGGCCTTTTTGCGTATCCTTGATTAATGGTCCAAATGAATGTACATATACATGTACTATTTATCGGAAAAGTCTTCAAAGCTTCTTTTATGACTGTTTCGTAACACGCATGTAGCTGTGCCGTGTGAATTCCCAGGCTTATCCGAATCTCCACTGGTCTCACATGACACATGGTTGATTTTCATATGGGTATATGTAATTATATTACTTTACCATCTTCATAATCCGGTGGCAGATTCCGTTTCTCAAGTCGACCTGCCATTCCCCAGATAGGGTTATGTCTGTTGTTGCATGACCCGTCGATGGTTCGATACCTTAGCGTGTTCACGGGACAGCTAGGATTACGGGGAGTGCAGTGCGGATGGAACAGCTTGACCCAGGCTCGCATTATTCTCGGCTTATGACCCAATTCGTGCGGAGTGATCTTCAGACTGAACAAAAGAAATATAAACAGAAACGGAAATACGGTTTTAGTCACGTGTTGATTTACACAATGAATTAGCATTCGAAAATGAAACCAAGCGAATTCACAACAATGGCCTGCGGGAGTGCACCATATACTCGCACATGCATCGTGGAAGCACTTCAACAATATGAATAATCTTGTCTGTACGACTATGTTTTTTGTTTGTTTGGAGTTTAACGCCGCTTTCAACAGCTTTGGTCATATCACGGCGGTCAGTGCACCTACCCATGTTTTCCTGGCTTTCCCACACCAGTACATTACACAACATTCTTTCGAAGCCACTGACTACTTTCTCACATAGATCAGAGGTGAGAGACAATGGAAAACATCGCCCGAAAGAATGTCGCCGCAACCGGGTATCGAACCCGTGACCTCCAGATCACGAGTCAGATACGCTACCAATTGAGCTACCCGGTCGGGCTCTGTACGACTATGAAAATATGCAATCTGGTCGCAGTACTATTTAATGTTAAGACCTGGGACGATCGGTTTTTGTGTGGCTTTGTGAATAGTTTTGTTTTTCGGTTACATTTGAGTACTTATCTGAGATATTCCAGTTATCACATGGTAACATAACACGTATTCATGACCCCTGGGTCACTTATCAGTGCAAGGCCAGGAAATATGACTTGCCCAAGGGCACTCGACAATGACTATCATGAGTGGTGTACCTTATTGATATAGGTAGGTAAGCTCTACAAGGGGTAGACAAAATATTAAATAAGAATGTATGACGAGGCAGAATATGAATTTAACAGGCCAAGGAATAAATTAGTATAATTGACAAAAAAAAAAGCGCCACATTGTCATTGACTCGAGCTATTACCGCGTCTTTTCATACATAATAAGTGATGGCACGTCGACCTTATGACAACATGAATGACATATGCATTCTAATGTTTCAAATGGCTTTCAGAACTGAATAAATACTTCATTTTGTACACAAATGTCTCGCATCACTCATGTTTACCTATCCTACCTACATGATTCTTGGTCGATGGTCAGGCGACTGTACTATGCGTGATCCTATGTATTCCACATAAGAGCAAGCGCGCCATGGTAAGATCGGTCATAGTGTTACACTCAGTGAATCTACAGCAGTTTTGAAACAAATGGCAAAGGAGTTATTAATGAGCACTTACTGAGTACTACTATAAGCATAAACAGGCCCCGCATACTTTCTGATTTTTCAATTCGCTCGACTGATCTTATGTGGATGGCATCTATTAGTTATTACATCTAGGTGGTAGTATTTGGATGCATATCGTAGTGTTTCATAATGTAATGGATACATCAGGCGTTCATATTGTTTGTCCTATATGTGCCCTGCATACATATGTTACAGTCAAGATAAGGTTACTGATGCGATACTTACTATTTAGAAAGATGTTGTATGTATTGAGAGAAACGCCCTGTCACATTCGTCGGCTGTGATATTCTTCAAGTAGCCCATGATATCGGAGAGCTGACCCATAGCTGACAAACGTAAATTACTCTTTCATGTATCAAAGCCTGGTGAAGGTACAAAATAACCATAAACTATAGTGTACGTGTAATATAACTATCCAATATGTAACAGTTACATTGATTTGATTGATATGGCTTGAACGCCGTTTTCAACAATTTTCTGTCATATCGCGGCGGACAGTTCAACTACTCTAGTGTTTCCTGGCTTTCTCACACCTGTAATCCACACAGCATTCTTTTTCAAGCAACTGGTTTTGTCGAACGTCGGAAAGAATGTTGGCCGAGCTAGGGTTCTTACTCACAACCCCTGGATTAACAGCCCGCTTCGCTACCGACTGAGATACCGGGGCTCGGCATATAACAAATACAAGCTCACACAAAAGTACATAATATAACCTATTGTAGAAATAGGCATACGCTATATAACCTATGGTAGAAGTATTCATAAGCAATATGATTTATGGTATATATAAGCATACGCAATATAACATATTGTAGACATAGGCATACACAATATAAAATATTGTCGATATAAGCGTACGCAATATTATTCATTGTAAATATAAGCATGCGCTATACAACCTTTTGTAGATATAGGCATATGCGATATCACCTAGTGTAGATATAGGCATACGCGATATAACCTATTGTAGATATGAACATAAGCAATATGATTTATGGTAGATATAAGGCTCAAGCAATATGATTTATGGTATATATAAGAACAATCAATATGATTTATGGTAGATATAGCATAATCAATATGATTTATGGTAGATATAAGCATAATCAATATAACCTACTGAAGATAACGACATACACAATACAATACAGTGAACATGTAGAAACAAGGAAACAACACATAACTAAGTGTACTTATACAAAAAAAAACAACCTATTGTAGATACAGGCATAAACATCCGTTTGTCTATGTAATGGCCATGTCACACGATTGCGTATCGTACTAGCATATGCCGGCGTATGAAAAATTTCACTCATACGCTGGTATACGCTGATATACGCTAGGGGTACGTTAATCATAGGTTGCATACGTTTTAAGCACGGTCGCAAACGGTGGCAGATGTTTTTGTTTAAGCATGCCTAAAATATTTGGGCGTATTCGGACGTATGGTTTATACGCTAGGGTTACGCTAGAGCTACGTTACCCATAGGCCATACGCTGATATATGCTTGCATGAAGGTGTACCGTACAGCTAGTGTATTGATGGCGCATGAGTAACGTACTTCTAACGTATGTTTGACGTATCTGAAACGTATATAGACAACTTGGCGTATGCCTGACGATTGAGTGATGTATACATATCGTACAACTACAGTATGATTTGCGTTTGGCAAGCATATTCGTTGCGTATTGCCAGCGTTTTGATAAAGTGTATATAATATATGATCACATTTCTAGAATGCAATGTGGCCGCAGCTTATATGGGCATTTTGTCATGTGATAGCGGTACGCTGGTTATAAGCTGGGCATACGCTGGGCATACGCTGGCGATACGCTACTCATACGCTACTCATAGGTTCAATACGGTAAGTATACAAACAATTCTGTATTTTTCAAAGGCTTATTAAGCGTATGAAAATTAATTCATGAATTTGCATACGCAACTAATACGTTTCTCCCATACGCAATATTGTGACAGAGCCATACGCAATGTAATTCAGTTGAATAACATATGTCTGGTTAGTTTGCGATACCTAAAGAGGTTAGAAAACGTAACATGTTATACACATTCTTAGACGGGAATGTCCCTTACCCCACCTACCTTACCCCAAGGTATAGAAATCGAAGAATGAAAATATACTTTAAAAGATCACAGAAATGTTGCATATTTTTCCGAACATGTGATAGGCCTGGTAACAATGAAATTGTACTATTTTCGGGCTATATTTATTCAATTCAATTTAATTTAATTCTTTAAGCAAGTAGTTCGGCCTCCGGCCCATATACAAGCATTATATATACCCATTACGTATTTCTTTATATAACACATGTTTATAAAACATTTATGTGTGATTAGTTTATAAAGTATTACATGTTGGGACTATTTTCTGACAGTGAACAAACGATTTTCTTTTTGTGTTTCGTTATGTGATAAAAAGAATCTGACATTCGTTGTCATTTCATAAAGGTTTATGCCAAAGGCTCGCTTAATAACACATTTCTTGAACTCGTTTAACAAAACTTTATATGAAATGACAACTCATGTCAGATCCTATATATATAAGCATAAATGAATAATTACATACATGAAATGTGAATGAGTACATTAGTGTAACATTGTTAATATTTTACATATTTGTATCATTTTAAAGGCTTTTTTATAACTTTTCCAAAATGTGTTTTCTCAGTTTAAGCGCTTCAATTAAGGAAGTTGCCAATAGTCTATATAATAGAGAATATAACCTTGAAAACTTCTATAAAAACACTGTTCATATGAACGTAAGAACAATCTCTTGTGCAAGTTCGCATACACTCACTGATTTCTCTCTTCTATCTGATAACTTAAAAGGTAAAAAGAGAAATATATATTTGAAATCACCATCGTCAACATTATCTGAACATGTTCAATCTCTAAAGAGGATGATCATCTGCTGTAGTGCAAAGAAAGCAGCTGTTCTTATTTTACGCCGTTTTCAACATTTGTTCAGTTGTATCACGGCGATATCTTCCTGGGTTAACAAACCAGAATTAGGCTAGGAAGTGTCCATCATGAATGTTGCGACCTGCGGATAGACACGGTTTAAAACATAATAGTAAATGTAAAAATTGATCGTGCTCACAATTCCTCCTTTTTCCCGTTTTATTGTCTCCAAGAAAATGTTTCATTTTCGAGATGTTGCAAACGTTTTCACCATATGTTGGAAAAGTCAACGTGTCGATCTAAAGAAGTTTCCTAATAAGGACGCTTTCTGACGCCTGCAGCAGACGGCTTTTTGAAAACATGGCGACAAAAGAAGAAATTGCTTAAAACGAGCAATTTCTCCTATTGTCACTATGTTTTCAACTCTATTAAAAAATTGCACTTTCATTTAAAGAGAGATTCCAATTTTTTTCGGGAATATTTTTAAAGTCGTATGCTGCAAATTTGTTGTATGTGGGAGAGGGTTAAAAGAAAGTTACATTGTTATTGAAACTCACCGTTTCTTAACGAAATCGAATCCAGTCTGTCCTGCTCATCTCGCTCATGTAATGCAGAGATAAGGCCGACCTCATGATTCTCATAATATCATGATCCGCCATTCCAACCGTTTGCATTGGAACGGTGGAACAGTATCCGGCAAGCCATCCTAGCACACACATACAAACACACTAACCACATCATTTGAGTTTGTCACCCACTCTTATTCTAACGATTGAATTAAAATGGTGAGTATTTAATAGGCAACTCAGCTGACCTGAGTTACGTCGCTGTTCGCTAACTTATCACAGGAGCTAGGTTATGCAAACTGTCCGCTTCTTTTTTAATTTCAATTGATGTATGGATTGACATTTGAGACAGTGCATGAGAAAATGTACACATTGCATTTTATTAACATTGTAGGTTAGATCAGGCTATACATCTGCCCATTCTTATCAAAATATACACAAGTTGACAAAATCTTCTTACAAGCTTCGGTAAATACCATGTGAACACTGTGGATCTTGATCTGACTGCAGATACACATACTGATCTATATTGTTTTCAAATGGCAAACGTATCTTTTTTCCCATGCACGGTCTCATTTATCGTGCCTTATGTAGCTCAAATATATTAAATATGGCGTAGATCATTTGTGAATTCGTAACGTATTTATTGTAGATCTGAAGATGTAATATAGTTATAGGTGCTACCTATTTACGAAACAACGTAAACAAAAGTTAAAGAGCTTACTTTGGTCATGAAAAATGATTTTAAAATAAATTGACTAGACGATATTAATCTTCATGTCATGTGTTTTGCATGATCATAAAATGTTTGGAATTTGTATTACTGTCGTCTATTATTACGAACAAAAAATATTAAAGTAAACATTTTCAGAAAATTTATAATAAATTTATAATGAACTATGTTTAAGAAAAAGGCCAAGATGACACTTAATGATCGATCAAGTGAATTAGGAGATGTCGTTTGAAGCTAAAAGGTCATTGTGTCCCATTTCTGAAGATCCCTGACGACTTTGATTTTCCGCATTTTTTTTTGAATTTGACAAGCTGATTGACACGATTTTTTAAAATTTAGTCATTTGATTCCCGGTCTTTTCTGATGTAGCAGCAATCGAAGTTAGGGATTTAATTTAAATCTTTCGAGCATTTTGAAAGAGGACCACCACAGAAACATTGCTGTGACGTTTGATTGTAATTGGTTTTGTGGATTAGGCGAACACGACATTTGAAGTTCTTTTGACCTCTTTTCTGATGCTGCCAAATTGTTATTTCTTTCGGCCAATCAATATGACTCTACCATGACTGCTATGGGTTTCAACAGATCAAGATGGCTTGAACATTTGAGTGGATTAGGCGTAGATATCATTTGAAGCTTAAAGTTAATTTTATCTCATATCTGATGCTGAAAATTTTGCTTAGTCTTTCAGACAATCAATATCGCTTTCACCATTTGTGAACCGCGTTGGTGGTCTAGTGTTAGAGGGTCGATCTCGGGTTCGATCCCCGGTCGGGTCATACTAAATACTTTAAAAATGGTAGTAATGGTTTCCCCATTGGCCTTTAGGGTTGCGGGGTAATTAAGTACTGACTGACTAGTGTTAGGTTAAATGGATTAGTAGTATTACGTGTACATTATCCAGGAAAAAGGGATATTAATAAACAAGAAGGCCGTAGTGGCCCTAGATCGCTCTTCTGAGTTAAGTTAAAACACATAGTTAATGCCAATAACTTAGTTTGCGGTCAGGTAAACAAACACAGGATTTTCCTTTATTCAGCTTAGTGACCCTGTTTTTGACCCGACATGACCTATATTTTCGAACTAAGCTGTGATATCACCATAATATATTCCTTCTACTGTTAACAATATTTTCCATCAATTTGGCATAGTGACCTAGTTTTTTATCAGACATGACCCATATTCAAATCTTACCTTGATATAAAATAAACACCAATTCAAGTTGAAAATGCGGCCTCAAGAGTGTTAAAAAGAAATTCCTTCAATTTGACATTGTGACCTATATTTTATCCCGTCATGATCCATATTCGTACTTGCCCTAGTTATCATCAAGACATACATTATGACAAAGCTGCATGCTTCTGAAGCAAAAAGTGTTAATAAAGTCAAACTTGACCTAGTGACTAGTTTTTGACCAGTTATGACTTATATTCAAACTAAGCCTAGATATCATCAAGACATTTATTCTGACAAAGTCTCAGCATGTTTAAGTTAAAAATGCTGCCTACAGAGTGTTAACAAGATGTTCCTTCAATTTCACCTACATGTATTGACCTAGTTTTTGACCTGGCATGACCAATATTCGAACTTGGCCTAGAAATCAGCAAGATAAACAAACTGAAATAGGTTTCATGAGGATTGGATGATAGTAGTGGTCTCTACAGTGTTAACAAGCAAATTATTGACGATTGACGACGAACAAAAGGCGATTACAAAAGCTCACAATGAGCTATGTGTGCTCATGTCAACCTAAACTGTTGAAAGTGGCGTAAAACATCAAACAGTCAATCATTAATCTACCAAACGTGTAAAGGCACACTAAGGGATAATTTATACCTCTTTATGTAGAAAGCAAACAAGTAATTTCATTAGAATGAAATTTTGTCATTTTTCGTCTTTCCTGAACCCGAATGAATGGCTGCCATATTTTTCAACATTCAATAATTTCGTATAGGATCACCGAAAGAGGGATGCTAAAATTTAGAAAGCTGAATTTTAAAGTTTTGCAATTTTCACCCCTTTCTGAACCGAAGTTCTATATGTACATGTAATTTAAGGCGATGAACAAGTTTTGATGAGGGTCACCAAGAGAATATTCATGTTGAGTTTGGTTCTGACGCCTCTGCAGCAGACTCATTTTGAAAAAAGTGTTACAAAACGAATTGTTGTTCATAATGAGTAATTTCCCCTTTTGTCAACATGTTTTCAACTATATTAAATACAAACACTTTTGAGTATAGAATTTTTCGAAAATTTGCAATTTTCACCCCTTTCTGATCACTAGCAACCAAAGTTCTGTATATAATTTAAGACATTGAACGATTTTTGATGAGAGTCACTGTTCCGTAACCGCATCGGCTGGCGATTTAGACACACTCCTTACCTGGTGCGTGATTTCCGGTTATAAAATTAGAAAACATGGTTGTGGTACGAAAATGACAGACAAGTCCCTTTACCATTTAATTTTGGGCTAATCTTGGTGATCCAATTTATTTGCATTGATTATTGATTAGTAATTTGAGCTGCTTTTCAACATTTCTTTATTAATATACATTTGAACGAACATTTGGTTGTTTTAGTGTTTGGCATTAAACCCGAATCGGAAAGTTTGTTTTGAAAACATGTTGCAATTATATGCTATTCGGAGTTCCAATTTTATTAGCATTTTCATACGTAGTTGCATGCTGTTTTGATGTGTACATTGTTATTTTTGTCAAGCATTTCTTATCAGAAAATATTGTTGGAATAATAATATCTTTGTAAGTAACACATTTCAGTTTTTGACAATGATGTGGGTATGTGGATTGGTACCAAGGGAAATAACTCTTGCTTCACTCATGTATTTGCACTTCTGGTACATTCAGGGTTGCCTCCCTCGATATATATGCAGTTTAGAAGCTGCTGCATTTAGGTATTTCATCTGATTTAACTTTTGTTTCATCGGAATTTGATTTCTTTTTTAGCCTTTCACCAATTAAAGCAGTTCCACGTTTTTGGTTGTTCTGCTGTGGTTTAACTGTCTGCGTATAGGCAGAACAGACACCAAGATAATATTCATGTGTAGTTTTTGGTTAATATTGCACCACCAGTTTCAGAGACGAAGATTTGACCTAATCTGGAACGACACATTCCGTATCAGGGGGATATAGGTATAGAGTAATGATTCCTGAAACAGAAAATCCACAGTAGGCGAAAAGTGTCTTCTCGGATTAGCCTGCGTCGTTGGACGGCTCATATTAATCCTTTGCGTCCTTGAGACAGTTCGCCACTCTTGTTTTATACCAATGAGCTGTGTATTTTCAATATACGAATACAACGTGGATTTTTCGAAGGGGTAAAGTACCATCAATACTTACCGACAAAAATAAAATATGTGAAATATTTAGAAATTCCTGATTGATTGATAAGTGCTGCTAGTATATACAAATTGAACTTTGAAAGATGAGATGCACTGTGCTAAATCAGTATCGCCAAAACCTCCACTATAAACTTTCATTTAAAATGTTCAAAGTCGTTATTTGCAATACTTGACTCAACAGCGTTTCACTGACAAACAACTTGAAGTGTAGCACGAAAGGTTTGAATCTTGTTAACGTCTTATTTGTTCCGAGTTCGACAGAATAATCCGTACACACATACCGGTAAAAATCGTATTAACTATAATTTAGCAATGTCTAGCAGTTTGCAGTCTTATGGCATCTGACATCTGCGTACAGTGAATATGATCTATGCTCGCTTCCGGAAGAAAGCACCAACGTTTGTGTACAAGTTATTTAATGTCTACGATAACATAAAAGATCCAGATGAATCATTCACTGGATCTTGCTTTTATTCCACTTTTAAATTATGAAAAAAAAATCAAATTTAACATGCTTATTTTTACCCACCATACTCGATTATTTTATTGATGACGTCACACTTTTATGACGTTACAAGACGTTTCAACAAGGCGGTGCACAATGTTAAACAAGACAAAGTCGTACCTGAACAGAATAGTGTTTTTACATCGGATAAATCGGAGGTGAGAACATATATTCTTGTTAAACATATTACACAATTTGACCTGATTATCAAACATGTATAAAACTTAACTTTAGACGCCCTTTGATCGCTCACAACGACTTAGAATGCCACACGATGATGACGTATATATATAAACATTAACATAAAAACACGTTTGGCGGTTTTTAGTTACAATAATTAGTATCAAACACGAAAAATACGATATAATTAGGTCCGTGAAGTTAGGTTGACGAGTGACGAATTGACGAGTGACGAACTGTGACATTTTTTCTAAAAACTTTCTTTCTTTCTTTAAGATGTTTCTGGACGAATAAATGCAAATTGGGCCCTATTTCGTGTTTCATGGCCATCATCAGTCAATCAGAAGAGCTTCGACAATTCGTCAACTCGTCAATTTTGTTGACGAAATTGACGAAAAAAATATTTTTCTAAAAACTTTATTTCTTTCCTTTAGATAAGTATCTGGATGTATTGAATGCAAATTAGGCCCTATTACAAATTTCATGGCGATCAGTCATTCAGCAGAGCTTCGTCAAGTTCGTCAATTTGTCAATAAAGTTGACGAAATTTACGAAAAAAAAAAAAATTCTAAAAACTTTATTTCTTTCCTTTAGATAATGTATCTGGACGTATTGAATGCAAATTAAACCCTATTTCGTGTTTCATGGCGATCAGTCAATCAGAAGAGCTTCTTCAAGTTCGTCAATTCGTCAACTTGTCAATAAAGTTGACGAAATTGACGAAAAAATTATTTTTCTTAAAACTTTATTTCTTTCCTTTAGATAAGTATCTGGACGAATTGAATGCAAATTAGGCCCTATTTCATGTTTCATGGCGATCAGTCAATCATAAGAGCTTCTTCAAGTTCGTCAATTCGTCAACTTTTCTATAAAGTTGACGAAATTGACGAAAAAATTATTTTTCTAAAAACTTTATTTCTTTCCTTTAGATAATATATCTGGACGTATTGAATGCAAATTAGACCCTTTTTCATGTTTCATGGCGATCAGTCAATCAGAAGAGCTTCTTCAAGTTCGTCAATTCGTCAACTTGTCAATAAGGTTGACGAAATTGACGAAAAAATTATTTTTCTAAAAACTTTATTTCTTTCCTTTAGAGAAGTATCTGGACGTATTGAATGCAAACTAGGGCCCTTGTTCATGTTTCATGGCGATCAGTCAATCAGAAGAGCTTCTTCAAGTTCGTCAATTCGTCAACTTGTCAATAAGGTTGACGAAATTGACGAAAAAAATATTTTTCTAAAAACTTTATTTCTTTCCTTTAGAGAAGTATCTGGACGTATTGAATGCAAACTAGGGCCCTTTTTCATGTTTCATGGCGATCAGTCAATCAGAAGATCTTCTTCAAGTTCGTCAATTCGTCAACTTGTCAATAAAGTTGACGAAATTGATGAAAAAAATATTTTTTTAAAAACTTTATTTCTTTCCTTTAGATAAGTATCTAGAGGTATTGAATGCAAAATAGACCCTAATTCAAAATTAATGGCCATCAGTCATTCAGAAGAGCTTCTTCAAGTTCGTCAATTCGTCAACTTGTCAATAAAGTTGACGAAATTGACGAAAAAAATATTTTTCTAAAAACTTTATTTCTTTCCTTTAGATAAGTATCTGGATGTATTGAATGCAAATTAGGCCCTATTACAAATTTCATGGCGATCAGTCATTCAGCAGAGCTTCGTCAAGTTCGTCAATTTGTCAATAAAGTTGACGAAATTGACGAAAAAAAAAAAAATTCTAAAAACTTTATTTCTTTCCTTTAGATAATGTATCTGGACGTATTGAATGCAAATTAAACCCTATTTCGTGTTTCATGGCGATCAGTCAATCAGAAGAGCTTCTTCAAGTTCGTCAATTCGTCAACTTGTCAATAAAGTTGACGAAATTGACGAAAAAATTATTTTTCTTAAAACTTTATTTCTTTCCTTTAGATAAGTATCTGGACGAATTGAATGCAAATTAGGCCCTATTTCATGTTTCATGGCGATCAGTCAATCATAAGAGCTTCTTCAAGTTCGTCAACTTTTCTATAAAGTTGACGAAATTGACGAAAAAATTATTTTTCTAAAAACTTTATTTCTTTCCTTTAGATAATATATCTGGACGTATTGAATGCAAATTAGACCCTTTTTCATGTTTCATGGCGATCAGTCAATCAGAAGAGCTTCTTCAAGTTCGTCAATTCGTCAACTTGTCAATAAGGTTGACGAAATTGACGAAAAAATTATTTTTCTAAAAACTTTATTTCTTTCCTTTAGAGAAGTATCTGGACGTATTGAATGCAAACTAGGGCCCTTGTTCATGTTTCATGGCGATCAGTCAATCAGAAGAGCTTCTTCAAGTTCGTCAATTCGTCAACTTGTCAATAAGGTTGACGAAATTGACGAAAAAAATATTTTTCTAAAAACTTTATTTCTTTCCTTTAGAGAAGTATCTGGACGTATTGAATGCAAACTAGGGCCCTTTTTCATGTTTCATGGCGATCAGTCAATCAGAAGATCTTCTTCAAGTTCGTCAATTCGTCAACTTGTCAATAAAGTTGACGAAATTGATGAAAAAAATATTTTTTTAAAAACTTTATTTCTTTCCTTTAGATAAGTATCTAGAGGTATTGAATGCAAAATAGACCCTAATTCAAAATTAATGGCCATCAGTCATTCAGAAGAGCTTCTTCAAGTTCGTCAATTCGTCAACTTGTCAATAAAGTTGACGAAATTGACGAAAAAAATATTTTTCTAAAAACTTTATTTCTTTCCTTTAGATAAGTATCTGTACGTATTGAATGCAAATTAGACATATTATTTCATGTTTCATGGCGATCAGTCAATCAGAGGAGCTTCTTCAAGTTCGTCAATTCGTCAACTTGTCAATAAAGTTGACGGAATTGACGAAAAACATATTTTTCTAAAAACTTTATTTCTTTCCTTTAGATAAGTTTCTGGACGTATTGAATGCAGATTAGGCCCGTTTTCATGTTTCATGGCGATCAGTCAATCAGAAGAACTTCTTCAAGTTCGTCAATTCGTGAACTTGTCAAAAAAATATTTTTCTAAAAACTTTATTTCTTTCCTTTAGATACGTATCTGGACGTATTGAATGCAAAATAGGTCCTATTTCATGTTTCATGGCGATTAGTCAATCAGAAGAGCTTCGTCAAATCCGTCAATTCGGCAACTTGTCAATTTTTCTAAAAACTTTATTTCTTTCCTTTAGATAAGTATCTTGACGTATTGAATGCAAATTAGGCCCTATTTTAAAATGAATGGCCATCAGAGCTTCTTCAAGTTCGTCAACTCGTCAATTTTGTTGACAAATTGACGAAAACATTATTTTTTCTAAAAATCTTCATTTCTGTCTTTTAGATAATGTATCTGGACGTATTGAATGCAAATTAGGCCCTATTTCAAATTGCATGGCAATCAGTCCTTCAGATGAGCTTCGGCAAGTTCGTCAATTCGTCAGCTCTTGTGATGAAGAACCTAGTAGAAACTGGCGAGACAATCCCTTGTTTATTATATTTTGAAATGCTCCTTTCTTTATATTGTTAGTACAATATAAATAAGACCAGTTACCAAAATAGCTATATACCTCACCGAGCATAATCAATGCCGCAACATCCCTGTGTAACTTTGCTTGCTGATTGTATTGCAACCAAATTACTATTAAGTAGTGGTAACAAGTTGAAATTTATATTTTTTCAAATGGAGGGGTTCTCTTTGCCAAACTTTACGGTTTGTACATCTTGGTAACAGCAAAAGGACGGGCCTTTATGTTCTCTTTACTAGCAGTAAACAACATTTGATATGTCAACCTTATTACAATGGGTTCACTAATGAACAATACCAATTTCGTCTACACTGTACGGATGTGAGCTATTGAATTCTATGTCTTCTTTAGATATCCAGAACGTTGCAAACTTTGTAATTATGTGGCAAACAATCACGAGAGAGAGAGAGAGAGAGAGAGAGAGAGAGAGAGAGAGAGAGAGAGAGAGAGAGAGAGAGAAAATAAAATAATACTGACAGTATTTATTTAACCCGGTACAGTAACCATTTCATACGTTATGTAGAAATAGTACCACATGTTTGTCATAGTTTTTAAGCAGTACGCTGTTCAAGTTCGGATTCAAACCGAATAGAGCTTCAACATACTTCTTACCATTAAAAGAATCTAGCATATTGAAAGTACTACTACCAAATTTGACGTTATTTGTTAAAAGGAATACATAACAGTTAATCAAAATATGCTCAGTCAAACTTGTTTTAATATCTCTATATTTCCACAATGGGAGAAATTAGTGCATGTCGTGTATGCAATTATTTGGGCGATAGAAAAACAAGCACGTAGCATATTCGGATTACGTTTATAGCGTAGTCCCACACTGGATTAGCAGAGAACTGATACTGTAGTTTTCTGTATAAGACAAACTGTTCCGAAGACGTTCTAACAGTCCATTCTTATATATAGTAGTTACGAACCTTTGTATTAATACAATGTTTCCAAAAATATCTACTAGGAAAATCGCATATTCGGATTACGTTTAGCGTAGTCCCACAGTGGATTAGCAGAGAACTGATACTGCAGTTTTCTGTATAAGACAAACTGTCTCGAAGAAGTTCTAACATTCAATTCTTCTATATAGTCTATATAGCGTAGCTCCATTTAGGCACTGTAGGCACGTGCCTACACATTTTTTCTCAAAATGCAGCTGCGGCGATAGACATCTGCGTAATGTATCGACCAGATCAGCCTGCACTGTCCGCGCAGACTGATCCGACCGACACATTCCGTCTTAGGGGGATAGATGTATAGAGTAGTTATTCCTGAAACAGAAAATCCACAGGAGACAGAAAATCCACAGGAGGCGAAAAGTGTCTATCCGGGTAGGCCTGTGTGGCATGCTTAGGCTGATCCGGGTCGATCCACAATGTAGATTTTCTCACGAGACGGCCTACACATTGATTATTGCAAAGCTACGCCCCTGATCTGAAAGTAGTTACGAACCTTTGTATTAATACAATGTTTCCAAAAATATCTACTACGAAAATTGCCATATGCTAAATAGTCTTCCAAGCTATTGTAAATATCATATTTATGTAGCAGAGAAACAACATCCGAAATAAACCCGAAATCGGAAGACCCATTCTTAAACAAACTAAGAAGTAATAAAAACATATTTCGTTTAACAAAATTGACGTGTTGACGAATTGACGAACTTGACGTAGCCCTTCTGAATGACTGATGGCCATGAAAGTTAAAAAAGGGCTTAATTTGCATTGAATACGTCCAGATACATTATCTTAAAGACAGAAATAAAGTTTTTAGAAAAATATTTTTTTCGTCAATTTGTCAACAAAATTGACGTGTTGACGAATTGACGAACTTGACAAAGCATTCTGAATGACTGATGGCCAAGACATTTGATATAGGGCCTAATTTGCATTCAATACGTCCAGATACATTATCTAAAGAAAAGAGATAAAGTTTTTAGATATTATTTTTTTTTCGTACTAAATTGAAGAGTTGACGAATTGACGAACTTCACGAAGGTCTTCTGATTGACTGATCGCCATGAAACACGAAATAGTGCCTAATTTGCATTCAATACGTCCAGATACTTCTCTAAAGGAAAGATATAAAGTTTTTAGAAAAATATTTTTTTCGTCAATTTCGTCAACAAAATTGACGAGTTGACGAATTGTCGAAGCTCTTCTGATTGACTGATGGCCATGAAACACGAAATAGGGCCCAATTTGCATTTATTCGTCCAGAAACATCATCTTAAAGAAAGAAATAAAGTCTTTAGAAAAAATGTCACAGTTCGTCACTCGTCAATTCGTCACTCGTCAACCTAACTTCACGGACCTCAATTAACAATATGTATCTTTTATTTATTTATTTATTATCATAACAGTTATACTAGGTAAATACATAATTATATATCAACACCATTTTTTAATTAGCAATTATGAACTGATTGAAAATTAGTCTGAGAACAACAATAATGATTAATGAAATTAACAATTTACTTATAACTAACTGTTGAAAACTAAGAAAAATCCAGTTTAAATAGACAGCGGTCTAAGACTAGACCAGTCCTGCCAAAGACAATGGCGGGTGTCAACTTGGAAGGGAGGTGGATAGAGTCGCTTGCAGGGAATCCATTCCTAATCGCCAATGACGGTGATGTGGAGCGAATGCTCATATTCGCCACCGTTGACAACCTGGCCCAGCTGTCTACAGCCGAGACCTGATATATGGACGGTACCTTCTACGCTTCGCCGTCATATTTATACCAGCTATACACCATCCACGCCATGATCGACGGGTATTCATGTTCCCTAGTGTATGGACTACTTCCAAATAAACAGCAAACAATGTACAATAGATTATTCACACTCATCCAGAATTTCGCCCATGAACATAACATTCCTCTGTCCCCAGAAACGATAATGATGGACTTCGAAACAGCAGTATCGTGTTTGTTGGTGTTCAAGTCCGTGGATGTTTCTTTCACTTCACACAGTGTATGTGGAGAAAAGTACAAGATTGTGGTCTTGTAGCCGACTTCAAGGACAATGAAGAAGTGAAGAGACTTGTGCTACGTGCTTCGGCACTGCCGCTTGTCCCCCTAGCCTCTGTCGAACGGGCCGGGGTCTAAGTTTAAGAACTGTGACTGAGCAGTGGGTAGAGGAAGATCGCCGCTCCTGGAATCATTACGAGAATGATGGTCCACGCACTACCAATCATGTTGAGGGTTGGCACCATAAGATAAACAACCAACTACGACACTGACATCCTGATATTTACACATTGATAGACCTGGTCCAGAAAAAGCAGGCTGCTAACGAGGCGAAGCTGTTCCAGCATGCCAACGGTGGAAAGCAGCGTATGTTGATGCTGCTTCTCACTTAGTTAATCAAGATTTATATTTATTTTGTGCTATGCATGTTCATATTTGTGTTTGTCTTATACATGTAAATATCTATGTTTTCGAATTAATGCTTATACTCAAAATAAAGAATATCTATCTATATGAAACTTAAATTTATGAACAACTTTCCCAAATTTAGAAACAACTTTTCAGTACAGTATAGCAATTGTCGCCAATTATCACCTTTCAACTCTATTGTTAAACCGAACAATACATTCACCCAACCCCTACCTCCATTTCTATAGGACTAATTAAAGTTTGGGGAAGTGGGAACACACCATATGATCGAAGTGCCGATATTATTTGTTGTTTCTATCAGGGCGCTAAATTCCATTTTAATTAAAGCGATCCAACTTCTTTCAAATCGAGCTTAAGATGCAATCAGGGTCCAAACAGGTTGTCAATTTTAAATTTTCTTAACTGTTTGATAAAATAGTATGTTGCAGATTTGTTGTATGTTGAAAATGTTAAAAACCATATTAACATAAGTTTTGAAAGTCATCATATATCTCTGTGGCCGATCATTCACAGTCTCCATGAAGGGATATATTTGTTTTTTAGCATGCAACTGCATCTGCTGCAGATTGAAGTGTGGGAAATGATTTATAACCATTATATTCTTGAATTCCAGACTGTTTAAATGGCTATTTTGAAAATGTTATTGAATAGAGAGGAACACATTGTGACAAAAGGAGATTAAGTCTGCTGCTGCAGTTTGTATTAAAATGCGTCTGCATTAGAGAAGGGTTTCAATTTAAACGAGATTTTCTTGCTCCATTGTTATTTCGTCTGTTCCTTTCCATCTATGGGCATACATCATAAATTATTGCAATTAAAAACATTGTTAAACGAGCAATTTCTCCATTTGCAACAATATTATCAAACGTCTACTGCTAGTGGGAAATTAACGGCACTTGAATTTAAAATATCTATTATCTATAAATACGTGTCTGAAACATTGTAGCAAAACGAGAATTTGCTCATTATTGGCAATTTCCTTTTTTGAGTACAAAGGTAGACTGCTGCATTTGAGTCCGTTTTTAACAATTTCTCAGTTATTTCACGGCGGCCAGTTCACCTACTCATGCATTTCCTGGTTTTCTCACACCAGTACTCCACACAAATTTGAGTCGGAATACATGAGCATATTAGAAAAGGTTACGGTGGCCGATCTGGATCTACACTGATCGCAAATGAACCAATAAATCGTTTGGTAGAACATTTACAGGCATATAAAGTTTATATTACAACAAATGAACTGGCCCAGGGGCAAAACAGAAATAAACACATTTTATGATAAAAGTATTTTATGAAAAGACTCTGGAAACCTGTGCAGTCAAATCGCATATTCCATACAGCTTTGATGAATCGCACAACATTAGTGAAATACATAAATATCTTATTAAACCCATATATTGATACTGAATTCGGATCGATAGAAAGTGTAATGTTGGTAAAAAATTCGATGTAACGTCAAATATACATAAACAGTTGACTCAATGGACATACATAAAAACTAAATTCTTAAACCTTTCCCCAATTCGACTTTTATTGTCAAGTGGTTCTTTTCAAGAAATTGTCGCAAAAGAAGCAATCGCTCATATCATGAACCATTCCTGCTGTTCACACAACAAAGCGCTGTACATATATTTCACTCGATAGATTAAAGTTCATACTTGCACCATATTCATAATGTGGAGTAAAAACATGACCATTTAATCATGTTTTCAAAAAAGGAGTATTCTGCAGAGGTTGAAAGGGGAAAAGCTTTAAAGTGCAAACAAAAAACACGAAAAAGGAAATTATCTTTGACTACATTTACAAATGATTGCGGACGTTTTTTAACACCTATGAAGTGGACAACTTTTGAAAACACTTGTAGCAGAAAAGGGTGAGGGGGTGATTTATAAGAAGATTACTATGTGTTTCTCTTTGAACCGTCAACATATAAACTAAAATCATTAGAAATAGATACACTATACATAAGACATTTACAAATGATTGCAGACGTATTAACACCTATGCAGTTGACAACTTTTGAAAACACTTGTAGCATTTTATTTATTTATTGGTGTTTTACGCCGCTTTCAACAACGCTAAATGAAGTTTACCGTTACACCCGGTGTCACAAGTTTGTATACATTCAACATACAATGGCATTTATTCAAAGACTGCTGTTCAATCAATTAGAAATTTACAAGCTCTACATATGGGAAAGAGGGGTCAAATTATCATTTATCGTAACATAACAAGAATTAATCATAAAATGACATTTAAGAACCGTCAACATATTTATTAAAATCATTAGAAATAGATACACTATACATAAACTATTTACAAATGATTGCAGACGTATTGAAACCTATGCAGTTCACAACTTTTGAAAACACTTGTAGTATTTTATTTATTTATTGGTGTTTTACGCCGCTTTCAACAATAGTTCAGTTATATCACGGCGACACTTCACTTATTCATGATCCCTGGGTAAACAAACCAGTACTAGGCTAGAAAATGTACCTTGCCCAAGGGCACTCCACCATGACCGTAGTGCCGCGACTGGGGATCGAACACGGGACACCCGGTTTCAAAATCCCCGACGCTAACCACTCAACCACAGCGGATTCCTCACTTGTAGCAGGAAAAATGGATTAGCAATTTATTAGAAGAATGCTAAATGTGTTCTTGTTTAGCAAGCGTTTCATATCACACAAATAAAGAAATAGAAATTAAATAAATAGTCATTGTATGGTTAGCATGGAACTGTTTACGCACTTAGTAACAACGCTAAATGAAGTTTACCGTTACACCCGGTGTCACAAGTTTGTATACATTCAACATACAATGACATTTATTTAAAGACTGCCGCTTTAGAAATAAGAAAATGACAAGCTCTGCATATATGAAAGAGGGGTTAAATTATCATTTATCTTTACATAACAAGAATTAAAAACATAAACTTAAGAACTGTCAACACATATATTAAAACTATTAGAAATAGATACACTATACATAAGAAATTTACAAATGATTTCAGACGTATCGACACCTATGCAGTTGACAACTTTTGAAAACACTGTGGTAGCAGGAAAAATAGATGAGCAATTTATAAGAAGAACACTATATGCGTTCTCTTTGGCGAGTTCCATATTACAGAAATCGCTTTCATCTTGATATTTTTTAACATGATATCTGCTCTCAATAGGAGACGCAGAAATTGACATATCATAAAATGACATATAAGAACCGTCAACATATTTACTAAAATCATTAGAAATAGATACACTATACATAAAATATTTACAAATGATTGCAGACGTATTGACACCTATGCAGTTGACAACTTTTGAAAACACTTGTAGCTTTTTATTTATTTATTGGTGTTTTACGCCGCTTTCAACAATATTTCAGTTATATCACGGCGACACTTCACTTATTCATGATCCCTGGGTAAACAAACCAGTACTAGGCTAGAAAATGTGCCTTGCCCAAGGGCACTCCACCATGACCGCAGTGCCGCGACTGGGGATCGAACACGGGACACCCGGTTTCAAAATCCCCGACGCTAACCACTCAACCACAGCGGATTCCTCACTTGTAGCAGGACAAATGAATGAGCAATTTATTAGAAGAATGCTATATGTGTTCTTTTTTAGCGAGTGTTTCATATCACACACACATAAAGAAATCGAAATTAAATAAATAGTCATTGTATGGTTAGCATGGAACTGTTTACGCACTTAGTAACAACGCTAAATGAAGTTTACAGTTACACCCGGTGTCACAAGTTTGTATACATTCAACATACAATGGCATTTATTCAAAGACTGCTGTTCAATAAATTAGAAAATGACAAGCTCTACATATGGGAAAGAGGGATCAAAATATCATTTATCGTAACATAACAATAATTAATCATAAAATGACATTTAAGAACCGTCAACATATTTATTAAAATCATTAGAAATAGATACACAATACATAAAATATTTACAAATGATTGCAGACGTATTAACACCTATGCAGTTGACAACTTTTGAAAACACTTGTAGCATTTTATTTATTTATTGGTGTTTTACGCCGCTTTCAACAATATTTCAGTTATATCACGGCGACACTTCACTTATTCATGATCCCTGGGTAAACAAACCAGTACTAGGCTAGAAAATGTGCCTTGTCCAATGGCACTCCAGCATGAGCGTAGTGCCGCGACTGGGGATCGAACACGGGACACCCGGTTTCGAACTCCCCGACGCTAACCACTCAACCACAGCGGATTCCTCACTTGTAGCAGGAAAAATGGATTAGCAATCTATTAGAAGAATGCTATATGTGTTCTTGTTTAGCAAGTGTTTCTTATCACACAAATAAAGAAATCGAAATTAAATAAATAGTCATTGTATGGTTAGCATAGAACTGTTTACGCACTTAGTAACAACGCTAAATGAAGTTTACCGTTACACCCGGTGTCACAAGTTTGTATACATTCAACATACACTGACATTTATTTAAAGACTGCTGTTTTAGAAATAAGAAAATGACAAGCTCTGCATATATGAAAGAGGGGTTAAATTATCATTTATCTTTACATAACAAGAATTAAAAACATAGAATTAAGAACTGTCAACACATATATTAAAATTATTAGAAATAGATACACTATACATAAGAAATTTACAAATGATTGCAGACGTATCGACACCTATGCAGTTGACAACTTTTGAAAACACTGTGGTAGCAGGAAAAATGGATGAGCAATTTATAAGAAGAATACTATATGCGTTCTCTTTGGCGAGTTCCATATTACAGAAATCGCTTTCATCTTGATATTTTTTAACATGATATCTGCTCTCAATAGGAGACGCAGAAATTGACATATCATAAAATGCCATTTAAGAACCGTCAACATATTTACTAAAATCATTAGAAATAGATACACTATACATAAAATATTTACAAATTATTGCAGACGTATTGACACCTATGCAGTTGACAACTTTTGAAAACACTTGTAGCATTTTATTTATTTATTGGTGTTTTACGCCGCTTTCAACACTATTTCAGTTATATCACGGCGACACTTCACTTATTCATGATCCCTGGGTAAACAAACCAGTACTAGGCTAGAAAATGTGCCTTGCCCAAGGGCACTCCACCATGACCGCAGTGCCGCGACTGGGGATCGAACACGGGACACCCGGTTTCAAAATCCCCGACGCTAACCACTCAACCACAGAGGATTCCTCACTTGTAGCAGGAAAAATGGATTAGCAATTTATTAGAAGAATGCTATATGTGTTCTTTTTTAGCAAGCGTTTCATATCACACAAATAAAGAAATCGAAATTAAATAAATAGTCATTGTATGGTTAGCATGGAACTGTTTACGCACTTAGTAACAACGCTAAATGAAGTTTACCGTTACACCCGGTGTCACAAGTTTGTATACATTCAACATACAATGACATTTATTTAAAGACTGCTGTTTTAGAAATAAGAAAATGACAAGCTCTGCATATATGAAAGAGGGGTTAAATTATCATTTATCTTTACATAACAAGAATTAAAAACATAAAATTAAGAACTGTCAACACATATATTAAAATTATTAGAAATATATACACTATACATAAGAAATTTACAAATGATTGCAGACGTATTGACACCTATGCAATTGACAACTTTTGAAAACACTTGTAGCATTTTATTTATTTATTTATTGGGGTTTTACGTCGCTTTTAACAATATTTCAGTTATATCACGGCGACACTTCACTTATTCATGATCCCTGGGTAAACAAACCAGTACTAGGCTAGAAAATAAAATGTGCCTTGCCCAAGGGTACTCCACCATGACCGCAGTGCCGCGACTGGGGATCGAACACGGGACACCCGGTTTCAAAATCCCCGACGCTAACCACTCAACCACAGCGGATTCCTCACTTGTAGCAGGAAAAATGAATGAGCAATTTATTAGAAGAATGCTATATGTGTTCTTTTTTAGCGAGTGTTTCATATCACACACACATAAAGAAATCGAAATTAAATAAATAGTCATTGTATGGTTAGCATGGAACTGTTTACGCACTTAGTAACAACGCTAAATGAAGTTTACCGTTACACCCGGTGTCACAAGTTTGTATACATTCAACATACAATGGCATTTATTCAAAGACTGCTGTTCAATAAATTAGAAAATGACAAGCTCTACATATGGGAAAGAGGGATCAAATTATCATTTATCGTAACATAACAATAATTAATCATAAAATGACATTTAAGAACCGTCAACATATTTACTAAAATCATTAGAAATAGATACACAATACATAAAATATTTACAAATGATTGCAGACGTATTAACACCTATGCAGTTGACAACTTTTGAAAACACTTGTAGCATTTTATTTATTTATTGGTGTTTTACGCCGCTTTCAACAATATTTCAGTTATATCACGGCGACACTTCACTTATTCATAATCCCTGGGTAAACAAACCAGTACTAGGCTAGAAAATGTGCCTTGTCCAAGGGCACTCCAGCATGAGCGTAGTGCCGCGACTGGGGATCGAACACGGGACACCCGGTTTCGAACTCCCCGACGCTAACCACTCAACCACAGCGGATTCCTCACTTGTAGCAGGAAAATGGATTAGCAATTTATTAGAAGAATGCTATATGTGTTCTTGTTTAGCAAGTGTTTCTTATCACACAAATAAAGAAATTGAAATTAAATAAATAGTCATTGTATGGTTAGCATGGAACTGTTTACGCACTTAGTAACAACGCTAAATGAAGTTTACCGTTACACCCGGTGTCACAAGTTTGTATACATTCAACATACACTGACATTTATTTAAAGACTGCTGTTTTAGAAATAAGAAAATGACAAGCTCTGCATATATGAAAGAGGGGTTAAATTATCATTTATCTTTACATAACAAGAATTTAAAACATAAAATTAAGAACTGTCAACACATATATTAAAATTATTAGAAATAGATACACTATACATAGGAAATTTACAAATGATTGCAGACGTATCGACACCTATGCAGTTGACAACTTTTGAAAACACTGTGGTAGCAGGAAAAATGGATGAGCAATTTATAAGAAGAATACTATATGCGTTCTCTTTGGCGAGTTCCATATTACAGAAATCGCTTTCATCTTGATATTTTTTAACATGATATCTGCTCTCAATAGGAGACGCAGAAATTGACATATCATAAAATGCCATTTAAGAACCGTCAACATATTTACTAAAATCATTAGAAATAGATACACTATACATAAAATATTTACAAATTATTGCAGACGTATTAACACCTATGCAGTTGACAACTTTTGAAAATACTTGTAGCATTTTATTTATTTATTGGTGTTTTACGCCGCTTTCAACAATATTTCAGTTATATCACGGCGACACTTCACTTATTCATGATCCCTGGGTAAACAAACCAGTACTAGGCTAGAAAATGTGCCTTGCCCAAGGGCACTCCACCATGACCGCAGTGCCGCGACTGGGGATCGAACACGGGACACCCGGTTTCGAAATCCCCGATGCTAACCACTCAACCACAGCGGATTCCTCACTTGTAGCAGGAAAAATGGATGAGCAATTTATTAGAAGAATGCTTTATGTGTTCTTTTTTAGCGAGTGTTTCATATCACACAAATAAAGAAATCGAAATTAAATAAATAGTCATTGTATGGTTAGCATGGAACTGTTTACGCACTTAGTAACATCGCTAAATGAAGTTTACCGTTACACCCGGTGTCACAAGTTTGTATACATTCAACATACACTGACATTTATTTAAAGACTGCTGTTTTAGAAATAAGAAAATGACAAGCTCTGCATATATGAAAGAGGGGTTAAATTATCATTTATCTTTACATAACAAGAATTAAAAACATAAAATTAAGAACTGTCAACACATATATTAAAATTATTAGAAATAGATACACTATACATAAGAAATTTACAAATGATTGCAGACGTATTGACACCTATGCAGTTGACAACTTTTGAAAACACTGTGGTAGCAGGAAAAATGGATGAGCAATTTATAAGAAGAATACTATATGCGTTCTCTTTGGCGAGTTCCATATTACAGAAATCGCTTTCATCTTGATATTTTTTAACATGATATCTGCTCTCAATAGGAGACGCAGAAATTGACATATAAAATGACATTTAAGAATCGTCAACATATTTAGTAAAATCATTAGAAATAGATACACTATACATAAAATATTTACAAATGATTGCAGACGTATTGACACCTATGCAGTTGACAACTTTTGAAAACACTTGTAGCATTTTATTTATTTATTTATTGGGGTTTTACGCCGCTTTCAACAATATTTCAGTTATATCACGGCGACACTTCACTTATTCATGATCCCTGGGTAAACAAACCAGTACTAGGCTAGAAAATGTGCCTTGCCCAAGGGCACTCCACCATGACCGCAGTGCCGCGACTGGGGATCGAACACGGGACACCCGGTTTCGAAATCCCCGACGCTAACCACTCAACCACAGCGGATTCCTCATTTGTAGCAGGAAAAATGGATGAGCAATTATAAGAAGAATGCTTTATGTATTCTCTTAAGCGAGTGTTTCATATCACACAAATAAAGAAATCGAAATTAAATAAATAGTCATTGTATGGTTAGCATGGAACCGTTTACGCACTTGGTAACAATGCTAAATGAAGTTTACCGTTACACCCGGTGTCACAAGTTTGTAAACATTCAACATACAATGACATTTATTTAAAGACTTTTTTAAAGCCGTTTTAGAAATAAGAACATGACAAGCTCTGCATATATGAAAGATGGGTTAAATTATCATGTATCGTAACATAACAAGAATCTATAAACATAAAATTAAATTTAAGAACTGTCAACACATTTATAAGACATTTACAAATGATTGCGGACGTTTGTTGACACCTATTCAGTGGACAACTTTTGAAAACATTGGTAGCACGAAAAATGGATGAGCAATTTATAAGAAGAATTTATACTTTTGTAAATTATTGATATTCATTATATGGAGAAAATAAAGATAAATAAATTCTTCTTATAAATTGCTTATATTTTCTCTCTATTTAATCATACCGAATTTCGATCAACATGTTTAATTATCGAGGTTGAACTGCTGTATTTGTTACAAAGATTTCCTAAGTGGACGAACTCGTCTTTCTCTTGAATTTCTTCGTTACCAACAAACCAGGACCGTGACCGGCCTGCAAATGCTCGCTTAAATTCGTTAAAAGTGACAATGGCGCCCTTAGTTGCATTATATTGGAAAATACAAGAATACTGATGGCACATGTTGATCATATCTTGTAAGGATTTACTAGACAACGATAAAAGTGACATATCATCTGCAAAGGACGGGGCACAAAAACTAGATCCTTCTATGGCGTTCATCTTGATATTGTTTAACATGATATCTGCTCTCAGATCCCATAATCTGATAAATCATATTGTCAATTCTATATTATCCACTTCCTAGAATTTCAGATTTTTTTCCAGATGGATAATGTAGCCGACTAATGTTATTAATCTCGTTATTTCTTCTTGTTTCTAATTGTCTTGGGAATTTATCGGTTTATCATGTAGGTTACTGTACTTCGGACGTTTGATCTTCGTTGAATTGGTGCATACAAAGCGGGTACAACACCAGTGTTGGGAATCATTGTCGGTTGTTTAATCATCCAAGCCAAACTGAAAGTACATACGAAGTATCTCATATTATGCAATATTACTTAAAGTAAAATAGGTACATGCTTCTCTATACGTCCACATGACTCGATTGCAACGACATTTGAAACGTTAAGGGCTTCCACTAGCTTTTGAAATGAAGTTATTTTGAAACAAAACGGTCAAAACGTTAATCATGTTATGATATTCATTTTACTTTAAAAACTTTTCCCACAATGACAACATATCTCTTGAATATATCCTTAAAACACCTGGGTAAGAATATGGACAGCATCTGAAAATGCCAATTGAATAGAGTTGAAAACATTATTGTAAAAGGAAATTGCTGATGCTGAGCATTTCTCCATTTACCACAATATTTAAATAGTCATTTTTATCAATCACGAAAACCCATGACATTTTGGTGACCAACATTAGCGTACCTATCCTAGTTTTCCATGCAGTTGTCCGACGTCTGATCTTGAGATGTAGTATGGATACACAAGGTGGATTTGTACGTAGGTTGACTTTCTCGATAGCTTTGGACTATTGCAGTACATGTATATCCTCTAGATGTCACTAAAAATAAGGAAGAAAATGAATATGGCTCTATATATGTTCATCTGATTCGATGAAAACGACATTGGACATACGTATTGTATGAGAACCATAAGTCAGAGTTTATTACAGAGTTATTGCCCTTTATTACTTTTTCTCCTCCTCAGTACAACTGCTCAATTACCCAATGTGTTTTAATCAAACAAAATTGATTGCCATCAAACACAATTAAAAAAACTCTATTTTCTAGTTTTAACCAAGACAATCCAAAAATGAATAAAGCAAGAATAACCCGATCCATAACATGGTGCCTGCCATTTCTAAATGACACCTGAATATGACAAACTATTACCATATCCGATCAGAGCGGCTTTCGGGGTATTAATCACATTCAGTGATAGTTCTAGTTTATTATTGTAATGTACCTACCTACTAGATCTTTGTTACTTCTGTAAATTGACACTTTTTCTTCCGAGTAGATTCACTGACTTGTAGAACAAAGGCAGCAGACGACTTTGAAACCAAAAATATGGGGGAATATCATTTACCAGTATTACTGGTCCATTTAACAGACAATAGCGAGACGGTTGTTATGCTCACCTCACAACCCTGAAAGTCAAAGGTTTGCCATTACCAATTTGTAAGGTATTTGGCATGACCTGAGGGGGGATTGAACTTGCAATCTCCTGCACCAGACCGTCGCTCGTTGTTTTTTTGTGATTATTTGTTCGATTTAAAATCTTTTAAGTTATCGGCTAATCATTTAAAATCACTTTGAATGTCACTATGGTCAATGTTATGGAGGGGCCCACTATGTAACACATGAATCGCACAATATCTTCAAGCGAATACCCTATGAATGTCAGCTATCATACTCTCAACCCTATTCAATAATCATGTTTTAAAGGGCAAATATTAACGCATTTGAAAGGGGTTAACCCTATCCATCATGCAGACGACTTTTGAAAGTAATGCTTATCCCAAAACCATAAATACCAATTAGGGAATACCATATTTAAGAATTGTAGTGACCAGGCATAGAGATCAGATCCCATTGTTTGGTGTTTCTCGCTGCTTACTCGCCGAGATATGTGCGATAACAATTACAAAGTTATCTGATTATTCATTTCAGATTGATAAAGAGACATTTTAAGCTAACTTTCTATCGTACTTCAATTAAATCGGTGTAAGTGACAAACAGAAAATTAACTTTATGTCACCGTAGAAATGCATGCATGTACCATTTAAAGGATCACTTTGCAAATGGATCGCACAATATCTTCAAGCCAAGACAATAGGAATTTCAGTTATTTCACAGCGCTTCCTGGGTAATTTTTCAGAATGATTACTGTTACTAAACCTTATGATCCATGTAACGATGTCACTCTGGTCAATTTTATGTTTAACACCAATTTAAACAATATTTCGCTTTTATCTGGGCATAATTAATGCTTATTCATGATAAATGCAGGGGTAACTAACAGTACTAGGCTAGGAAAACAGATTAATATTTATTTAGTGGCATTCAAAGCCTTCCTTGCATAATTAACTATATCCCTAATGCAGATCTCGAAGCTTTCTGAAGCCTCTGCAGCAATCAACTTTTGACATTGTAGCAAAAGGAAAAATCGCACAATACCTTCAATCCAATAACCTATGAATTCCAGTTATCAAACTCTCAACCCTATTCAATAGTAATGTATATGAAAGAGCAAATATTAATGTATTTGAAAGGGATTAACCCTATCCATCATGCAGACGACTTTTGAAAGTAATACTTACCAAAACTATAAACGCCAAAGAGGGAATACCATTTTTGGGATATGGGCGTTTCGAACTATCTCTTTGCTAACCTGCTTTCGAAAAGTCGGATTACGGCTGCAACCAGTCCACAATTGATTTCCTACGTCAAAATCGAGTTTTGATTAGTTATAATCTGCCTTTTCAACGATTTCACTGTAAATAAAATTATTGAAAGGAGTTGAAACCATTGTGGCAAAAGTAGAAATTGCCTACGCTAAGCAATTTCTGCTTTTGTTACAATGTTTTCGATTGTCGTCTGCTGCACATGCGTCTTTAAGCGGACAATGGTTACGTCTTTCCGTGATACTATAACAGTTCGAATATTGAAAATAGTGTTAGAAATGGAGCTATTGCTGACAATGAGCAATTCCTCCTCTCACACAATGCTTTCGAGCACGATTCAAATTAATTCTTTTCATATTTGAACGTTTTACATTCTTTTACTCGACACATTTTGAATAACATGCTAGAGATGAATGATAACGAGCAATTTTGCCTTACATCAAGGGGAAAAGTATATAGTTGAAACGTTTGTGGAAACAGAGGAAATGGGTCACGATAAACAAGTCTGCAGCCGTCTGCTGCACATGTGTCAACAAGCGACTGTAAGCGGGAAAGGGTTGAACCGTTTCCGTTATAGCTACTTAGTTACATACGAATGTTGAAAGTGTATTTGCAAACGGAGCAATTGCTGACAATGAGCAATTCCTCCTTTCCAAACAATGCTTTGAAAGATGAATCTAATTTTTTTCTATAACCTAGATAACGAAAACATTTGTCTACAGTTATTAGTTTAACCTTTGCCCCTTTTAAACACATTTGACTAACCTTAAGAGATGAGTGATAATCAGCAAGTTTGTCTTTTAACACAATGTTTTCATCACTATTCAAAATTTCATTTCAACAAAAATTGATTGGGGTTAACGCAGTTTTTAACATTTCCTCAATAATACCACGGCGGCCCGTTCACCTACAAATGTATTTCCTGGTTTTCTTACACTAGTAATTCACACAACAATCTTCCCAAGCAACTGGCTGCTTTTCTACATAGACTTGGCCCATTGGTGAAAGACGAATGACGCATGTCGCATTGACTTGTCAAAAGCCGGAAAGATATTTGGCCGAAAATGTCAAGATACACACAAGTTATAACCGCAAGTTCATTATTTATCTAATAATTGAGGCGCTTCTAGCGATTTTGAGACAAAATTTTAATGTATATTGAAGACTCAACGTCCGTCAACATGTTATCTAGTCCTAGATGTATCTGTTGACATATAAACTAGAAATGTAGTCTAAATAGGTGTTTGTAAATTAACCTTGTACGGTCCCGTTTCGGAGACGCATCGAACCAGTCTTCTTTCTCTGTCTGTAAAGCTTGGAGGTATAATCCGGCGTCCGGCGGCTGTCTGCCTGAATGTGCATTCGTCCGTCCGTCATGGATTGCATGTATTGGTCAACACGTTGTTACTGAATGGCAGATTTATTTCAAAGTGGTCACACTTATACCGTGTGATCAGGAGAACGGCTAAATACTAGGTACATAACTCTGTATTATTTTAGCAATCTCCATTTTTCCTTATTTACTTCAGTGATTGTCTCAATTTCCATTTTATCCATTTCAAACTTGGTATGTAGGTAACTTATGACCTACAGATATGCAGTGCACCATTACCATAACTTTAGCATGCTCCGTTTGGAGTGTGTATATTTTTGTCTTTCCATATTCCGTCACTTATTTTTGATTTTCGCATGCAACACATGCATTCGGTGAAATGCCATTGTTCGTTAATGAGTGCTTCCCCAAGCTGTGTACTTTGTCCGGAGCGACCGACTGTTTGTCCGTCGTTGTGTTCATCCATTCGTCCGTCTGTCCGTTACGGTTTGCATTAATGGGTCAAAACTTTCTGTTTCGCGGATCCATTTCAAAGTCGTCACAAGTATGCATTGCGATTAGGAGATCGATACAATATTTTGAACACAAATCTGATCTGTTTTTTTAGGTGTAAACTCATTTTTTCATTTCTTCGGTTATTGTCTCAATAGATGTCCAATGTATAAATTTAAGACTATACAATATACATTGTGGATCTTTAGTGATTTCTAAACTGGAAATATTTTAATTAAGGGTCGCTGCTCGGTTTTGTCAATATTTTGTCCTTCCTGATTTATTTTGTTTATACAAGAGAAGGGTCAAACGTTGATGAATAAGGTATATGTTATTGGCAGGCAGTATGTGTTGCTTCACACATTTTTGGTTTGTTTGTTTTAAAGGTCACTGTTTATTGTTTCAACAAAGTTTGTCCATATTATCTATGTCATATATTTTCAACTTACATATGCCCCTATACCATTAGCACTTTCAGCGCTTTGATTAAGAACTGTAGTGACCAGGCATACAGGTCAGACCCTGTTGTGCGTATTTTTCTGCTTACTCGCCGAGATATGTGCGATAACAATCACAAAGTTATCTGCTGATTATCAATTTCACTTTGAATTTACATTTAAAAAGAGACAGTTTAAGCTAACTTTCTATTGTACTTCATTTAAACCGGTGTAACTGACAAACAGAAAATTAACTTTGTCACCGTACAAATGCATTCATGTAACATTTAAAGGATCACTTCGCAAATGAATCGCACAATATCTTCAACCAAGACCGTAGGAATTTCAGTTATTTCACAGCGCTTCCTGGGTAATTTACCAGAATTACTACTGTTATCCTTGTTATGATGTTACTCTTGTCAAACTTTTTAAACAGTATTTCGCTTTTATCTGGGCATAATTAATGCTTATTCATGATAACTGCAGGGGTAACTAACAGTACTATGCTAGGAAAACAGATTAATATTGAGTGGCATTCAAAGCCTTAGCATAATATCTTCAAGCCAATAGCCTATGAATTCCAGCTATCATACTCTCATCCCTATTCAATAATTATGTTTTAAAGGGCAAATATTAATTGAAAGGGATTAACATTTGGCTAGAAATCTTGTTTGTTGGAGTAGAAACCAGGCATAAAGATCAGACTTTGTTGTTTGGCGTTTCTCACTGCTTACTCGCCGAAATATGTGCGATAACAATCACAAAGTTATATGCTGTTTATTATTTTCACTTTGAATTTACATTTATAAAGAGACATTTAAAGCTAACTTTCTATTGTACTTCATTTAAAGCAGTGTAACTGACAAATAGAAAATTACTGTTGAAAAGTCGAAAAGTGGGCATTTCCGAATAATCAATAATATATTTCACAGAAATTATTATGAGCAATGTCTTCTTTTTCTACAGTTTTGATTAGTTATAATCTGCCTTTTCAACGATTTCATTTGTTCGACCGAATCTCAAAAAACCCTCCGCTTGCATTAATTAATGAGACGAAATAGTTCCAACGCGTGAAACACTCTGAACTTTGATTGACCTCAATGTCAGTTGTGTAAGGTAACGTCGACCGTGCTGTGACCCAGTTGACTTATGGAAATGTGCAAATCACTGTAAATAAAATAATTGAAAGGAGTTGAAACCATTGTGGCAAAAGTAGAAATTGCCTACGATAAGCAATTTCTCCTTTTGTTAAAATGTTTTCGATTGTCGTCTGCTGCACATGCGTCTGTAAGCAGACAATAGTTACATACTCCCCATGGAAGCGGAACCCTTTCCGTGATACTATAACAGATCGAATATTGAAAATATTGTTGGAAAATGGAGCTATTGCTGACAATGAGCAATTCCTCCTTTTCACACAATGCTTTCAAACACGTTTCAAATTAATTCTTTTTATATTTGAACGTTTTACATTCTTTTACTCGACACATTTTAGATAAACATGCTAGAGATGAATGATAACGAGCAATTTTGCCTTACATCAAGGGGAAAAATATATAGTTGAAACCTTTGTGGAAAAAGAGGAAATGGGTCACGATAAACAAGTCTGCAGCAGTATGCTGCACATGCGTCAACAAGCAACTGTAAGCGGGAAAGGGTTGATCCGTGTCCGTTATAGCTACTTAGTTACATACGAATGTTGAAAGTGTATTTGCAAACGGAGCAATTGCTGACAATGAGCAAATCCTCCTTTCCAAACAATGCTTTGAAAGATGAATCAATTTTTTTCTATAACCTAGATAACGAAAACATTTGTCTACAGTTATTAGTTTAACCTTTGCCCCTTTTAAACACATTTGACTCACCTTAAGAGATGAATAATCAGCAAGTTCGTCTTTTTCCACAATGTTTTCATCACTATTCAAAATTTCATTTCAACAAAAATTGATTGGGGTTAACGCAGTTTTTAACATTTCCTCAGTAATACCACGGCGGCCAGTTCACCTACACATGTATTTTCTGGTTTTCTTACACCAGTAATTCACACAACAATCTTCCCAAGCAACTGGCTGCTTTTTCACATAGACTTAGCCCATTGGTGAAAGACGAATGACGCATGTCGCATTGACTTTTGTCAAACGCCGGAAAGAAATTTGGCCGAAAATGTCAACATACACACGAGTTATAACCGCAAGGTCATTGTTTATTTAATAATTGATGCGCTTCTAGCGATGTTGAGACAAAATGTTAATGTATATTGAAGACTCAACGTCCGTCAACGTGTAATCTAGTCCTAGATGTATCTGTTGACATATAAACTAGAAATGTAGTCTAAATAGGTTTTTGTAAATTAACCTTGTACGGTCCCGTTTCGGAGACGCATCGAACCAGTCTTCTGTAATCAATACTTTATGAGTTGTCTCTGTCTGTAAAGCTTGGAAGTATAATCCGGCGTACGGCCGGCTGTCTGAATGTGCATTCGTCCGTCCGTCATGGATTGCATGTATTGGTCAACACGTTGTTACTGTATGGCAGATTTATTTCAAAGTGGTCACACTTATTCCGTGTGATCAGGAGAACGGATAAGTACTAGGTGCATAACTCTGTATTATTTTAGCAATCTCCATTTTTCCTTATTTACTTCAGTGATTGTCTCAATTAATTTCCATTTTATCCATTTCAAACTTGGTGTGTAGGTAACTTATGATGTACAGATATGCTGTGCACCATTACCATAACTTTAGCATGCTCCGTTTGGAGTGTGTATATTTTTGTCTTTCCATGTTCCGTCACTTATTTTTGATTTTCGCATGCAACACATGCATTCCGTGAAATGCCCTTGTTCGTTAATGAGTGTTTCCCCAAGCTGTGTACTTTGTCCGGAGCGACTGACTGTCTGTCCGTCGTTGTGTTCATCCATTCGTCCGTCTTTCCGTTACGGTTTGCATTAATGGGTCAAAACTTTGTCTGTTTCGCGGATCCATTTCAAAGTCGTCACACGTATTCATTGCGATTAGGAGATCGATACAATATTTTGAACACAAATCTGATCTGGTTTTTTAGGTGTAAACTCATTTGTTTTCATTGCTTCGGTTATTGTCTCAATAGATGTCCAATGTATCAATTTAAGACTATACATTATACATTGTGGATCTTTAGTGAGTTCTAAACTGGAAATATTTTAATTAAGGGTCGCTGCTCGGTTATTTGTCAATCTTTTGTTCTTCCCGATTTATTTTGTTTATACAAGAAAAGGGTCAAACGTTGATGAATAAGGTATATGTTATTTTGGCAGGCAGTATGTGTTGCTTCACACATGTTTGGTTTGTTTGTTTTAAAGGTCATTGTTTATTGTTTCAACAAAGTTTGTCCATATTATCTATGCCATATATTTTCAACTTACATATGCCCCTATACCATTAGCACTTTCAGAGCTTTGATTAAGAACTGTAGTGACCAGGCATACAGGTCAGACCCTGTTGTGCGTTTTTTTCTGCTTACTCGCCGAGATATGTGCGATAACAATCACAAAGTTATCTGCTGATTATCAATTTTACTTTGAATTTACATTTAAAAAGAGACAGTTTAAGCTAACTTTCTATTGTACTTCATTTAAACCGGTGTAACTGACAAACAGAAAATTAACTTTGTCACCGTAGAAATGCATTCATGTAACATTTAAATGATCAATTCGCAAATGAATCGCACAATATCTTCGACCAAGACCGTAGGAATTTCAGTTATTTCACAGCGCTTCCTGAGTAATTTACCAGAATTACTACTGTTATCCTTGTTATGATGTCACTCTGGTCAATGTTATGTTTAACACCAAATTTTTAAACAGTATTTCGCTTTTATCTGGGCATAATTAATGCTTATTCATGATAAATGCAGGGGTAAATAACAGTACTATGCTAGGAAAATAGATTAATTTTGGGTGGCATTCAAAGCCTTCCTTGCATAATTACCTTTATCCACATGTAGATCGAGGCTTTCTGAAGCCTCTGCAGCAATCGTATTTTGATGTTGTGGCCAAACGAAAAATCGCATAATATCTTCAAGCTAATAACCTATGAATTCCAGCCATCATACTCTCATCCCTATTCAATAATTATGTTTTAAAGGGCAAATATGAATGTATTTGAAAGGAATTAACCTTTGGGTAGAAATCTTGTTTGTTGGAGTAGAAACCAGACATAAAAATCAGACCCTGTTGTTTGGTGTTTCTCACTGCTTACTCGCCGAAATATGTGCGATAACAATCACAAAGTTATATGCTGATTATTATTTTCACTTTGAATTTACATTTATAAAGAGACATTTAAAGCTAACTTTCTATTGTACTTCATTTAAAACAGTGTAACTGACAAATAGAAAATTAACTTTATATCACCGTAGAAATGCATGCATGTAACATTTAAAGGATCACTTTGCAAATGAATCGCACAAAATCTTCAAGCAAGACCGTAGGAATTCCAGTTATTTCACAGCGCTTCCTGGGTAATTTACCAGAAGTACTACTGTTACTACTCCTTATGATCCAGGTTATGATGTCACTCTGGTCAATGTTTTGTTTAACAGCAAAACAGTATTTCGCTTGTATGTAGGCATACATGTAATTAATGTTTATTCATGATAAATGCAGGGGTAACTAACAGTACTAGGCTAGGAAAACAGATTAATATTTAGTGGCAGAAATCACTAAAGATCCACAATGTATATTGTAATCATGCTGATAAATGAAAGACAATCGAAAAAAGCATGCTAGACTTATGTTTCTTCTTGCAATGCACAGCTGTAGCTCTGAGTTCCCAATACACCAAGTCTTTAATTGATACATTGGACATCTATTGAGACAATAACCGAAGAAATGAAGAAATGAGTTTACACCTAAAAATGCCAGATCAGATTTGTGTTCAAAATATTGTATCGATTTCCTAATCCCAATGTATACGTGTGACGACTTTGAAATGGATCCGTTAAACAGAAACAAAGCTTTGACCCATTAATGCAAACCGTAACGGACAAACTGACGGATGAACACAAAGACTGACAGATAGTCAGTCGCTTCGTACAAAATACACAGCTTGGGGAAGAACCCACTAACGAACAAGCGCATTTCACGGAACGCATGTGTTGCATGCGAAAGTTATATAATACGTGAGAACATGGACAGATAAAAATATTCACACGTCAAACGCAGCATGCTCAAGTTATGGTAATGGTGCACTGCACATATGTAGGTCATAAGTTGCCTACAAACCAAGTTTGAAATGGATACAATGGAAATTAATTAAGACAATCGCTGAACTAAATAAGGAAAAATCGAGATAACTAAAATAAACAGACCAGAGTTATGTACCTAGTACTTTGCCGTTCTCTTGATCACACGGTATAAGTGTGACCACTTTGAAATAAATTTGCCATACAGTTATAACGTGTTGACCAATACATGCACTCCATGACGGACGGACGAATGCACATTCAGGCAGACAGCAGGCCAACAAAAATATCTTCTATTGGAAGTAAGTATTTAATAAAGTTGAAACAATTGTGGCCTTTTGGCTACACTGTTTTCAAAGGTCGTCTGCTGCAGATGTGTCTACAAGTGGGAAAGGGTACAGCAAATGTAATTACCTTAACATCCAAGCAACAACTTACATACTGACCCTTTCACCGAAATAAATTGTTTGTGATGCCTTTGTACTCTGGGAACTTTGAAATCAGACAGTACATCATTGCATCAAACACATAACTCTTTCTTACATACAGGCGCTTCCTGACGACATTAGATGACACCTTTTAACATTATGGCAAAGGAAGAAATTGCTCATTGAATATGTTTTCAACTTTTTCAATAATTTGTTAACTCTTTCCCATAAATTGCAAACTATACGATAGATATGTAGACGACCTTGAACACATTGAACAAAGCTCTAGTGGTTGCCCTTTGAAAATACCTGGACAAATGTGAAAAATCACGAGTGAAAGTATAATTATTAAATAATCTGAAGAAGACATCTTTCAAAAGATCGTATCATGATCATTTTTTTGCCATATTACTTTCAAATGTACTCTCCTACAGATGTTTCAAATGTCCTCTACTACATTCTGAAAATGTATAAATCATGACAACAAAACGAAAGAATTTGAAAATACAGAGGGGAAAACTGTGCCACATTAAGTCTGACAAGAACTGTTCATGCTTTCCTATTTTGAAACATATCTGCTAAGAAAATATAACAATAGTGCCAAGGAGAGCACGTTATTGCTCGTCTGTTGAAAAGTCGAAAAGTGGATATTTCTGAATAATCATTAATATATTTCACAGAATTTATTATGAGCAATGTCATCTTTTTCTACAGTTTTGATTAGTTATAATCTGCCTTTTCAACGATTTCATTGGTTCGACCGAATCTCAAAAAACCATCCGCTTGCATAAATTAATGAGACAAAATAGTTCCAACGCGTGAAACACACTCTGAACTTTGATTGACCTCAATGTCAGTGGTGTTAGGTAACGTCGGCCGTGCTGTGACCCAGTCGACTTATAGAAATGTGCAAATCACTAAATAAAATTATTGAAAGGAGTTGAAACCATTGTGGCAAAAGTAGAAATTGCCTACGATAAGCAATTTCTCCTTTTGTTACAATGTTTTCGATTGTCGTCTGATACACATGCGTCTGTAAGCGGACAATAGTTACATACTCCCCATGGAAGCGGAACCCTTTCCGTGATACTATAACATCGAATATTGAAAATATTGTTGGAAAATGGAGCAATTGCCGACAATGAGCAATTCCTCCTTTTCACACAATGCTTTCAAACACGTTTCAGATTAATTCTTTTCATATTTGAACGTTTAACATTCTTTTACTAGACACATTTTAAATAACATGCTAGAGATAAATGATAACGAGCAATTTTGCCTTACATCAAGGGGAAAAATATATAGTTGAATCCTTTATGGAAAAAGAGGAAATGGGTCACGATAAACAAGTCTGCAGCAGACGGCTGCACATGCGTCAACAAGCGACTGTAAGCGGGAAAGGGTTGAACCGTTTCCGTTATAGCTACTTAGTTACATACGAATGTTGAAAGTGTATTTGCAAACGGAGCAATTGCTGACAATGAGCAATTCCTCCTTTCCAAACAATGCTTTGAAAGATGAATCTAATTTTGTTTTTATAACCTAGATAACGAAAACATTTGTCTACAGTTATTAGTTTAACCTTTGCCCCTTTTAAACACATTTGACTCACCTAAGAGATGAATGATAATCAGCATGTTTGTCTTTTTCCACAATGTTTTCATCACTATTCAAAATTTCATTTCAACAAAATTTGATTGGGGTTAACGCAGTTTTTAACATTTCCTCAGTAATACCACGGCGGCCAGTTCACCTACACAGGTATTTCCTGGTTTTCTTACACCAGTAATTCACACAACAATCTTCCCAAGCAACTGGCTGCTTTTTCACATAGACTTAGCCCATTGGTGAAAGACGAATGACGCATGTCGCATTGACTTTTGTCAAACGCCGGAAAGAAATTTGGCCGAAAATGTCAAGATACACACGAGTTATAATCGCAAGGTCATTGTTTATTTAATAATTGAGGCGCTTCTAGCGATTTTGAGACAAAATGTTAATGTATATTGAAGACTCAACGTCCGTCAACGTGTATGTAATTTACTAAATCTAGTCCTAGATGTATCTGTTGACATATAAACTAGAAATGTAGTCTAAATAGATTTTTGTAAATTAACCTTGTACGGTCCGGTTTCGGAGACTCATCGATCCAGTCTTCTGTAATCAATACTTTATCAGTTGTCTGTCTGTAAAGCTTGGAGGTATAATCCGGCTGTCTGAATGTGCATTCGTCCGTTCGTCATTTATTGCATGTATTAGTCAACACGTTGTTTCTGTATGGCAGATTTATTTCAAAGTGGTCACACTTATACCGTGTGATCAGGAGAACGGCTAAATACTAGGTTCATAACTCTGTATTATTTTAGCAATCTCCATTTTTCCTTATTTAGTTCAGTGATTGTCTCAATTAATTTCCATTTTATCCATTTCAAACTTGGTGTGTAGGTAACTTATGACCTACAGATATGCAGTGCACCATTACCATAACTTTAGCATGATCCGTTTGGAGTGTGTATATTTTTGTCTTTCCATGTTCCGTCACTTATTTTTGATTTTCGCATGCAACACATGCATTCCGTGAAATGCCCTTGTTCGTTAATGAGTGCTTCCCCAAGCTGTGTACTTTGTCCGGAGCGATTGACTGTCTGTCCGTCGTTGTATTCATCCACTCGTCCGTCTTTCCGTTACGGTTTGCATTAATGGGTCAAAACTTTGTCTGTTTCACGGATCCATTTCAAAGTCGTCACACGTATACATTGGGATTAGGAGATCGATACAATATTTTGAACACAAATCTGATCTGGTTTTTTAGGTGTAAACTCGTGTTTTTTTTCATTTCTTCGGTTATTGTCTCAATAGATGTCCTATGTATCAATTTAAGACTATACATTATACATTGTGGATCTTTAGTGATTTCTAAACTGGAAATATTTTAATTAAGGGTTGCTGCTCGGTTATTTGTCAATCTTTTGTTCTTCCTGATTTATTTTGTTTATATAAGAAAAGGGTCAAACGTTGATGAATAAGGTATATGTTATTGGCAGGCAGTATGTGTTGCTTCACACATTTTTGGTTTGTTTGTTTTAAAGGTAATTGTTTATTGTTTCAACAAAGTTTGTCCATATTATCTATGCCATATATTTTCAACTTACATATGCCCCTATACCATTAGCACTTTCAGAGCTTTGATTAAGAACTGTAGTGACCAGGCATACAGGTCAGAACCTGTTGTGCGTTTTTTTCTGCTTACTCGCCGAGATATGTGCGATAACAATCACAAAGTTATCTGCTAATTATCAATTTTACTTTGAATTTACATTTAAAAAGAGACATTTTAAGCTAACTTTCTATTGTACTTCATTTAAACCGGTGTAACTGACAAACAGAAAATTAACTTGAGTCACCGTAGAAATGCATTCATGTAACATTTAAAGGATCACTTCGCAAATGAATCGCACAATATCTTCAACCAAGACCGTAGGAATTTCAGTTATTTCACAGCGCTTCCTGGGTAATTTACCAGAATTACTACTGTTATCCTTGTTATGATGTCACTCTGGTCAATGTTATGTTTAACACTAAATTTTTAAACAGTATTTCGCTTTTATCTGGGCATAATTAATGCTTATTCATGATAACTGCAGGGGTAACTAACAGTACTATGCTAGGAAAACAGATTAAGTTTGAGTGGCATTCAAAGCCTTCCTTGCATAATTAACTTTATCCACATGTAGATCGAGGCTTTCTGAAGCCTCTGCAGCAATCGTATTTTGATGTTGTGGCCAAACGAAAAATCGCATAATATCTTCAAGCTAATAACCTATGAATCCCAGCCATCATACTCTCATCCCTATTCAATAATTATGTTTTAAAGGGCAAATATAAATTTATTTGAAAGGGATTAACCTTTGGGTAGAAATCTTGTTTGTAGGAGTAGAAACCAGGCATAAAGATCAGACCCTGTTGTTTGGTGTTTCTCACTGCTTACTCGCCAAAATATGTGCGATAACAATCAAAGTTATATGCTGATTATTATTTTCACTTTTAATTTACATTTATAAAGAGACATTTAAAGCTAACTTTCTATTGTACTTCATTTAAAACAGTGTAACTGACAAATAGAAAATTAACTTTATGTCACCGTAGAAATGCATGCATGTAACATTTAAAGGATCACTTTGCAAATGAATCGCACAAAATCTTCAAGCAAGACCGTAGGAATTCCAGTTATTTCACAGCGCTTCCTGGGTAATTTACCAGAAGTACTACTGTTACTACTCATTATGATCCAGGTTATGATGTCACTCTGGTCAATGTTTTGTTTAACAGCAAATTTAAACAGTAATTCGCTTGTATGTAGGCATAATTAATGTGTATTCATGATAAATGCAGGGGTAACTAACAGTACTAGATCACTAAAGATCCACAATGTATATTGTAATCATGCTGATAAATGAAATACAATCGAAAGTATGCTAGACTTATGTTTCTTCTTGCAATGCACATCTGTAGCTCCGAGTTCCCAATACACCAAGTCTTAAATTGATACATTGGACATCTATTGAGACAATAACCGAAGAAATGAAGAAATGAGTTTACACCTAAAAATACCAGATCAGATTTGTGTTCAAAATATTGTATCGATCTCCTAATCCCAATGTATACGTGTGACGACTTTGAAATGGATCTGTTAAACAGAAACAAAGCTTTGACCCATTAATGCAAAACGTAACGGACAAACGGACGCATGGATGAACACAAAGACGGACAGACAGTCAGTCGCTCCGGACAAATAACACAGCTTGGGGAAGAACCCACTAACGAACAAGGGCATTTCACGGAACGCATGTGTTGCATGCGAAAGTTATATAATAAGTGGGAACATGGAAAGACAAAAATATTCACCCTTCAAACGCAGCATGCTCAAGTTATGGTAATGGTGCACTGCAAATCTGTAGGTCATAAATTACCTACAAACCAAGTTTGAAATGGATACAATGGAAATTAATGAGGACAATCGCTGAACTAAACAAGAGGGCCATGATGGCCCTATATCGCTCACCTGATTTAATAGAACTTCAATAGTTTTCAAAGTGTTTACACTTTTTAGGCCAATACTTTTGGACAAGAAGATTTTTAAAGTTTTAACAATGCACATATAAGGAAAACAAGCTCCGCCCCCTGGCGGCCATGTTTTTCAACGGATCAAAAATATTTGAACAATCTTCGTAAAGGGTGCCCCAAGGAACATTTGTGCAAAATAATTTTTAAATCAGGCCAGTACTTTTGGACAAGAAGATTTTTAAAGTTTTAACAATGCACATATAAGGAAAACAAGCTCCGCCTCCTGGCGGCCATGTTTTTCAACGGATCAAAAATATTTGAACAATCTTGGTAAAGGGTGCACCATGGAACATTTGTGCAAAATTATTTTCAAATCCGCCCAGTACTTTTGGACAAGAAGATTTTTCAAAGTTTAAACAATGCACATATAAGGAAAACAGGCTCCGCCCCCTGGCGGCCATGTTTTTCAACGGATTAGAAATATTTGAACAATCTTGGTAAAGAGTGTCCCAAGGAACATTTGTGCAAAATAATTTTCAAATCGGGCCAGTACTTTTGGACAAGAAGATTTTTAAACTTTTAACAATGCACATATAAGAAAAATAAGCTCCGCCCCCTGGCGGCCATGTTTTTTAACGGATCGGAAATATTTGAACAATCTTGGTAGAGGGTACCCCAAGGAACATTTGTGCAAAATAATTTTCAAATCGGGCCAGTACTTTTGGACAAGAAGATTTTTTAAGATTTGGCAATTTTCCCCTTTTCTGATGCCGCAGCAACCAAAGTTCTAATTGGAATTAATTTCTTTGAACAACTTTGAAAGAGGACTACCTAAGGACCATTCCTGTGAAGTTATTTTGAAATTTGTCCATTTGTTTAGTAGGAGAAGTCATTTGTAGGAAATTGTTAACAGACGCCGACGACGACGACGACGCAGACGACGACCACGGACGCCGGACGGTGAGTGATCACAAAAGCTCACCTTGCACTTCGTGCTTAGGTGAGCTAATAAGGAAAAACCGAGATAACTAAATTAAACAAACCAGAGTTATGTACCTAGTACTTTGCCGTTCTTCTGATCACACGGTATAAGTGTGACCACTTTGAAATAAATCTGCCATACAGTTACAACGTGTTGACCAATACATGCAATCCATGACGGATGGACGAATGCACATTCAGGCAGACAGCAGGCCAACAAAAATATCTTCTATTGGAAGTAAGTATTTAATAAAGTTGAAAAAAAGTGTGGCCTTTTGGCTACACTGTTTTCAAAAGTCGTCTGCTGCAGATGTGTCTACAAGTGGGAAACGGTACAGCAAATGTAATTACCTTAATATTCAAGCAACAACTTACATACTGACCCTTTCACCGAAATAAATTGTTTGTGATGCCTTTGTACTCGAGGAACTTTGAAACCAGACAGTACATCATTGCATCAAACTCATAACCTTTTCTTACATACAGGCGCATCCTGACTACATTAGATGACACCTTTTAACATTATGGCAAAGGAAGAAATTGCTCATTGAATATGTTTTCAACTTACTCAATAATAACTCTTTCCTATAAATTGCAAACTATACGATAGATATGTAGACGACCTTGAAAACATTGAACAAAGCTATAGTGGTTGCCCTTTGAAAATACCTGGACAAATATGTGGAAAATCAGAGTGAAAGTATAATTATTAAATAATCTGAAGAAGACATCTTTCAAAAGATCGTATCATGAAAATTTCCTTTTGCCAAATTACTTTCAAATGTACTCTCCTACAGATGTTTCAAATGTCCTCTACTACATTCTGAAAATGTATAAATCATGACAACAAAACGAAAGAATTTGAAAATACAGAGGAGAAAACTGTGCCACATTAAGTCGGACAAGAACTTTTCATGCTTTCCTATTTTTGAAACATATCTGCTTAGAAAATATAACAATAGTGCCAAGGAGCGCACGCCATTGCTCGTCTGTTGAAAAGTCGAAAAGTGGGCATTTCTGAATTATCATTAATATATTTCACAGAATTTATTATGAGCAATGTCATCTTTTGCTACAATGACTTCAGAGAGATAACATAACTTACCTGTCACATCAAGTTTTTATTCCTTGTCAATCAAACTTATTTAATCCTGTTTAACTTTAGAGCACGAGTGTCATTATCAGCGTGTAGATACGATGAACATTTACAGCATAGTGAGTGAAGTGAACGCTAACATTCCCGCGAAATTCGTCTTGAGCCAATCAGAAAATTGTTGTTTATGCAAATTAAGATGTTCCTTGGTTACCATGCACGTGAAATGTCTCGATCCTTTTCATCATTTAGACAGCGTGTTACGCCTCTTCATCAGACGATTTTAAAACAGGATAAATTGCTCATGTTTATTAATTTTTCCTTTTACCAAAATGTTCATCTCTATTCATCGAGTTTGCAGATATATTATGTGATAATATTCAATAACCCTTTCCCATATATGCCAAATATGCAGCAGACAACTTTGAAAATATTTAAAGTCTACTGCCGAAAAGAAAGTTTTAAACCGTGCTTATCTCTTTCCATTAATTTTGTAAAGTAAAGTTTATAAACTTAAACATACCATTAGCATTACCTGAGTCTGTCCAAGCAATGTGAATAGTAAAGCTCAGAGCAGACTGGATCTGTTCAGCTTGATCAAAGCCTCCACATAACAATTTTAAAATGGCATTTCGGACATAGACAGACAGATAAATATTCTACCAGTTCCTACATGTAGACGCATTTATATACATCTGCAGCATACAATTTTTTTAAAAAGCTTTGTGGAAAAAGGAAAATGTTCTCATAATGAGCAATATATTTCTCTTTTTGCCAAACTGTTTAACACATTTCATATATATATATTGCATACGTGTTTTCTTATGCATTTGCTTCAGATTTGTTGTATATGGGAAATACCTTTAACTATTGCAGTCTTTAGTCTTAGAGATGCATCAGTATTTTCCTTTGGCCAAACTGTTTTCAGCACATTTCAATAGTTTTCTAAGTCGTCCGCATCAGATGTTTTGTATGTGGGAAAGGGTTAGCCTCTAAATATGGGAGGATTAGGTCTATCCATGGTTAACTTTCCAATATTCAACTCAACTCAATTTAAGTTGTTGTAATCCGTGAGATGTGTTCGCTCACCAATTAAATCTCCAGTATTTAAATTTAAATAAAACCATAGCGGGGTGCAAAGCACATGCAGATATATGCACACACCAACGTTGCAAAGTGAAATGTTAACACTTAATTAAAGTGGCATTTCTATCCAGAGGGAAGAAATTCATGTAAAAAAGTTAAAATCGATTTTTTTAAAAATAAGAAGCTGAATGGGTTTGGGATTAACCACAAACGTGTTACACAAGAGCACACACTGACGAATTACACTTTTCTCCAAGATTTCAGGATTTTAAAAACGGACCCATTCATGTACATCATAACGCTTAGAATCGTAAACAACACAACTATATTAGATGTATGTAAAGGTAGGGTGTCATATACAAATCGTGAGAGAGAGAGAGAGAGAGAGAGAGAGAGAGAGAGAGAGAGAGAGAGAGAGAGAGAGAGAGAGAGAGAGAGAGAGAGAGAGAGAGAGAGAGAGAGAGAGAGAGAGAGAGAGAGAGAGAGAGAGAGTGAGAGAGAGAGAGAGAGAGAGAGAGAGAGAGAGAGAGAGAGAGAGACACACACACACACACACACACACACACACACACACACACACAACAAACATGACATAACATAATACTGACAGTATATATTTAACCCGGTACAAAGTACTTGTAACTATTTCATACGTTATGTAGAAATAGTACCACATGTTTGTCATAGTTTTTAAGCAGTACGCTGTTCAAGTTCGGATTCAAACCGAATAGAGCTTCAACATACTCCTTACCATTAAATGAATCTAGCATATTGAAAGTACTACTACCAAATTTGACATAAGTTATTTGTTAAAAAGAATACATAAAAACAGTTAATCAAAATATGCTCAGTGAAACTTGTTTTAATATCTCTATTTCCACACCGTGAGCAATGGGAGAAATCAGTGCATGCCGTGTATGCAATTATTTGGGCGATAGAAAAACAAGCACGTAGCATATTCGGATTACGTTTAGCGTAGTCCCACAGTGGATTAGCAGAGAACTGATACTGTAGTTTTCTGTATAAGATAAACTGTCTCGAAGAAGTTCTAACATTCAATTCTTCTATATTGTGCCTACACATTTTTTCTCAAATGCCCCCAAAATGCAGCGGCGATAGACAGCTGCGTCCGCGCAGACTAATCCGACCGACACATTCCGTCTTAGGGGGATAGATGTATAGAGTAGTTATTCCTGAAACAGAAAATCCACAGGAGGCGAAAAGTGTCTATCCGGGTAGGCCTGTGCGGCATGCTTAGGCTGATCCGGGTCGATACTTTACGCAGAGTCCACAATGTAGGTTTTCTCACGAGACGGCCTACACATTGATTATTGCAAAGCTACGCCCCTGATCTGATAGTAGTTACGAACCTTTGTATTAATACAATGTTTCCAAAAATATCTACTAGGAAAATCGCCATATGCTAAATAGTCTTCCAAGCTATTGTAAATATCATATTTATGTAGCAGAGAAACAACATCCGAAATAAACCCGAAATCGGAAGACCCATTCTTAAACAAACTAAGAAGTAATAAAAACAAACGTTTGGCTGTGCAGTCCCTTTCTAATCGACACACTATGCAGAAAGCTATTAGTTAGAACCTGTGTATGAAGAGATTCAACTGAAGAAGAATATGCTTTGATGTTTGTCAACGTTTAACAAAATTGACGTGTTGACGGATTGACGAACTTTACGTAGCCCTTCTGAATGACTGATGGCCATGAAAGTTAAAAAAGGGCTTAATTTGCATTGAATACGTCCAGATACATTATCTAAAGGAAAGAGATAAAGTTTTTAGATTTTTTTTTTTTTCGTCAACTAAATTGACGAACTTCACGAAGGTCTTCTGATTGACTGATCGCCATGAAACACGAAATAGAGTCTAATTTGCATTCAATACGTACAGATACTTATCTAAAGGAAAGAAATAAAGTTTTTAGAAAAATATTTTTTTCGTCAATTTCGTCAACTTTATTGACAAGTTGACGAATTGACGAACTTGAAGAAGCTCTTCTGATTGACTGATCGCCATGAAACATGAAATAGGGCCTAATTTGCATTCAATACGTCCAGATACATTATCTAAAGGAAAGAAATAAAGTTTTTAGAAAAACAATTTTTTCGTCAATTTCGTCAACTTTATTGACAAGTTGACGAATTGACGAACTTGAAGAAGCTCTTCTGATTGACTGATGCCATGAAACAGGGCCTAATTTGCATTCAATACGTCCAGATACTTATCTAAAGGAAAGAAATAAAGTTTTTAGAAAAATATTTTTTTCGTCAATTTCGTCAACTTTATTGACAAGTTGACGAATTGACGAACTTGAAGAAGCTCTTCTGATTGACTGATCGCCATTCTTCTATATTTCAGATCTGGAACCAACATGATATGATTATATTGATCTGTAAATATATTGATCTGTGTCACAAGTTTAAATTCATGAAATTAGTTGGTAAGTTTGCAAGTTTATTTGATCTGATTCCTTTACTGAAGGATGCTGTCTGAAACTATGAAATAATTTACAATGAACATTTTGAAGAATTGGATACTGGCAGTTTTATGTAAATACACGAGAGTGTGTGTACATGAGGATGGGCGGGCTAGCAGATACAGATTTTTGAAATATATTCTAATGGAGTATATGTATTATTATCTATCTTTGTTTCTTGGATAGAAGGGAATGGGTCTATTGTTATAATACACTGCATGCGATCACTGTTCGTTTAAAAGCATGTATATTATATATATATATATAAGTATGGATCCTACATTAAAGCGAACATCCGTGCTAAAAAACATACATTAAGGCGAAAGTATCTTAAGGCGACCGTATTCAGTTCGCCTTGTCCGGGAGTGATTTTAATGTCACCTCATATTCAACATCCGCCACAAAATGAAGCGTTATATTATAGATGTGTTTGTAAACCAACGACTTTTATTAGTACAGCACTTAAGAATATATCTGTCTCTCTGTGTGTCTCTCTCTCTGTGTGTCTCTCTCTCTCTGTTTCTCTCTCTCTGTCTCTCTCTCTATGTCTCTATCTCTCTGTCTCTGAGTCTGTCTCTGAGTCTGTCTCTGAGTCTGTCTCTCTCTCCCTCTGTCTCTCTCTGTATCTGAGTCTGTCTCTGAGTGAGTCTCTGAGTGAGTCTCTGAGTCAGTCAGTCTCTGAGTCAGTCTCTGAGTGAGTCCGTCTCTGAGCGAGTCCATCTCTGAGTGATTCATTCTCTGAGTTAGTAATCCTCTGAGTGACGAGTGTGTCAGTGTCTGAGTGAGTCAGTGTCTGAGTGAGTCAGTCTCTGAGTGAGTCAGTCACTGAGTGATTCCATCTCTGGGTGATTCAGTCTCTGAGTGAGTCAGCCTCTGAGTAAGTCAGTCTCTGAGTGAGTCAGTCTCTGAGTGAGTCAGTCTCTGAGTGAGTCAGTCTCTGAGTGAGTCAGTCACTGAGTGATTCAGTCTCTGAGTGAGTCAGTCCCTGAGTGAGTAAGCCTCTGAGAGTGAGTCAGTCCTGAGACTGACTCAGAGACTGACTGACTAAGAGACTCACTCAGAGACTCACTCAGAGACAGACTCAGATACAGAGACAGACAGAGAGAGAGACAGACGCAGAGACAGACTCAGAGACAGACTCAGAGACAGAGAGAGAGAGAGAGAGAGAGACAAAGAGAGAGAGACAGAGAGAGAGAAACAGAGAGAGACACAGAGAGAGACAGATATATTCTTAAGTGCTGTACTAATAAAAGTCGTTCGTTTACAAACACATCTATAATATAACGCTTCATTTTGTGGCGGATGTTGAATATGAGGTGACATTAAAATCACTCCCGGACAAGGTGTCCTTGGTTATGTTATATAGGTCTCCGCTCGGTGGTCTGCGGTTGAGTATATCTAAAAGTTAAAGTTAATTGGGAGAAGGTAAAGATCATTTAGGAAGGCTTAAATCATATTGATTATGCCTATATCTACCAAAATCATATTGATTACGCTTATATCTACCATAAATCATATTGCTTATGTTTATATCTACAATAGGTTATATCGCGTATGCCTACATGTATATTTACACTAGGTGATATCGCGTATGCCTATATCTATAAAAGGTTGTATAGCGCATGCTTATATTTACAATGAATAATATTGCGTAAGCTTAAATCGACAATATTTTATATTGTGTATGCCTATGTCTACAATATGTTATATTGCGTATTACAATAGGTTATATTATATACTTGTGTAAAAAGAAGCCGTAAACAGCTCACCTTTAGGAAATATTGTACACGTCGGCGTCTGTGTTTATAATGCTAGTCCCGTTGAAACCGTTTCAAACCTGCTGCAGCGAGTGATTGTCAACGCGATACCATTTCAAACAGTTTATAGTTAGAGTAGCGGGGAAAGGGATAGCAGACATGGTGGCATTGCGTGTTAAAGACATGTAAATAAATAACGTGTAAAAAGAAGCCGTAGACAGCTCAACTTTTGGAAAAAAAAGTACACGCCGGCGTCTGTGTTTAAAATACTAGTCCCGTTGACGCAACATTGTCGGAAACGATCGTACAACCGTTTCAAACCTGCTGCAGCAAGTGAAGATCAACGCGATACCATTTCAAACAGTTTACAATTAGAGTAGCGGGAAAAAGGGAGAACAGACATGGTGGCATTGCGTGTTTAAGACATGTAAATAAATAACGTGTAAAAAGAAGCCGTAGACAGCTCACATTTTTGAAAATAATGTACACGCCGGCGTCTGTGTTTAAAATGCTAGTCCCGTTGACGCGACACGGTCGGAAACAATCGTACAACCGTTTCAAACCTGCTGAAGCGAGTGAAGGTCAACGCCATACCATTTTAAACAGGTTACAATTAGAGTAGCGGAAAAAAGGTTAGCAGACATGGTGGCATCGCGTGTTTAAGACATGTAAATAAATAACTTGTAAAAAGAAGCCGTGGACAGCTCACCTTTTGGAAATAATGTACACGCCGGCGTCTGTGTTTACAATGCTAGTCCCGTTGACGCGACACGATCTGAAACAATCGTACAACCGTTTCAAACCTGCTGCAGCGAGTGAATGTCAACCCGATACCATTTCAAACAGTTTATAATTAGAGTAGCGGGGAAAAGGATAGCAGACATGGTGGCATTGCGTGTTTAAGACATGTAAATAAATAACGTGTAAAAAGAAGCCGTAAACAGCTCACCTTTTGGAAATAATGTACACGCCGGCGTCTGTATTTAAAATGCTAGTCCCGTTGACGCGACACGGTCAGAAACGATCGTACAACCGTTTCAAACCTGCTGCAGCGAATGAAGATCAACGCGATACCATTTCAAACAGTTTACAATTAGAGTAGCGGGAAAAGGGATAGCAGACATGGTGGCATTACGTTTTTAAGACATGTAAATAAATAACGTTTATAAGGAAGCCGTAGACAGCCCACCGTTTGGAAATAATGTACACGCCGGCGTCTGTGTTTAAAATGCTAGTCCCGTTTTCGCGACACGGTCGGAAACGATCGTACAACCGTTTCAAACCTGCTGTAACGAGTGAGGGTCTTCTATTCGATTATGTTCTGTTCCGACACAGTGATATATCGGAAACTCCAATGAGAAGACACAAACCAGCCTGTAGTAGTTTGTAAAGTGGAATGAAAAATAACCAGCCAGTATCATCTGCATGGCACTCAAGAGATTGAACTAAGTTATACGGAAAAAAAACCATAAATGTTTTTTTTCGCGTATAGGTAACAGGTGTGAGAATTTTTTTCTTTTTGTTTTCACTACCCATGAAGGTTTCTGAAATGAAACTGGCAAAATTCAATGGGGGCCGCCATTTTGGATATGTTTAAAATGCGGCCGGTCCGACGTATAAACACAGTTTGAAAAGTATTGTCGTCTAGTCAATCATTATTAATTCTAAAACGATGTTTAAAGGTAATAAAAGAACTACGCAATTTAGTGCGAACTAACATTTTTAAGAAAAAGCGAAAAATGCGTGGAACTGAGAATGAAATATTTTGTTCCAGTTTGTCAAAATAGCCGACTAGTACCGTACTAATCAAGGTGTTCTAGACGCACGCCATTTACAGTAAAACGCTTTACAGACACAACGAAAGATTGCCGTTTGAAGCCTTAAATTTTACTGTATCTCGAATAATGACGACTTGAGACGTATCTGGTGAAATATTTAAATACAAATATTTCCAATGTATCGTCTAAAGTGTTGGTAAGTAGGCCTAACATTATTGTAGAGATGTCGGCTGTCTTCGCGAAAATCTTCAGTCATGACTGTCGGACAACAAATTCTTCGAACTATTTGAAAGACCCTGTTCGAACTGACTAATATTCAAACACATTCTCATTTTCAACCATCTGATTATTTTTACAACCTGGACTACACTACATTTACATTACAGTTGGGAATTATGCAATAATATATAGTGAAAGAGAGTGGGATACATTTTAATTAAATCGTGGTACTTTGGCAAATATACAGTGTAGCGAATCCGACCAAATGTTATAGTTAACCAAAGTTGTGTCCCTTTGTTTAATTGGATCCATTTGTATATACATGATAGGTCAAACACAAAAAGGAAAAATTAATTCTGGTTAGTACTGGTTTAAATATCCCATAAACTAAAGCCTTGAGATTTTTCAGAATCAGATACATGCATATATGGTCATTGCTCACAATGCATACCCAGCCTGTTGTTTATTTTGTTTATAATTTACCCTTTCCCACATACAATAAAGCTGCAGCAGACGACTTTGAAGTTATCAAGTCCGAAAGATAGAAAATCTCAAAATGATAGTTTGAATATTGAATAGAGTTTAAATCATTATGACAAATGGAGAAATTGCTCATGATCCATTTACGACTATGATTTCAAAAGTTGTCTGCCTCAGAGGCGTCAGAAAGCATCTACATGAGTGAAACGGTGAAAGCCTTAGTAAATCTTTAAGGTAAATGCACCAGAAGCTTATTAAAACATTGAGTTAGTACATTGTCAATGTCCGTGAACAGGCGGTAGTTATCTAAATTCTGCTAACCAATTGTTCAAAATAGCTAAATTAGCTATCGCTCGAGTCTACAGCAGTACATTCAGAAGCAAAAACCAAATGAAAAGTATTTGTAGACAAAGACCATGGCTGTATTCATATTAAACTAACTAACCGAACACTAGGTCATGTGCTATTAAAAGCTGTTATTAAACTGGTTGATCCAGTTAACAAAATCCTAGTGTAAATACTAGTGTATTGCTATTGCGATAAAGAGGGAGACCCGTGTTATCGTCAAGCCTTTTTATAAATTGTCTATTAGTAATATATATATTTACATTTGAAACTTATTTTCAACAATTGAGTATATATATGATGGGTAAATCAACAATTTCTCTCATGTCAGATTCTTTATGTATTAAAATCCATCAAGGGGCTTGTGAATTGTTCCCAACTTCACATGTAATCACATGTATGAGTGTGGTATTTCAATGGTTAGATTATTAATATTTTTCTGATTATGTTAGATATGATTCAACATTGTGTAATCACACAGGAAACTTGTTATACTTGTGCCAAAATTACAAACATTTGTTTCTAGCTATGTTTTTTATTTATATTTCAGGTATATTCAGGCCACTTAATTTTTGTTCGACCAAGCAAGAAAAACTAATTTCCTGTCCCTGATATGGGTTATTTTAAATAGTAGACAACACCAGCAAGAAGACCTCTTGTAAGACGGGCAATTGAACTCAATGTCCCTGTACAGCTCGTTAATTCCCATCAAGGAATGCGATACCGAGTCAAACCTGTCCTACACAGGCTACATTGGACCTCGTTTAGTGACCATTTATATACACATTACTAAGAATTCAGAAATTTCTAAATTAGTTTTTGCTGGGTGATAAAATCATGGCTGTGAGTGGTTTTACTATATAGCTGGTGATTTTTGTGCTAACATTCTAGATTTCATGAAGGGAAGGAAACAACTTTCATAAGCAGAGACAATAGAAACGTGGTGGATCTGACAGCTACTGAGCGTATTCATGTAGTGCTGGCAAATTTGTGATTAAAAAACTCTGAAAACAGAGCTTGGCATATAGTCATTGGAAAGAATAAATACTATTCTTTTAACCCTTTCCCTCATACGACAAATCTGCAGCAGACGACTTTAGACTCAAAACATAGAAAATCTCCATAATTGAATGGATAATCTATGACAAAAAATGGAAAACATTGTGGCAAAAGGAGAAATTGCACGTTTTGTGCAATTTCTTCTTTTGTCACTATGTTTTCAAAAAGCCGTTTGCTGTTGATGCATCAGAAAGCGTCTATATGAGGAAAAGGGTTAAGGACAGCAGTATTCAGAGAATCAATGATTGAAGAGGACACTTTAGATAAGATAATTCTGATTAACACTGAAAGTGTTTCGTTTTTTATTCATGACCTATTTGAAAACAACTCTGCAAAAACCTGTGCAACATCTATCAAAGGCCATATAATAATTGTATACAATAGAAAACATTACGATAAAAAGAGAAATTACTTGTCAGGATTTGCTGATTTTACAACAATGTTATTTAAAGTTATAACTTCATCATATTAAGTCATCTGCATGTGGGACAGGGTTAAACACTTATACATGCTTGAACATATAGCTTTGGGGAAAAACATTTTATACTGTGACATATGATAATTTGATGTTATTCCTGAAAAGAAAATATTTTTGGAAAGGAAGAAATTCATCATTATCAGCATGTTCTCCTTTTCCAACAATTTTCGAGAAAAAATTGGAATGCATCTCCTAATATAATATCTGTCCATAGAAAACTTTTTAAGGATGGAAGAATTTTTCTAATATGAAAAATTTCTCCTTCCCTACAATTATTCAAGAAGTTGTCTGCTACTCTTCCACAGCCAAGCATTACAAGTTTTGAGCATTTTAATTTAACCTGTTACCAATACCTTAAAGTAAATTTTGTACATGTAAATTATTTTTAGATTCTTTCTTAGTTAACTCTTTCCCACATACAGACGCTACATCAGAAGTAGTCTGTTAGTTGTAAAGGGTTAAAAAAAATTCTACATGTAGATGCTTTCTGACACCTCTGCAGCAGACAAATTTTGAAAACATTTTTGCAAATGGAGAAATTGCTCAAAATTGGCAATTTCTCCTTTTGCCACAATATTTTCATCTCTATTAAAATAATTGAGATTTTCAGTATTTTTAGCCCACCTATGCACGAAGTGCAAGGTGAGCTTTTGTGATCGCTCATCGTCCGTTCGTTTACATTTTCCTACAAACGACTTCTCCTCCTAAACCAATAAACCAAATTCAAAATAATTTTACGGGAATGTTCCTTGGGTGGATCTCTTTCAAACTTGTTCAAAGAATTCTATTCCATGCAGAACTTTGGTTGCCATGGCACCAAAAAAGGGGAACTTAACCAAAACTTAAGTTAAAAAATCTTCTTGTCTGAAAGTAGAAGCCCCATGCCTTTGATATTTTGTATGTAGCATCATCTAGTGAACCTCAGGCTCTTCCAAGATTGTTCAAATTATAGCCCTGGGGTCAAAAATGACCCCTTTTGTTTTTCATAGACTCATATAGGGAAAAAACTTTAAAAATCTTCTTGTGAAAGTGTAGAGGGCCTAGGCCTTTGATATTTGGTATGTAGCATCATCTAGTGGACCTCTACTAAGATTGTTCAAATTATAGCCCTGGGGTAAAAAATGACCCCATCCATTTCCAGGTCACTTGTTTTACATAAACTCATAAATGGGAAAAACTTAAAAAATCTTGTCCAAAAGTAGAGTGCCCAGGCCTTTGATATTGGGTATGTAGCATCATCTAGTGGACCTCTACCAAGATTGTTCAAATTATAGCCCTTGGGTCAAAATTACCCCTCCCCTGGGGTCTATTGTTTTACATAGACTCATATAGAGAAAAAACTTAAAAATCTTCTTATCTAAAAGTAGAGGCCCCAGGCCTTTGATATTTGGTATGTAGCATCATCTAGTAGACCTCTACCAAGATTGTTCAAATAATAGCCCTGGGGTCAAAAATGACCTCATCCCGGGGCTCCCTTGTTTTACAGAGACTCATTAACTTTAAAAATCTTCTTGTCTAAAAGATATTTGGTATGTAGCATCATCTAGTGGACCTCTACCAAGATTGTTCTAATTATAGCACTTGGATCAAAAATGACCCCTCCCCGGGGGTCACTTGTTTTTCATAGACTCATATAGGGGAAAAACACTGAACATTTTTTAACTTTGATTAAATCAGGTGAGCGATATAGGACCATTATGGTCCTCTTGTTAATTATACATGTACATACATACCTTATAGTACTTTCTCTTTACTTAACCCTTTCCAACCTGGAACAAATCTGCAGCAAACCACTTTGAAAACATTTTGGTTTTATTTTGGAAAATGTATTAATAGGAAAGTGTTATTATTTGATAGAGTAAACAAATTGTGACATAGGAGGAAAATTGTTCATCATGAACAATATGTCCTTTTGTCACAATGTTTTTCAAAAAAATTCTTATGCGGAGGTGGAAGAAAGCATCTACATGTCGAAAAGGATTAATCCTTAACCACTTACAGACTACTTCTGATGTATCCAATGAAATGAACACATAAATTTCTCATGATGAATATTTTTTATTTTCCAACTAAGATTTGCATTAAATCTCAGAATTGCAATTTCTTATACTAAGATTCATCATGCTTTACTCAAGACTATGATCATTTTTAAGTAATCACCTTCAAATTCCTTGTATGCGAAAATGGGTTAATAAATGCTTCTCTTATGCCATTTTTCATAAATATTAGGTTATTTTTCAAAGCTTTGTGTGTAAAATATTTTCTTTCACAATATCTACAACAATTAAAGTTAAGATTTGAGCTTTAATTTTACACTTTTACTTTTCAGCTGACTTGTGCACGAAGTGCTCAATGTAAGCAATTGTGATCACATTTTGTCCTGCGTCTGTCCGTCGTCAACAATTGCCTTGTTAACACTCTACAGGCTACGTTTTGCATCAGATCTTCATGAAAGTATATCAGAACATTTATCTCTATCAGATCTTGGACAAGTTAGAATATGGGGCATATTGGGTCAGAAACTAGGTCACTAGGCCAAATTGAAAGGAAATCATGTTAACACTATGGATGCTGCATTTTTAATTTGAGCATGTTCAAACCTTTTCAGATGTTTGTCTTGATGATATGTAGTCCCTATTTCAAATATTGGTCATGTCTTTTTAAAAACTAGGTCACTAGGACAAATTGAAGGAAAATCGAGTTAACACTGAAGAAGCCGAATATTGCTTCAGCATCTTCAAATTTTGTCAGAATGTTTCTCTGAATAATATCTAGGTCAAGGTCGAATATGAGTCATGCCTGATCAAAAACAGGCCAAATTGAAGGAAAAGTTTCCGGAGGCCGCATTTCTACTATGAGCAAGTTGAGACTTTGTCAGAAGGATTTCTTGATGATATCTAGTCCATGTTCGAATATGGGTCATATCAGGTATTAACCAAACTTGACATGAATGTTACTTTGGTGACCCTCATTAAAAATTATTCACCAATTTATATTCTACCTATAAATTGGTTTGCTGCGGTTTCAGAATGGGGTGGAAATTGCAAAACTTTAAAAATCATTCTCCTGTGAATCAGCTTCTTCGAATTCCAAGATGTTCTATGGGTGACCCTCTACAAAATGGTTCAATACATATTGATTGGGTGAAAAGGGTAGTCACCAAGTGGCATCAGAAAAGGGCTGGAACAATCGTCTGTTTTAGGGATAGAATTAAACAGAAATGTGACCCCCTACAATATTTGTTCCAGCCTTTCAGACCGGTTTTAAAAGGTAGTCGCCAGGTGACATCAGAAAAGGGCTGAAAAGATGAAATTACCCAACGACCCCCGTCTAGTCAAATACTTTTAAAAATCAACTGTAATTGCCAAATTATGCTGTTTAATTTGTTTTTTTCGTAAATAGGTAGCACCTATAGATATATTATATAAACATTCATTTAGGATAAAGTACATCAGTGTGATACCTAAAATGTTAGCTCATGTGCGTATTCGACATTTGTACCATCTCGCAAACATTCAAAAGTAGCCCGATCCAAGTTCTTCGGGTATTTGATCGTAGAAAAAACTCTCCTCTGTCCAGCCATACCATCAGTTTGGCTTAGATCACTATATTCAAGAAAAAGAACAGGGCCCATTCGTATATTTTGCCATACCGTTCTCACTCTAGTACTAATTTACTTAAGTGTATATCAAATCGCGTTCAAAACCCTCTAGCCCTATGTCAATTACATATCACCCCGGAAAGCTATTACTACCGTTGTTCCAAGTATTTGGTATGACGCGGCCGTTTATATTTCACAGTGTTGTTGTTTTGTTTATATTATGTAACGGTCGACAGTACATATCTAGATCAGACTGTGCAGATGCGCTGGCTGATCTTATTTTACAACGGTAGCAATTAATTTTCGCAAATCGCCGCTCATATTTAAAAGGTGGACTATATTTCTAAATAATGTTGATTTCTACAACAAACTGACAGTTGGCGTTAGTAAATGAAAGTCTAGTGACATAAATTACTTAATTGATACTTAAATTGCATTGAAAATGGTCTTAATCAACATTCAAACAAACACGCATCGATATAACCTCGGAAGAACTGAACTCAACTCAATTTGTTTTATTTAGGCAAGTCGGCAAATAAGTACCATTGGCCACGTACAAGTATATACACGTAAAAAATATGGCTTAATGACCTGAAATACATTCATTTACATGATTTAAATACACGGATACAACAAATATATTATAATATGCCAGAGAAGTACTATTATGTTTAGTTAACCAAGAATTATTGTAAATGAATACATTGGCAAATGATTCTTAGTTATTACTAAACACTATATTTTGATTAATACAATATTCTATAACTCGGGTAGAACAGATAGGATGAATCAACCGTACCTGATCCGAATTGCGGGTGAACATTGTAATTGGTTAATCTCAGTGTGGAGCACTCGTCTCTGCTAAAAGCTTGAGGATGGTTTAACCCTTCCAAAATAAAACAAATCTTCAGCAGACGACTATGAAAACATCCAGTTAAAACTATGGAAACTCTTTAACAAGAGACCCAAGAGGGCCAGTATCGCTCCACGGCCATAAAGCAAAAATCAAATCTCCAAACAGCCCTGCCCCCTAGTGGCCATATTTTTTACCAACCACCATGGCTTAAAGGAATCTTGTAGAGTGTCACCCAAGGAATGTTTCTGCAAAAAATATTTGAAAATCGGCCTGACACTTTCGGAGGAGAGGATATTTTAAGTTTTCACCATAGCCATATAAGGCAAAATAGCCCCACCCCATAGCGTCCATATTTTTCAACCAATCAACATGGCTTGAGGGAATCTGATAGAGGGTCACCCAAAGAACATTTCTACAAAATCATTTGAAAATCTGCTCAACACTTTCGGAGAAGAAGATTTTTTAAATTTTCACTATGGTCATATAGAGCAAAATAGCCCCGCTCTCTGGCGGCCATATTTTTCGACCAATCAACATGGCTTGGAGGAATATGAAAGAAGGTCACCCAATGAACATTTCTACAAAATTATTTGAAAATCGGCTGAACACTTTCGGAGAAGAAGATTTTTTTAAGTTTACACTATAGCTATATAAGGCAAAATAGCCCCGACCCTGGCGGCCATGTTTTTCCACCAATCTACATTTCTTGAAGGAATCTAATAAAGGGTCACCCAAGGAACATTTCTACAAAATTATTTGAAAATCAGCCTGACACTTTCGGAGGAGAAGATTTCTTTAATTCTCTCTTTAGCCGTATAAGGCAAAATAGCCCCGCCCTCCGGCGGCCATGTTTTTTTACCAATCAACATTGCTTGAAGGAATCTGATAGAGGGTCACCCAAGGAACATTTCTACAAAATTATTTGAAAATCTGCTCAACACTTTCAGAGAAGAAGATTTTTTAAGTTTTCACTATGGTCATAGAAGGCAAAATAGCCCCGCTCTCTGGCGACCATGTTTTTCAACCAATCAACATTTCTTGAAGGAATCCAATAAAGGGTCACCCAAGGAACATTTCTACAAAATTATTTGAAAATCGGCCTGACACTTTCAGAGAAGAAGATTTTTTAAGTTTTCACTATTTTTACAGAATTATGGATGGATCAAAAAAAATTGAAGGAATTTTTGAGAGGACATTGAGAGGATGCTTCCTATGAAGTTTCAACCAAATTGGCCAAGTGGTTAGTGAGAAGAAGTTGTTTAAAGGAAAAATTTAACGCACGCACGCGTTTTCAGCCAGTGGAGCTAAAAATGAAAAAAGAATTATAAAGTAGCGTGGAAAACATTGTGGCGAAAGGAGAAAATACCCATAAGTAATTGCTCTTTTTGTCACAATATGTTCTTACTTGTCTGCATGCCGCAGACGTGTCAAACATATGCCTGCTTTTTATAAATAAGAAATCGCACACAATTGAGACAGGGGTTCCTCATAGGTATAAGTGCAATGTAATTGTGTATGGTGTTTACCGCCACTTTCAACAATATTTCAGTTATATCCTGACGTTTCCTTGGTAATCAAACAGTACAACTAGTCCATGTATCCTGATACCATGAATTCAATCGAAGGGCTAACCAGACAATCATTTACACAAGGAGAAAAACATTTTTCTACCATTTCTTAAGTCTCTAAACTGGTTTTATTTTATTTTCACCAGTAGCGTAGATAAGTCTTTTACACATGTACGTCCATGTCTTATCATAAACCACAATGTAATATATATATTAATTCTAATTAAAAAAAATGCTTACCACATAGAATGCTGGGCGCCATTTTGTTTAAACTCCATGTATAAAAAGCATGTCTTCACAGCTTAACCGTTGAGTGAAAAATGAGAGAATAATGGACCTCACATTTTGACAATAGAGTAGTAATACAGTTCAGCCCAAAGCAATATCGCCGGATTAGCCAACAAAACATACACTGATTTGATAACGGTTAATTACCGATATTAACAGATGTTGACAACGGTTCGCCGATAGAGGCGTTAACTTATACTACAACAGAATGGAATAGGGTCCGGCAAACCTATAACAAGAAGAAACTCAATACAAAACTAGCATTGGATTGTTATATATTAACGTCATTATACCTATATCATATCTGATCTAATGTTTACTCTTATAACCAAGAAGTCCAGCACAAACTTTAATCTAGTAAAAAGGGCTCAATGTATAAAATATTTTTTACAAGGTATTTACAGGTCTATAAATAAACCGTTACATCCTCTCCAGGGTCGGTTTCTGTCCAATATGGGTAGTCCTTTGACATCCGTTATTCTTCATGAAAGTGTAAGATTTTCTAAAGAGAATGACAGACAGTTGTTCGAAAAGCTCTTATAGGATTTCAATTTGAAGGGCTCCACGTGTGTGCCCCATCTTTTGCAGACGACATGGCCCTTCTCTCTTCACCCATTACATCTTTAAAAACTATGATTGATATGTGTTACAAATACTCGTGTTTATGGAGATACCAGTATAACTCCCAACACGTGTGCAGTTGCCACTTTTAATGAGTCAAAGCATGCATATAAACGCATTTCTCGTTCATGGGTCATGGGTCATAGGTAATGAAATTATTTATGAAAAAGAGGAATATAATCATTTGGGAATAGTACATACATATATATATAATACATATGCAGACTAGTCGATACTTACTAAACATATTGATAGGAAAATAAGGGGTTATCAAGGAAGTGCTTCACGTAAATGGGCCTAATCCCTTAACTAGCTATATTATCTATAAATCTGTTGTAATTCCCAAAGCACTGATTATCCTAGTAGATATTCTTGGAAACATGGTTTGTAACTACTATATGGAAGAATGGAATGTTAGAACGTCTTCATAGCAGTTTGTCTTATACAGAAAACTACAATCTCAGTTCTCTGGAAGACATATAGGCATTTACTTGAACATTGAAGGATCGTTGCATCTACAAGGATACTTAACCTAACTATTACAGGTATTTTATTTATATATTAGATAACTTAACAATGTGCAAAGCTGAGCCAAAAAATGGTCACTTAATTTGCCTATAAATTACCAACCTAAACCTTTCAATTTTTTCTTTGATTCAGATACATTTAAAAAAGCTTATCTGACCAGGTTATAATAGTTACATGGCCCAGGGTCCTCTACGTTTTGACAATTTTAACTTGTATACCCCACCCACTCATTTTCTTATTTCGGCCATGACATAGTCCATAACAATATCGTACAAAACGTCTACACGGACGATTCTTAAAATATATACAAATATTAAAGGTAGACTGCTAAACAGGATTTCCTCAATAATCCACAATGTTTTCAGAAGTTGTATAAAACAGATTTACAGAAATCAGGCCTATATGTTAATAGCTATCTGAAAAGTTTACTGTTTTTAAGAGTCAGGTCCACCACTCTCGTTAACTCAATAATGCTCGTGTCGCTACCCTAAATTATCTTAACGTAAAAATGCTGATCCACTCGTACAATTTGCGTTATATTGTTAATTGAGAGAAATCTGATTACAATAAAGAATAGAAAGAAATGTGGGAAAAGATGAAATGCGAAGTAGCTAATTGTTTCTACTTTTTTCACAGTGCTTCCAAAGATTTTTCTGAAGAATTGACAAAACAAATACGCAGTATGTAAAAATTTAGGCCTGCATATTTATCTAGTCGTTGTCACGGGCCAGATAGAGTCGACTATATTAACATCAGGATATAGTTACATAAAATTCCATGTACATGTTTAAAATATATTACCCAAGTAATCAACACGTCAGAAAGATAGACATATATATATATATATATATATATATATATATATATTACTAAAAAATGGTTTAATTGCATACAATTGTTTGCCTCGCCTGATTTTGTTTATAGAAGAAGGTGTATGTACGTCTGATGTCTCGCCTATAGATCTATCTTTCATTTCATATGTTTGGATGATATTCCGTTGTTGTTATTTTTCGTTCTATTTCAGTTGAGAACTAGAGATAATGTAACACAATGATGGTAGAGGTATATACGTGAGATATTAGATCCATTGTGAGTTTAACTATACACGGGATATCACGTGTATACGGCGCCAGTCTTGTAGTATATAAATTTATGTTTTGAGGAAGCGCCCAGAGAGACATGCATAGATAGAGATAGAGAGAGAGAGGCATGTACGGAATACCGTTAGGGCCATCGCCTATGAATGTGTTGATCTGAAACGCGATACTCGACAAAACGATGATGATAACGCGACAGTACGATGGTGAAAACGCGACGGTACGATGGTGAAAACGCGACAGTACGATGGTGAAAACACGATAATACGACAGTACGATGATGATAATGCGATATACTATCGTGTTTTCACCATCGTACTGTCGCGTTTTCACCATCGTAATATCGTAATATCGTACTGTCGCGTTATCATCATTGTACTGTCGCGTTATCATCATCGCACTGTCGTGTTTTCATCATCGTACTGTCGCGTTATCACCATCGTACCGTCGTGATAGTATATCGCATTATCATCATCGTAGTATCGTACTGTCGCGTTATCATCATCGTACTGTTGTGTTATCATCATCGTAGTGTCGAGTATCGCGTTTCAGATCAACACATTCATAGGCGATTGCCCTAACGGTATTCCGTAGTATACACATGTTATTTTGGCTATTTTAAAAATGGACATAAGCGATAAGCGACGATCCTCGTCAGTATATTTGACATGGGTCTTCTCTGTTCGCTATTTAGGCAAGCATCATAGAAATCCCCGAGAAAGGCAAACTATACGAAGTGTTACATTTGACGGTAGTTCATTTATAAACAGCATATTTATACGCTGTATATTTCAAGTACTAAACTACTGATTTATTATACATCGATTGCGAAACAAGTTTTTATGCTGTATGAGCCATTCCACGAGAAAACGAACATTACGGACTCTGTGTAATGTTTCGACCAAGATCAGCCTGCGCAGTCCACGCAGGCTAATCCAGGCCGACACATTCCCTCTAAGGGTGATAGAGGTATAGATTGTATAAACTCGTCCATTTGTACTGCTGTACTTGAAGATCTTCTATTTTTGAGCATGCACATGCGCACCGGAAGGCGATAGTACGACAGTGCGATGATGATAACGCGACGGTACAATGGTGATAACGCGACGGTACGATGGTGATAACACGACGGTACGATGATGATAACACGACGGTACGATGATGATAACGCGACGGTACGATGGTGATAACGCGACGGTACGATGGTGATAACGCGACGGTACGATGATGATAACGCGACGGTACGATGGTGATAACGCGACAGTACGATGATGATAACACGACGGTACGATGGTGATAACACGAGAGTACGATGATGATAACACGACGGTACGATGGTGATAACGCGACAGTACGATGATGATAACACGACGGTACGATGGTGATAACGCGACAGTACGATGATGATAAAACGACAGTGCGATGATGATAACGCGACAGTACGATGATGATAACGCGACAGTACGATACTACGATATTACGATGGTGAAAACGCGACAGTACGATGGTGAAAACACGATAGTATTATATAAATATCATATGGCAGCATGTGTGCCATTGATATTGTCAACCCGAGAGCAGAATGTCACCCGAGGCGTAAGCCGAGGGTGACATTCTGTTTCGAGGGTTGACAATATCAATGTCACACATGCTGCCATATGATATTTATTTTATTATACCGAACAAAATTAAGTGACGTCACTGCTGTATGCTGTATGACGTCACTGTTGTATGTGTATAAGGGAGGCAATCACGTCATTATTTAGCTAAAATATTGAAGCAGTTACTTGCCACATGACCTGACAGTCAATTATCGCTTGGTCACGTGTCAAAAAGGTTGAAAATGTTTCTGATAGTCAAAATATCTCTTTTTCGGGTAATGGGATGTTACCATTGTAGACAAAAGGGAGGTATAATAAATCGCATTATCATCATCGTACTGTCGTATTATCGTGTTTTCACCAGCGTACTGTCGCGTTTTCACCATCGTACCGTCGCGTTTTCACCATCGTAATATCGTAGTATCGTACTGTCGTGTTATCGTCATCGTACTGTCGTGTTATCATCATCGTGCTGTCGAGTATCGCGTTTCAGAACAACACATTCATAGGCGATGGCCCTAACGGTATTCCGTAGTCATGGGACCCTCTCTAGGGTTAACCTTCGAATTATATCTTCACAATAAAACTTATGAAAAGTACCACTATACGTTTTCGTTAATTGTTTTCCTCGTGGACAATTTGATGTAGCTGGCCAGAGTGCTACAATATACTAATGATGAAACTGCACTTACCGGATTCTGTTCTGCAGATATCACACAAGCTTAGTGTATTTAAAAATAAAAATGCACAATGTAATCCATCATTATAACACCACTTCAACGTAATCTATATCCACTTGCACGAAGAATAGATAGAAATAACGTTATAAAGACGTTGAAGCACGCTTTACTAGATTCTCGTGTTAAAAAAAATCCGTTAGAAGTCTACAAAGGGAACTTACTCTTCCAATCCAAAAAATCCGTTAGATCATACAAAGGGAGGTAAAAGGGTGACTGAAATTAAACAGTAACCCTTATAAAATCCGGCTAATTACATTTTTGGCTATTTTAACCATCCTAATCTCAAAAATTAAAATTAAAATAAAAAATAAATATTGATAAATATCTGTCTATTCAGAGATCTACATAATTATTATCTTGTTTGTAAACAACATTACAAAGAGGGTTGTTCTATATTCTGTCATGTATATATGTCATTTTGTTTCGCCGTTTGTAATGCTAAATTGTATTTACCTCATGTTTTTGTCCATGTACAAACTGTGAGTATTAAAGAAATTGAATTGAAATTGGGAGTATTAAAGAATGACCGACTGGCTGAGCGGCTCAGTAAATTAAATGAATTAGACGCTTTAACACTTGGAATAAAAGATGTTCAAGGACTTGATGATGGATTTAGAATTTCAGAAACTCTTAAAAGTCATGAAGCGGTGTGGCATGAAACATGTTTTGACATGTGTAATGCTGACACAATTAGTCGTGCAGTCAATAGAAAAAACACAGATGTTTTGCACAAAGAAATTGTGGAACATTAAACTGTAGAGGAAATAATGAGGAGAAGCATTGAGATAGAGGATATTTCAACAAATCGTTGCTTTTTCTGTAATGAGATTGAAGGTGGATATCATAGAGTAAAACTATAGACGATACGATAAGACATATTGCTACAGAGCTACAAGACACCCATTTCTTAACTAAGCTAACAGTCATGGCAACAGTCATGGCAACAGTCATGGCAACAGATTATTTGTATCATAAGAAATGTTTGACAAGTTTCTACAATAGATACCAAAGTTTTGTAGGAGAAAATATACTATGTGTACACCTGACACAGACACAATGAAAAACAAGTCAACTGCACTTGCAGAGCTAGTCAGTTACATTGAAACATTTGAAAACAATGATTGACGAATTTTTCAAGAAAGAAACATTTTCAAACTTGCTAAAATTAATAAGATGTATGTAAATAGATTAAAACAGTTGGGCATAGAATCAATTTCAAATTCGCCTCATTTGCCATCACTTGAAGAACACAAGAGTAGTTAGGAAAATAATACATAAATAGTGATGCGTTTTGCACACATTGTTAGGAAAGACATTTTCAAATCAAAGTACATTTTTCGTGGTTCTTGAATGGAACAACAATACCATGACATTCCATAATCCCTGAGAGTACCTGTAGAAATCGAGGGCTTGGCGTGAAACGGTTGTAACTAAAAGCATATTTTGAAAACCCTGGTTTAGGGGCAATTTTGACCCCTTTGTAAACAATACAAATTGAGGTGCCATTGCTCAGAACGAGCAATGGCACCTAAATTTCCATTGTTTACCAAGACAAATTATTCGAGGCTTTTAAAGACTTTATGGCGAGGTGATTAACCTTGGTAAAAAAATACCAATTTTAGTTACAACCGTTTCACACCAAGCCTTCGAAATGATCCTAAATGGCAGGGATAATTCAAATGAAACAGAGAGTACTGAAAGTTCCTCGAATATTTTGAATACTTTAACACAACTCATATAGTGTTTAATACGCTTAAACGAAAACGAAGAACACTACTTATCAATGTCACAACTCTGATCGAGAATCAATGCTTCCCTTTTATTTAGGGTTAATTATTTATGGCAAAACTAGGAAGCGGGAATTGATCGACATTTTGCATTGTTGAGTGTTGTGTATTTCATATGACAGAGTGATGCAAGTGTCAACTGACATTGCGAACAATTTAATAACACAATTTGAGTCATCGGTGTGTTGCACACCAATCTAGTTATAAATTATCCTAAACCAGAGAGCTGTTAGTTTCCTGTTTGATGTAAGGCAAACATGTTAATAGCAGATTAACATCTCATATGCCATATTAATTACTATGAAAACTGTCAAAAATGGTTTAGAATTTAAATCATAGAAGATGATTGAAATTGGCTATTGTTTGTCCAAGCTCAATATGTCCTGCAGTCATTTGGCATTCAAAGTCATTGATGCTTTGTGCTTTCTGAGAAGGCATTATCAAAACAAGAAATCACCTGGTCAACTATAAATGGACGCATCCAGTTAATAGTACATAATTTCCCATTATGCTGTAGACATTAAAGGAGTTGACTATTGACGGAGTGTTTATTTACTATTGGACCTTTCCAACAAAACCTGAAACGTAAACGTAAACTGAAACGGACTCGGAATAGGCTCAAATTTAAGGGGTTGTCTCAAAAAGTGTGTGAAGTCGGCAGAGCATTAGACGTTAGACATTAGACATTAAAAAAAAATGAATGTCTAATGAGACATTAGACATTCGATTAGACATTCGAAGAAAGATTCGCAAATTTAAAATATCGAATGTCTAATTAGACATTAGACATTCGCAAATTTTGATTATCGAATGTCTAATTAGATATTAGACATTCGATTAGACATTCGCAAATTACCATACTTAGGTCTCGAATTCGTCGGAGATCAATGTACATGCAAAAAACGAATGTCTAATTGGTCAGTTAGACATTAGATATTCGATTAGACATTCGCGAATTAAGAGATTTAGGTAGGTACCAAATTTGTCTGAGGTCATTGTACATACAAAAAACGAATGTCTAATTGGTCAGTTAGACATTAGACATTCGATTAGACATTCGCAAATTAAGATATTTAGGTACCAAATTTGTCTGAGGTCATTGTACATGCAAAAAACGAATGTCTAATTGGTCAGTTAGACATTAGATATTCGCAAATTAAGAGATTTATGTACCAAATTTGTCGGAGGTCATTGTACATGCAAAAAACGAATGTCTAATTGGTCAGTTAGACATTAGACATTCGATTAGACATTCGCAAATTACCATACTTAGGTTCCAAATTCGTCGCAGATCAATGTACATGCAAATAAAGAATGTATAATTGGTCAGTTAGACATTAGACATTCGATTAGACATTCGCAAATTACCATACTTAGGTTCCAAATTCGTTGAAGATCAATGTACATGCAAAAAACGAATGTATCTAATTAGACATTCGATATTTTAAATTTGCGAATCTTTCTTCGAATGTCTAATCGAATGTCTAATGTCTAATTAGACATTCATTTTTTTGAATGTCTAATGTCTAACGTCTAATGCTCTGCCAACTTCACACACTTCGTCTCAAAAGTAATAAACATAGATCATTTGTACACAAGGGCTTGAGGATATTTATTCGATAATATTCAACGACTTTCTCCTTCTAAGTAAGCAATTTTAACAATATGAGGCAAATGAGTGTTTTATGTGACGCCATATCGAACTGACAAATCTATATTATTTCAATTCACATATTGCTTGTTCAATACACACTCTATATCTGCTTATAAGACGATTAATTTTTCTACATTTTAATTGTTGTCTATTGGTTTTGCATCAAATTTGCAGCCTAGTAAACGGTGTCATTCGGATAATTTGTATCTGCCAACAAAACACATTCATCTGGAAGCGGCAGATTTGGCCCACCTATATCAGTCACCAACAGAAACGTTTGTGCGTCGTTTAAGTGCCCAGGAAGACCACTCTCGACATGACAAATATCACCAGTGTTGTCAACAACTATCTGAGTATGAATAGCGTGGTAATGCCGATGTCCAGAATAAAACTGCTCCTGTGGCTCAGTAATTGTGGGGGCTTATAGACAGCACCCTAGTAACTGGGAGCTGATCATAGCAAATATCAAAAGTAACGTCGATAGACTGGGACAGGCCCAGCGCCATTTGTACGCTAGCGCCAGCCGGAAACAACTGAAGGACAGAGGGCGAACAAGTTCAGTCGATTGCTACACACACCACTACAAACGATAGATGATGAGGATACAAGGCAAGTTTTGTTTTTTACTGAAGTTTTACGCCATTTTCACCATTATTTCAGTTATATCAACAGTTCACTTATTCATTATCCCTGTGTAATCAAACCAGTACTATGCTAGGAAATGTGCCTTGCCTATGGATACATTATCGCCCGGTTCCAAATTCCCGTTTGCTAACCACTCGACCAAGTAAATATGTACATAAAGAAAATTCAATTTCCAAACAGTAATATTTCATTGTCATAGTGCAGGTAGCTGATATTGCTCGGCTTTATCAACACGTTTTCTAGTGTCTAACTTATCCTGAATAAGATTGTGCTGTCTCATTTGATTATGAAAATGCCCATTAATTCATCTGCAGAAGACAACGTTACAACATGTCGTAACAAATGGAGAAAATGCCCATAATGAAGTAACACCGTTTTAGTTTCTATATTCTAAAACGCAAACTTTCATTGACTATTCTTTTTCAAAAAATGTAATCTGGTATTGTCTGAGATGACTGCGTCAGTGGGAAACCGGTGTTGATAGACAGACCTATGTCAAAATACTTCAAAACATTTTGTTAACTTGCTTCAATAGAATATTCATATTGTAAAAGTATATATACTTTTAGATCTGAACTACAGCTTGTTAGAAACATTGAACGGCGGCAAGGGCAAGGCAAGAACCCGTTCAGCAGGATCATAGATAAGTTCTGTTACAGCAGATGAGCAGCGGATCCGAGACTGAAGAAGCCGGACCGGTCATGATAGCAGGACGTGCAAAGCCGGGTGAAGCCGAACGTTGGAAATCGTCCTGTTCCTGAACTTGGTGTTGCTGAACCTGGTGTAGCTGAACCTGGTGTTGCTGAACCTGGTGTAGCTGAACCTGGTGTTCCCCCCCAAGACGCCATGACAGAAGGCGCAATAAACGTCGGACTCTGTCAGAGTTAATTCGATCCAATCAACGTTTGTACGGGAGATTTTTGACAAAAAAAGTTCCCGAACTATTGGCTGAATAAGGGATCAGCAGTGATTCAAGTGACATGAATATCAATGATCTATAAAATTATCAAAATTATCAAACAATGTGTCTTTTTATGTATCCTTCAGAAGTATTGCCCAACAATATTGACCTTATCCTGACTTGATAAGACGTATTTTTCACGACATACATGTACATGTATTTTCCTCAATTATAAATGTTGGTGTTATTGTGTCCAACCTTGACCGCTTTCAATAATTTGATAACAAACTACATTTCTCATGACAAATATTTGCTGAAAAATCAGGACCAAACACTATTTTATTTAATTAATTATTACCTGGAAGTTGACAAAAAGGTGTCTGCAACCGTGTTCGTCTGTCACTTATTGCGATTTGATTAAAGATTACACTTTTCCTAGGTCCAAAATATGAAAAAATGTTATAATACCTAAAATGATACTTTGGAGAGCTTTTAAAAAATTTCAACACATTATTTTAGGGAGCCGCCAAAGGTCAGTCAGCCAGTCAATCCGGGAGGCGAGGGTTCGAAAAACTCGTCTCTGCCGTGTTTTCTTTCCGATGACAAATTCATTGTGACTAGAGTTATCCGCCGTGGCCGAGTGGTTAGAGTTAGAGATTTGGAACCGGACGTTCCGGGTTCGTACCGTAGTACTTAGCGGCACACTGTTTATGGTGAAGAGCCCTTAATCAAGGCACATTCTTAGCCTAATACTGGTTTTATTACCGAGGGATCATGAATAAGTGAATTATCGCCGTGATATAACTGAAATAATGTTAAAAACGGTGTAAAACCCAGAACAATAATTGTGACCGGCGTCTTTCCTCTTCCAACAATGGGCAGAGACATATTACGTGGGAAGGTAGTCAGTTGCTTGGGAATGGAAGAATATTGTGTTGAGTACTGGTGCGACAAAACAGGAAAACCTGTGATATAACATAAATGCTGTTGAAGCGACATTCCCCAGAATTAACAGATATGGTATGGCAGAGCAGCGACGTTACCTTTTGCAATATGCGGACTCTTACACATTTACTGGAAACATAGCAATATTATAAACGGTACCCAAGTTCGTGTGTTTCAGCCTATAATTCATTTGAGACAATTTAACCCTCGATTATATTCCGAAGTACGAACTCCGTTTACGTTTACAGTTACATTAATAGTTGGAAAGGTCCATTTCCAGGTATGTTATGTTTTATATTTTTTCTGCCATATGTTCCTGTTAAAATGTTAAATTTTAGATTTGCACTGTACTTGAATTATACCTACAAACTTGTTTAAAGGACTTCACTCAATTTGACAATGAGTGTAAATGTAACATTCTAGAGAGGATATTCTATTCTCAATATGTTGATGCTTTGTGCTTTCTGAGAAGGCGTTATCAAAACAAGAAATCACCTGGTCAACTATAAATGGACGCATCCAGTCAATAGTACATCATTACCCATTATGCTGTACTATTTGTTTAGAATGTGAAGAAGGTGTCTCACAGATGTTAATAGATTATCTTTCTTCTTAAGTGACTTACATGAGATAACTTCTTATACTATTCTATTTTGATTCTTTCAATATAATTGTCAATAAAATCTGCATGATATTTTAGTTTTAATTGTCTTTTCAAAGTTGACTGATGAATATATATTATAGTGTGAAAGCTATTTTCTTTGCGTTAGTATTTGTTGTCACCGGTTAACCTCTCTAAGCCAAGCGAGTTATGATTATTTTTTCCCAACGATTTTTATAGTGTTTTAAGTTTATGTCTTATAATCATTACCCATTATGCTGTAGACATTAAATGAGTTGACTATTGACGGAGTGTTTATTTACTATTTCCAGAATTTATCCCCAATCACAACACGGGAAAAACGCAACATTAAACTTCTATTTACTATTTATATGGACGAATGATAGAGGGTGGAAAACATGTAACGATTTTGATTTAAATAAGGGGCTGGGACACGATACGTACGAACGTTCTTCTTGTCAATTCTTGGCAAAGTTAAGCTCACCAGGAATTATAACAATTTCAAAAATGTGATTGAATTATAACGGTTTTAATAAAGTAAGCACCAATTATAAAACATTGTAGAAGTAAGCTTGCATTATATATCGATCTAATTAGATGGCTGCAGTACGCATCGAATGTCACACCTCGTGTTTCATTGGTGGTTGGTCGACCAAGACGGCGTATCCAATTTAAGGTCCATCTGAATTATAATAAAACAAAAATCATTCAAAACATTGCTTATTACATGGATATCACCCCCAACATAAAGATAGATCACACCTCATGCGCCCAGCAATATCCGTACGAGTGCGGTATTCATTAAAAGTATTTATAGACTCCGGGAAGTCTGTCGGAATTCGTAACCGGTCGGTAATGTCCGTTGACTTTCGTCAGTCATTTATGATGGAAATGAGCTGTAGGGCCATGAATAACGACCTCATACGAAAATTGCCGAGCCCATCGCGGATGAATGAGGTGAACCAGTCATCTTAGCACTTTCCCTGATATATAAGGCTTTTGACACTGCTGCCGCAGAAAAACTTTGAAGACATTGAATTTGTAGGAGAAATTGCCAAAGAACGAGCAGCATTCTAATGTTCCCACTAAATTTTCGCCTCTGTATCAAAATTATACTTCAGAATTTATATACAACTTATCTAGTGTATAATAATTCACCCTTTCAAATTAGGTGATTCCGAATATATTAGACACATGGTAAAACGTACATGTAGCAGGAATGGAAAATCACACGGACACGCTTTCAATAGTTTAATTACATGCTTTAGTGGACTATTGAGAAATAAAAGTATACTTTATCCTTCCAAACATTGAGTTATCTATAAAGTGACAATTGTCCCTTTTTACCCTGTCCCGTACACCGTCTCTAATAACATCAGTAATCCAATTGTTCATTGAGATGTATCATCGCGTTAACGTTTCATTCCTGAACATCAAAAGAAATGTTTTCTCGAGTGGCAAATTATCACTTCTGTTGTTCACTTAGTTTTTAGTTTGTTTAAGGACAGAACAATACCTCATTAAAACCATACCTCTAACGATCATATAAATCTTTTGAGAACCTTTTACATGCCATCTCATTTTGACCTTTTACGGTAGCCAACCAAATAATCAACTACATAATCTTTAGGTAAAAACAGGGGAGGTAACCGGGTATAAAAATAATATTAATAACAGAACTGGGTGTTCATTGATTACCACAAGAGCATCATAAGCAGATGTTATCGCTTTTCTGATAGGTTTTCTTTGAAGTGGGTTCAATTTCCAAGGTCACAGTCACTGTAATCTAATATTGGTACACAATACATCGTCATTTCTAGAGCCATACAGTTGAGCCGTCCCGCGAAAAAAACAATATTGTGGCCTTTGCGTAAGGTTTCGGCCCGGATCAGCTAAAGCATGCCGCGCAGGCTAACCAGGTCGGACAATTTTCGCCACCTGTGGATTTTCTGTTTCAGGAATCATTACTCTACACCTCTATTCCCTTGAGACGGAATGTGTCGACCCGGCTGAACTTGGTCGATACACTACGCAGAGTCCATAATGCTGGTATTCTCGCGGGACGGCTCATATGCAGAAAATTGTATCACTATATGTTTTATAGTGAAAGCAATCCCAATTGTGCCAATGACACACCATCTTCCCAAGGTGCATTGCCATACCGAAGGGCTACACCATCGGAGATATGGCCAGGATATACCATTGTCTAAAACGGGTCACATGTCAAGGTCAAGTTTAAAGTGTCCCCAATTTATTACGTTATACACCGTCTTCAAAATATGCATTCTCACACCAAACGTGATAACTCCAGTTTTGATAAAAATTCATAAAATAGAGTTTATGGGCCGGATAATCGTTTAAGTCAGAGATCAAGGTAAATACTAAAGTAAACTAACTTTGGTAAGCGGCACTTTGAATTTCGATATTGCATCACTATACCAAATTATATGAATAGAGATGTGAGAGCGTAAGAGATATGACCCGGACCCGGAGGTCAAGCTTAAGGTCACAGTGATTCAACATATCGTTGACTTAATTCAAAAGAGGCCGACATATATATTGTAATCCGTTGAAGTTTATACCATTTTCAATGAGCCAATCCATTTACCTGCATCTTGTATCAGTTTGGAGAGAATCTTTTCACACACTCGATAACTTAAGATCAATACCGGGTATGGCACTGCAAGGCACAATCACATTTCTGAAAACAACAATAACACCATATTATAAATGAACAACGTCAACAAATAAGAGGGATTGGCGCTTCTTCATAACGTAATATAACATGTTAACCATTTTCCCACCTACGACGAATTTGTAGCAGAAGACTTCAAAAATATAAGTGGAAAATGGTTGACTTTTTCAAAAGATACAATATGCAAGCGGACACTGCTTGACTATGGCGTGTTTGTGCGTATGTATAAGTTTACGTGCGTTTTCACTGTTTGCAAACGCAGCCCAGAAGCTCGTCTTTTAACTTTCACGTGAAGCAGATATACTAAATTGAATTGTCGACGTGAATATCTATTGACTTAGTACAGTCCGTACCTGGTATATGACCCATGAGAATCGATGCATTATGGTCAAACTAGAGACCAAAATAATTCGCCATACGTATATTGGATCTGACGATACCGTCTTATTGGTCGTTTTGAATACATAATATGCACTTAAACATTCATGAGCAGTTGCTCCCTTTGTGCATAAATAAATGTCACTATACATTACAAACAATCATACATTCAACAATCATCGCAATTTGTGTTTAATACTTTACGATTGTGGTAGATGATTGGCTTACACAAAGGTCATTCTGAGACGACCTGTGTGAGGTAGTTATCACATCTGTATACGAGCGAGCAAAGTTTAGATCTGGTTTTAAAAATAATGAAATAATCATGGAACAAGATAGGACACTATCATCCGATTTGAAGGATGAGTGCGTTTAGACATATACTTACTTTTTGCTAGGTACTTTAAATACGTTTCTCTGTATGAACTGTATAGAATCAACTGTATTACATATCAGCTTGGATAGTGTAAAGTGTTTGATGGAATTTAATTGATCTGAAAAGACAATATTAGGTTAAGTATTATCTCCTCTTCTAACAATGTTCTCTTCTCTTTATAGGAAGTAATCTTCGGATTTGTTACAACGTTTAAATAATCGGAATATTTTCAAAGTATACATCACTCAAACGACCATATCATATTTTCACCAAATGGATATGCATGGGGCAGGTTTAAACCGCGCCCTAACGTGTCAGATATTCTGGAGATTAATCCATTCCCAAGTACAACACATCTATAGCAGGATATGTTTAAATCATCTTGGCTACAATTATGAAATTATAATTATATCATAAATGACGTCGCCAGGAGTGTAATAAAGCCATTTAATAAATTGCGTATTCAACTAGTGTAATAACAATGCTACGTAACGTCATAATGAAAAGCATTGAAAATGACCGCGCTATATATAGCGACGTTATATATATTTTGCGCTAATAATCGTCGAATTGGAATTTATGATATAAATAGAATATAACATTCGTGGTCATTCAATACAACATTTTATTAAACTCGTTTAATAAAATTTCGTATTGAATGACCACTCATGTAATATCCTCTTTATATTGAATGACCACTCATGTAATATCCTCTATGTATTGAATGACCACTCATGTAATATCCTCTATTTATCGAATACTGTTGAAAACAATGTGGCGTAATGAGAAAGTGCTCAATATGACCAACTTCTGTTTTTGACACAATGCTTCCAAAAGACGTCTTTCTGCAGAGGCGTCAGAAGGCGTGTGTAAATGAGAAAGGTTAATGGACGAAACACGATATTAACAGCCAAATTACCTAGAGTGAATCCTGATACAGGAAAGTTATTTTCATACCAAAACCGATCCCCTTTCTTCATCTCCATGAACTGGCGTGCCAATAGGCCAGCTAGCATCGGACCAACTGAACCCCCGGGTAGGGGGGTTTCTGATAGTGCACCAGTGAATATATCTATATCATCTGGACTCCTGGCAAACAACAAGATATACATAAGAGGCGTTTCTTCCTATTTGGGGTCTCACTGCAGGAAAGGGAATGTAAGTATAACTCTCGTGGGGCTACTGCATGCAAGACTGCATACGCACACGTTCATTTGAGTTTTTATTGGACGTAGGGCTAAGCTCAGCGTTAAGTTTTATATTTGTCTACAAACAATAATCGCGTTTGGTTTACATATATACTCTTAACATTAGAAAACTGATATAATACGGAACAAAATAAAGATTTTGAATTGAGATTGTTTATATATAAGAATTTCAGTAGGTAAATTACCAATGAAAGGTTTATCTTATTGAAATCGTCTTTTACGCCGCTTTCAACTTTATTTTATTCATATCACAGTGTTTCCTTGTAAGTTCCCTGTACTTATAGAAAGTGTATCCCATGACCAGCGTACCAATCGCCAATATTATCTCCGCCAAGCTGGGCATTAAGACGAGAAACCACTACTAGCACTGATAAACTAACTCTGATAATCGATTTCTCGAATCGGACGATTCAACTATTACACCAAAGCGTTAATTATGTCAAAGAAAAACAAGACGAATTTTGATGCAAAGCATCAAAAACGCCGCGCATGAATTTGAAGCATGACTTAAGGGAAGTAGATGCACTTCAGTACATGTACATAACGTGTAAACAGACAGGATGTAAATATTTCGAAAAAGAAGGCCAAATGTTCCTTTACTTTAAACAAGAAGACGAAGATGTGCCTACATTGCTCACCTGGCTACCATAGCATTTGATAAAAGGTTATCAAGAGCAAAAAGGGTCAGTTTTGACGTAGAGATAGACGTTTTATATGCTGCGATCTATGTGATATTCAGCATAAGTCGTAAAATGTCAAGTTTAGTACTAAAACCATATGGTTTACAGTTTGCTTTAACATTGACTGCAACTATAATGTGTCAAAGAAGCTGAAGTTTCTTAATTTGTTACCAATAAACGGTTTAAAATCTGCTCTAACTAGATCAATTAGATATAAAAAAAAAAAAAAAAAAAAAAACACATAGGTGCTGCTTAAATATTAATATATGTAAAGGTGTAATACCTCTGGTTATAAGTTAAGTATGACACAATATTTGTAGGTAGAGCGGGACGTCTATTATCCTTCCAGTTTAGCAGAAGTATGATAACAAAGACGGGAGTATATTAACAAAAATACGAAGTTTATATTCATGTATTAAAATGTTTTATGTGAGCTTTTAACCACTATCCTTTTAGGATTTAGCAGATGCAGCGAATTTTAGAGTTCCTTGTTCGAATATGCCAATGGGATTAACTACCCGAATCTAGCGGTCGAAACATCCTATAGCCTTTGTACTCGAGAGTAAACTTCCTTCTTGAATTCCATTCTAAAATTGTTCGATTGTATAAGCAAACAAGAGTTGCTGCAAGATGCAGCAGTTCGATGTTAGCGCGGGAATTTTATGGCTTTAGAAATACTGTTTGATTCGAAAAACACGAAACCCGCTTTTAAATATATGATATAAATATATGATAACAATAGTTTTCAGTTAAATGCACTGGTGCTGATGCACCCTCGCAATTAAAGAAAATATCAAAATTGAGCATTTATGAAATTAAAAGAAAAAGTTCACATGTATAGTCAACATATAGCAAGAATACAATGGACAGAATAAACAAACTGTATGGGGAGGAACGTTTTAAGTTTAGAAATTCAACAGATTTTTATGAATAGGCAAATTCGGGGCCGTAAACCAAACAATTAAAAAAAACGTAGTCTAGGAGCTGGTCAGGGTTGTAAATCAAACTATTAAAAAAAGCGTAGCCTAGAAAATTGGGGAAAAGTTTTCAAATACAAATTAAATTTGTCTAAAGATTTGAAATAACGGTAAAAGACATACATATTTTGCATATTTTTGTTTTATTGATTCATAAAGGTTGCTTTTTCAAACATATAATAGAGTTTTTCTTAACAATAATAATATTGGTTGCTCCCTTTTCGATTCAGTTACCCCATGGTACAAAATTAAAACCTATCCCATACTGACGCGGCGCATACACGCGGCGTCAACAATGCAAAGACGATTATCCTTATCCTGCTTTGCGTGACTTTTAGAAGAGGGTATTTATGAAAAATTAGGGAATTAAATCCTACAGAAATGAATGTTGGTGTGTGTGATATATAGCTAAGAACGAGCTTACATACCAGAATATACTAAAATCTTGTGTGCTTGACTTAATGCTGTCAGAGTATGCACAAATTTAAACTGCAAATTCGAATAATGATAACCAAGATCAATCTGCAAGTGCAAGCAGTCTTTTTTTTATTCGATATTAGTTACTGCTCGTTTATCAATTAGTAAAGATTAATCTATAAAAGTGTAAGCACGTGTCAAAACTTGTCCGTGCATACGGTTGTCGGTATTCAGCTAGAAAAGGGTATAGTATTACTCGTAACGAGATGACAGCTGGGCTCCGGATTAATGTCTGTGAATCCCCCAGGACCGGATACAAAACTCGTCGCTACAGGCAGATGAAAGAACTTCCTCCATGCGTTATACCCCGGTACGCCGTGGTCTCTTCCTCTCTGCAGGAAAACGTAAAACGGGTTTGGTTGCATTTTTGTGGCAATCTCCACAATGCTAACAGAAACAACAACAACGAAAACATTTACATAGTCAGTTTTGTACAGCCCGTTGACTTTTTTTTACCTACGTCCGTTAAACCGCCACATTTATAGTTCCATCAGTGATGCAGAGACACGATTAATAATAATCTTGTCAGTGCTACTTTTGTACCGGATTGATACTAAGATTTGAGATTTATTGAGATAACATCTACATAGAGTTAAATTATGTAAATATCATCTTTCTTCATGTTTGGGCAGATAATAAATATCATTGTGCGTTCTATAAATCGCATAATAAATTTCAGGGTTTTCAATAAGGACCGGTACCCGGCGAATTGCCGTTTCGTTTTGTCAAAATCGCCGGTTCAAATCTGTGCCACAATAAAAAATTATTAAAGGTGTTTTTTAAAGTATATGAATAAATAGTGTTCTCAGGAGTATTCTGCGATCGCTGCTAGCACTCGCCAAAAGTCGACGATTAACGATGACTTATGCTTTGTTTAGGTGTCTTCGACAAGGTCCGCCTCTAAATTCCCGACTTTCATCAAAACATTTGAGCGCTTTAAATTACGACGACTGGCATTCCCTTGCGAGTCAATGTACTAAACGCTTGTTTATAAAGCGTTTAGAATACTTTGATTATAGCAGTACGAATACGGAACGAATAAATCTTGCAAGAATGAAGAAGAGAAAAATCGATCATTTCTTACGGCCGAAATCAGGTAAACATCAGGTTTGATGCGTTTTGTTTCGTTCATAGAGTTGATTACCGAGTTAGTGATGGAAAGAACATGAAAAAACTAATATTTTTCTACTGTCAAAAGATGCAGCTTTTCTCAAATTTACCCGCACCAGAGTGCAGTATTATTGAAAATCGCAAGGCCTACACCGAGATACTGCTTGTCACTTTGCAGGATTTTCTATACGATCGCCACTACAGTGCCATCGCGATTTGATTTGTTTAAGCGATAATCCAGGAAAACCAAGGTTATTGCACATGTGAATAAAACTGTGCAAATGCATGCATGCTAAAGGATATAAATGGATACAGCTTTACAGAAGTTTCTTGATACCTTTTGAGAACATTGAAGATCCAGATATTTCTGGGTGGATGATAATGATATACATGAGTCTCGAATGCATTTCGGTTTACTTGAGCGTCTCTCTTTCAATCCTTTCTCATATACGACAAACTGCAGCAGACGACTTTGAAATTATTCAAAAAATATAACTTCATGTGTTGATATAATTATTGAATTGGAAACATTATTGCAAAATAAGACATTTGCTCACTCACAATTAGCAATTTCGCTTAACCACAGTGTTTACAAAAATTATATCGAGTCGTACATGAATCACAGTAAAGTTTATAAAACGGGTAAGACCAAAGACTGTGACTATGTCATATAAAAGTTGTACTCCGTGGACAGCAATATTTCAGAACACTTATGCATGATCCCTGGGTAAACAAACCAGTACTAGGCTAGGAAATGTTCCTTGCCTAAAGGCACTCAACCATGACCGCATTGACAGGGTATCGAACCCGGGAAGCCCGTTTTCAAATCACCAATGTTAAATATCGGATTATGTGATTATAGTTTATAACTTGGTCGTACATCTTAATGTCGGTCTTCGTGGATCCTAATTTAGCCTAGTTTTAAAAAAAAACATTAGTAAACGGGTAAAACCTTAAAGCCGCTTCTACCGATTTATGATTTAAACTTTTTCCCAAAAACATCAAATATACAGCAGATGATTTTGAAAACAGCTAGAAAAAATTACAAAAATCTCTATTGAATACAGCTGGTAAATTGTGGCAAAGGGAGGAATTACTCATAACAAGCGATTTCCCATTTTGTCATAATGTTTTTAAATGTAATCAGATCAATATACGTTGGTACGAGGGAAAGGGTTAATGAAATTCTGATTTGACATATTTTGAGCCGTTCCTCTCTGGCGAGACAGTGCCAAGGCTAGCCTGAGACATGATACCCCAAATCGGGAGAAGTGGCTAATTTATATGTGACTGATGTGTCGTGAAATGAAAACAATTTGCTGATATTTCCGCTACCTTTTAATATGCACAATGAGCCTGTATGAATCGGTAAATTAAAGACTATTGAACAACTTAATACTAGGGGATTTGTACGGTGTTCCATTAGGGCCATATCGTAATATCGTTGTTTCGCGGATTCGACCTGGGGTCGATAGAACGATAACGCGATGCGATAGTACGATAACGCGATGCGATAGTATGATAACGCGATGCGATAGAACGATAACGCGATGCGATAGAACGATAACGCGATGCGATAGTACGATAACGCGATGCGATAGTACGATAACGCGATGCGATAGTACGAAAGTCCGATGCGATAGTACGAGACCACGATGCGAGATTGCGATATTAATATCGCACTATCGCATCGCGTTGTCGTAAAATCGTTGTTTCGCGGTTTCGACCTAGGGTCGATAGTACGATAACGCGATGCGATAGTACGATAACGCGATGCGATAGTACGATAACGCGATGCGATAGAACGATAACGCGATGCGATAGTACGATAACGCGATGCGATAGTACGATAACGCGATGCGATAGTACGAGACCACGATGCGAGATTGCGATATTAATATCGCACTATCGCACTATCGCATCGCGTTATCGTACTATCGCATCGCGTTGTCGTACTATCGCATCGCGTTATCGTACTATCGCTTGACTTTTATACATGAACAAAATGGCGGATGTACTGGATGATCTAGACACAAATATTATGGATTATTTTTCTGCCGGATATTCTTTATTAGAGATGTTAACTTTGCTGAAACTGAAGTCGGACATTGATATAAGGTTTGTTGAATAACGAAGGTGATGTAAGTACCATATCATTTGCACTTTGAAAGGTAGACAGAGCATAAGTGCATGTCAATGTTGGAACGAGGTCAACAGTTCACTGATTTTAATGGGTTTCTCTCCTGCATGCACTAAAATTATGTGAAGTAATATGAATTTACTAAACAATCATTATATAAACACAAACTTATGTTTTCACAAGGCAAAAACAAGCACTTAAAGATTTAAAAAAGTCGTCAGTGGTATTATGGGGATAGGGGCAGACCTGGTTGAGCGCACACCGATCTTTCTTGAATTAGATCTACCCTTTTCAATGAGGTTTCTAGTACTACTGCATTAAGAGCTTTAATTTATTGAGAGACACGTCTGACAAGTGATCAAATCACCATATCTGGTTTTCAGTATGTATTCAATCAGATTCAGACTGATGGGCATGCAATCATTATTGTATTTTTTTAGCTATCGACAACTGAAACGACATACAAGAAGACTCGGTCTAAAGCGGCGAATTGATTGGAATCCAGCTGTTGTTCAAGCTGCAATTCAGGTAAACCTTTGTGATTTCGATTTGAAGGTGGGTTTTTGTATTTTCTTTGACAAATAAGGTTTTCTGACATACATGTATATTTCTCAATTTTAAAGCCATTGTGTGTATTGATAGATAAAGCACTCTTTCATAGATAAGTAAATACGACCAAACATACATGATTACACAATACTCATATATATGCGATTGTAAATTATCTATACACAAAATGACTTGATATTGAAAAATATACACGTATGTCTGTTAACCTTACTTGTCAAAAAAATACAGTTAATGCTTTAACATTGACTGCAACTATAATGTGTCAAAGAAGCTGAAGTTTCTTAATTTGTTACTAATAAACGGTTTAAAATCTGCTCTAACTAGATCAATTAGATATAAAAAAAACAAAAAAAAACAAAAACACATAGGTGCTGCTTAAATATTAACATATGTAAAGGTGTAATACCTCTGGTTATAAGTTAAGTATGACACAATATTTGGAAGTAGAGCGGGACGTCTATTATCCTTCCAGTTTAGCAGAAGTATGATAACAAAGACGGGAGTATATTAACAAAAATACGAAGTTTATATTCATGTATTAAAATGTTTTATGTGAGCTTTTAACCACTATCCTTTTAGGATTTAGCAGATGCAGCGAATTTTAGAGTTCCTTGTTCGAATATGCCAATGGAATTAACTACCCGAATCTAGCGGTCGAAATATCCTATAGCCTTTGTACTCGAGAGTAAACTTCCTTCTTGAATTCCATTCTAAAATTGTTCGATTGTATAAGCAAACAAGAGTTGCTGCAAGATGCAACAGTTCGATGTTAGCGCGGGAATATTATGGCTTAAGAAATACTGTTTGATTCGAAAAACACGAAACCCGCTTTTAAATATATGATATAAATATATGATAACAATAGTTTTCAGTTAAATGCACTGGTGCTGATGCACCCTCGCAATTAAAGAAAATATCAAAATTGAGCATTTATGAAATTAAAAGAAAAAGTTCACATGTATAGTCAACATATAGCAAGAATACAATGGACAGAATAAACAAACTGTATGGGGAGGAACGTTTTAAGTTTAGAAATTCAACAGATTTTTATGAATAGGCAAATTCGGGGCCGTAAACCAAACAATTAAAAAAAACGTAGTCTAGGAGCTGGTCAGGGTTGTAAATCAAACTATTAAAAAAAGCGTAGCCTAGAAAATTGGGGAAAAGTTTTCAAATACAAATTAAATTTGTCTAAAGATTTGAAATAACGGTAAAAGACATACATATTTTGCATATTTTTGTTTTATTGATTCATAAAGGTTGCTTTTTCAAACATATAATAGAGTTTTTCTTAACAATAATAATATTGGTTGCTCCCTTTTCGATTCCGTTACCCCATGGTACAAAATTAAAACCTATCCCATACTGACGCGGCGCATACACGCGGCGTCAACAATGCAAAGACGATTATCCTTATCCTGCTTTGCGTGACTTTTAGAAGAGGGTATTTATGAAAAATTAGGGAATTAAATCCTACAGAAATGAATGTTGGTGTGTGTGATATATAGCTAAGAACGAGCTTACATACCAGAATATACTAAAATCTTGTGTGCTTGACTTAATGCTGTCAGAGTATGCACAAATTTAAACTGCAAATTCGAATAATGATAACCAAGATCAATCTGCAAGTGCAAGCAGTCTTTTTTTTATTCGATATTAGTTACTGCTCGTTTATCAATTAGTAAAGATTAATCTATAAAAGTGTAAGCACGTGTCAAAACTTGTCCGTGCATACGGTTGTCGGTATTCAGCTAGAAAAGGGTACAGTATTACTCGTAACGAGATGACAGCTAGGCAACAGTCTCGGGATTAATGTCTGTGAATCCCCCAGGACCGGATACAAAACTCGTCGCTACAGGCAGATGAAAGAACTTCCTCCATGCGTTATACCCCGGTACGCCGTGGTCTCTTCCTCTCTGCAGGAAAACGTAAAACGGGTTTGGTTGCATTTTTGTGGCAATCTCCACAATGCTAACAGAAACAACAACAACGAAAACATTTACATAGTCAGTTTTGTACAGCCCGTTGACTTTTTTTTACCTACGTCCGTTAAACCGCCACATTTATAGTTCCATCAGTGATGCAGAGACACGATTAATAATAATCTTGTCAGTGCTACTTTTGTACCGGATTGATACTAAGATTTGAGATTTATTGAGATAACATCTACATAGAGTTAAATTATGTAAATATCATCTTTCTTCATGTTTGGGCAGATAATAAATATCATTGTGCGTTCTATAAATCGCATAATAAATTTCAGGGTTTTCAATAAGGACCGGCACCCGGCGAATCATTGCCGTTTCGTTTTGTCAAAATCGCCGGTTCAAATCTGTGCCACAATAAAAAATTATTAAAGGTGTTTTTTAAAGTATATGAATAAATAGTGTTCTCAGGAGTATTCTGCGATCGCTGCTGGCACTCGCCAAAAGTCGACGATTAACGATGACTTATGCTTTGTTTAGGTGTCTTCGACAAGGTCCGCCTCTAAATTCCCGACTTTCATCAAAACATTTGAGCGCTTTAAATTACGACGACTGGCATTCCCTTGCGAGTCAATGTACTAAACGCTTGTTTATAAAGCGTTTAGAATACTTTGATTATAGCAGTACGAATACGGAACGAATAAATCTTGCAAGAATGAAGAAGAGAAAAATCGATCATTTCTTACGGCCGAAATCAGGTAAACATCAGGTTTGATGCGTTTTGTTTCGTTCATAGAGTTGATTACCGAGTTAGTGATGGAAAGAACATGAAAAAACTAATATTTTTCTACTGTCAAAAGATGCAGCTTTTCTCAAATTTACCCGCACCAGAGTGCAGTATTATTGAAAATCGCAAGGCCTACACCGAGATACTGCTTGTCACTTTGCAGGATTTTCTATACGATCGCCACTACAGTGCCATCGCGATTTGATTTGTTTAAGCGATAATCCAGGAAAACCAAGGTTATTGCACATGTGAATAAAACTGTGCAAATGCATGCATGCTAAAGGATATAAATGGATACAGCTTTACAGAAGTTTCTTGATACCTTTTGAGAACATTGAAGATCCAGATATTTCTGGGTGGATGATAATGATATACATGAGTCTCGAATGCATTTCGGTTTACTTGAGCGTCTCTCTTTCAATCCTTTCTCACATACGACAAACTGCAGCAGACGACTTTGAAATTATTCAAAAAATATAACTTCATGTGTTGATATAATTATTGAATTGGAAACATTATTGCAAAATAAGACATTTGCTCACTCACAATTAGCAATTTCGCTTAACCACAGTGTTTACAAAAATTATATCGAGTCGTACATGAATCACAGTAAAGTTTATAAAACGGGTAAGACCAAAGACTGTGACTATGTCATATAAAAGTTGTACTCCGTGGACAGCAATATTTCAGAACACTTATGCATGATCCCTGGGTAAACAAACCAGTACTAGGCTAGGAAATGTTCCTTGCCTAAAGGCACTCAACCATGACCGCATTGACAGGGTATCGAACCCGGGAAGCCCGTTTTCAAATCACCAATGTTAAATATCGGATTATGTGATTATAGTTTATAACTTGGTCGTACATCTTAATGTCGGTCTTCGTGGATCCTAATTTAGCCTAGTTTTAAAAAAAACATTAGTAAACGGGTAAAACCTTAAAGCCGCTTCTACCGATTTATGATTTAAACTTTTTCCCAAAAACATCAAATATACAGCAGATGATTTTGAAAACAGCTAGAAAAAATTACAAAAATCTCTATTGAATACAGCTGGTAAATTGTGGCAAAGGGAGGAATTACTCATAACAAGCGATTTCCCATTTTGTCATAATGTTTTTAAATGTAATCAGATCAATATACGTGGGTACGAGGGAAAGGGTTAATGAAATTCTGATTTGACATATTTTGAGCCGTTCCTCTCTGGCGAGACAGTGCCAAGGCTAGCCTGAGACATGATACCCCAAATCGGGAGAAGTGGCTAATTTATATGTGACTGATGTGTCGTGAAATGAAAACAATTTGCTGATATTTCCGCTATCTTTTAATATGCACAATGAGCCTGTATGAATCGGTAAATTAAAGACTATTGAACAACTTAATAATAGGGGATTTGTACGGTGTTCCATTAGAGCCATATCGTAATATCGTTGTTTCGCGGTTTCGACCTAGGGTCGATAGTACGATAACGCGATGCGATAGTACGATAACGCGATGCGATAGTACGATAACGCGATGCGATAGAACGATAACGCGATGTGATAGTACGAAAGTCCGATGCGATAGTACGAGACCACGATGCGAGATTGCGATATTAATATCGCACTATCGCATCGCGTTGTCGTAAAATCGTTGTTTCGCGGTTTCGACCTAGGGTCGATAGTACGATAACGCGATGCGATAGTACGATAACGCGATGCGATAGTACGATAACGCGATGCGATAGAACGATAACGCGATGCGATAGTACGATAACGCGATGCGATAGTACGATAACGCGATGCGATAGTACGAGACCACGATGCGAGATTGCGATATTAATATCGCACTATCGCACTATCGCATCGCGTTATCGTACTATCGCATCGCGTTGTCGTACTATCGCATCGCGTTATCGTACTATCGCTTGACTTTTATACATGAACAAAATGGCGGATGTACTGGATGATCTAGACACAAATATTATGGATTATTTTTCTGCCGGATATTCTTTATTAGAGATGTTAACTTTGCTGAAACTGAAGTCGGACATTGATATAAGGTTTGTTGAATAACGAAGGTGATGTAAGTACCATATCATTTGCACTTTGAAAGGTAGACAGAGCATAAGTGCATGTCAATGTTGGAACGAGGTCAACAGTTCACTGATTTTAATGGGTTTCTCTCCTGCATGCACTAAAATTATGTGAAGTAATATGAATTTACTAAACAATCATTATATAAACACAAACTTATGTTTTCACAAGGCAAAAACAAGCACTTAAAGATTTAAAAAAGTCGTCAGTGGTATTATGGGGATAGGGGCAGACCTGGTTGAGCGCACACCGATCTTTCTTGAATTAGATCTACCCTTTTCAATGAGGTTTCTAGTACTACTGCATTAAGAGCTTTAATTTATTGAGAGACACGTCTGACAAGTGATCAAATCACCATATCTGGTTTTCAGTATGTATTCAATCAGATTCAGACTGATGGGCATGCAATCATTATTGTATTTTTTTAGCTATCGACAACTGAAACGACATACAAGAAGACTCGGTCTAAAGCGGCGAATTGATTGGAATCCAGCTGTTGTTCAAGCTGCAATTCAGGTAAACCTTTGTGATTTCGATTTGAAGGTGGGTTTTTGTATTTTCTTTGACAAATAAGGTTTTCTGACATACATGTATATTTCTCAATTTTAAAGCCATTGTGTGTATTGATAGATAAAGCACTCTTTCATAGATAAGTAAATACGACCAAACATACATGATTACACAATACTCATATATATGCGATTGTAAATTATCTATACACAAAATGACTTGATATTGAAAAATATACACGTATGTCTGTTAACCTTACTTGTCAAAAAAATACAGTTAATGCTTTAACATTGACTGCAACTATAATGTGTCAAAGAAGCTGAAGTTTCTTAATTTGTTACTAATAAACGGTTTAAAATCTGCTCTAACTAGATCAATTAGATATAAAAAAAAACAAAAAAAAACAAAAACACATAGGTGCTGCTTAAATATTAACATATGTAAAGGTGTAATACCTCTGGTTATAAGTTAAGTATGACACACTATTTGGAAGTAGAGCGGGACGTCTATTATCCTTCCAGTTTAGCAGAAGTATGATAACAAAGACGGGAGTATATTAACAAAAATACGAAGTTTATATTCATGTATTAAAATGTTTTATGTGAGCTTTTAACCACTATCCTTTTAGGATTTAGCAGATGCAGCGAATTTTAGAGTTCCTTGTTCGAATATGCCAATGGAATTAACTACCCGAATCTAGCGGTCGAAATATCCTATAGCCTTTGTACTCGAGAGTAAACTTCCTTCTTGAATTCCATTCTAAAATTGTTCGATTGTATAAGCAAACAAGAGTTGCTGCAAGATGCAACAGTTCGATGTTAGCGCGGGAATTTTATGGCTTAAGAAATACTGTTTGATTCGAAAAACACGAAACCCGCTTTTAAATATATGATATAAATATATGATAACAATAGTTTTCAGTTAAATGCACTGGTGCTGATGCACCCTCGCAATTAAAGAAAATATCAAAATTGAGCATTTATGAAATTAAAAGAAAAAGTTCACATGTATAGTCAACATATAGCAAAAATACAATGGACAGAATAAACAAACTGTATGGGGAGGAACGTTTTAAGTTTAGAAATTCAACAGATTTTTATGAATAGGCAAATTCGGGGCCGTAAACCAAACAATTAAAAAAAACGTAGTCTAGGAGCTGGTCAGGGTTGTAAATCAAACTATTAAAAAAAGCGTAGCCTAGAAAATTGGGGAAAAGTTTTCAAATACAAATTAAATTTGTCTAAAGATTTGAAATAACGGTAAAAGACATACATATTTTGCATATTTTTGTTTTATTGATTCATAAAGGTTGCTTTTTCAAACATATAATAGAGTTTTTCTTAACAATAATAATATTGGTTGCTCCCTTTTCGATTCCGTTACCCCATGGTACAAAATTAAAACCTATCCCATACTGACGCGGCGCATACACGCGGCGTCAACAATGCAAAGACGATTATCCTTATCCTGCTTTGCGTGACTTTTAGAAGAGGGTATTTATGAAAAATTAGGGAATTAAATCCTACAGAAATGAATGTTGGTGTGTGTGATATATAGCTAAGAACGAGCTTACATACCAGAATATACTAAAATCTTGTGTGCTTGACTTAATGCTGTCAGAGTATGCACAAATTTAAACTGCAAATTCGAATAATGATAACCAAGATCAATCTGCAAGTGCAAGCAGTCTTTTTTTTATTCGATATTAGTTACTGCTCGTTTATCAATTAGTAAAGATTAATCTATAAAAGTGTAAGCACGTGTCAAAACTTGTCCGTGCATACGGTTGTCGGTATTCAGCTAGAAAAGGGTACAGTATTACTCGTAACGAGATGACAGCTAGGCAACAGTCTCGGGATTAATGTCTGTGAATCCCCCAGGACCGGATACAAAACTCGTCGCTACAGGCAGATGAAAGAACTTCCTCCATGCGTTATACCCCGGTACGCCGTGGTCTCTTCCTCTCTGCAGGAAAACGTAAAACGGGTTTGGTTGCATTTTTGTGGCAATCTCCACAATGCTAACAGAAACAACAACAACGAAAACATTTACATAGTCAGTTTTGTACAGCCCGTTGACTTTTTTTTACCTACGTCCGTTAAACCGCCACATTTATAGTTCCATCAGTGATGCAGAGACACGATTAATAATAATCTTGTCAGTGCTACTTTTGTACCGGATTGATACTAAGATTTGAGATTTATTGAGATAACATCTACATAGAGTTAAATTATGTAAATATCATCTTTCTTCATGTTTGGGCAGATAATAAATATCATTGTGCGTTCTATAAATCGCATAATAAATTTCAGGGTTTTCAATAAGGACCGGCACCCGGCGAATCATTGCCGTTTCGTTTTGTCAAAATCGCCGGTTCAAATCTGTGCCACAATAAAAAATTATTAAAGGTGTTTTTTAAAGTATATGAATAAATAGTGTTCTCAGGAGTATTCTGCGATCGCTGCTAGCACTCGCCAAAAGTCGACGATTAACGATGACTTATGCTTTGTTTAGGTGTCTTCGACAAGGTCCGCCTCTAAATTCCCGACTTTCATCAAAACATTTGAGCGCTTTAAATTACGACGACTGGCATTCCCTTGCGAGTCAATGTACTAAACGCTTGTTTATAAAGCGTTTAGAATACTTTGATTATAGCAGTACGAATACGGAACGAATAAATCTTGCAAGAATGAAGAAGAGAAAAATCGATCATTTCTTACGGCCGAAATCAGGTAAACATCAGGTTTGATGCGTTTTGTTTCGTTCATAGAGTTGATTACCGAGTTAGTGATGGAAAGAACATGAAAAAACTAATATTTTTCTACTGTCAAAAGATGCAGCTTTTCTCAAATTTACCCGCACCAGAGTGCAGTATTATTGAAAATCGCAAGGCCTACACCGAGATACTGCTTGTCACTTTGCAGGATTTTCTATACGATCGCCACTACAGTGCCATCGCGATTTGATTTGTTTAAGCGATAATCCAGGAAAACCAAGGTTATTGCACATGTGAATAAAACTGTGCAAATGCATGCATGCTAAAGGATATAAATGGATACAGCTTTACAGAAGTTTCTTGATACCTTTTGAGAACATTGAAGATCCAGATATTTCTGGGTGGATGATAATGATATACATGAGTCTCGAATGCATTTCGGTTTACTTGAGCGTCTCTCTTTCAATCCTTTCTCATATACGACAAACTGCAGCAGACGACTTTGAAATTATTCAAAAAATATAACTTCATGTGTTGATATAATTATTGAATTGGAAACATTATTGCAAAATAAGACATTTGCTCACTCACAATTAGCAATTTCGCTTAACCACAGTGTTTACAAAAATTATATCGAGTCGTACATGAATCACAGTAAAGTTTATAAAACGGGTAAGACCAAAGACTGTGACTATGTCATATAAAAGTTGTACTCCGTGGACAGCAATATTTCAGAACACTTATGCATGATCCCTGGGTAAACAAACCAGTACTAGGCTAGGAAATGTTCCTTGCCTAAAGGCACTCAACCATGACCGCATTGACAGGGTATCGAACCCGGGAAGCCCGTTTTCAAATCACCAATGTTAAATATCGGATTATGTGATTATAGTTTATAACTTGGTCGTACATCTTAATGTCGGTCTTCGTGGATCCTAATTTAGCCTAGTTTTAAAAAAAACATTAGTAAACGGGTAAAACCTTAAAGCCGCTTCTACCGATTTATGATTTAAACTTTTTCCCAAAAACATCAAATATACAGCAGATGATTTTGAAAACAGCTAGAAAAAATTACAAAAATCTCTATTGAATACAGCCGGTAAATTGTGGCAAAGGGAGGAATTACTCATAACAAGCGATTTCCCATTTTGTCATAATGTTTTTAAATGTAATCAGATCAATATACGTTGGTACGAGGGAAAGGGTTAATGAAATTCTGATTTGACATATTTTGAGCCGTTCCTCTCTGGCGAGACAGTGCCAAGGCTAGCCTGAGACATGATACCCCAAATCGGGAGAAGTGGCTAATTTATATGTGACTGATGTGTCGTGAAATGAAAACAATTTGCTGATATTTCCGCTACCTTTTAATATGCACAATGAGCCTGTATGAATCGGTAAATTAAAGACTATTGAACAACTTAATACTAGGGGATTTGTACGGTGTTCCATTAGGGCCATATCGTAATATCGTTGTTTCGCGGATTCGACCTGGGGTCGATAGAACGATAACGCGATGCGATAGTACGATAACGCGATGCGATAGTATGATAACGCGATGCGATAGAACGATAACGCGATGCGATAGAACGATAACGCGATGCGATAGTACGATAACGCGATGCGATAGTACGATAACGCGATGCGATAGTACGAAAGTCCGATGCGATAGTACGAGACCACGATGCGAGATTGCGATATTAATATCGCACTATCGCATCGCGTTGTCGTAAAATCGTTGTTTCGCGGTTTCGACCTAGGGTCGATAGTACGATAACGCGATGCGATAGTACGATAACGCGATGCGATAGTACGATAACGCGATGCGATAGAACGATAACGCGATGCGATAGTACGATAACGCGATGCGATAGTACGATAACGCGATGCGATAGTACGAGACCACGATGCGAGATTGCGATATTAATATCGCACTATCGCACTATCGCATCGCGTTATCGTACTATCGCATCGCGTTGTCGTACTATCGCATCGCGTTATCGTACTATCGCTTGACTTTTATACATGAACAAAATGGCGGATGTACTGGATGATCTAGACACAAATATTATGGATTATTTTTCTGCCGGATATTCTTTATTAGAGATGTTAACTTTGCTGAAACTGAAGTCGGACATTGATATAAGGTTTGTTGAATAACGAAGGTGATGTAAGTACCATATCATTTGCACTTTGAAAGGTAGACAGAGCATAAGTGCATGTCAATGTTGGAACGAGGTCAACAGTTCACTGATTTTAATGGGTTTCTCTCCTGCATGCACTAAAATTATGTGAAGTAATATGAATTTACTAAACAATCATTATATAAACACAAACTTATGTTTTCACAAGGCAAAAACAAGCACTTAAAGATTTAAAAAAGTCGTCAGTGGTATTATGGGGATAGGGGCAGACCTGGTTGAGCGCACACCGATCTTTCTTGAATTAGATCTACCCTTTTCAATGAGGTTTCTAGTACTACTGCATTAAGAGCTTTAATTTATTGAGAGACACGTCTGACAAGTGATCAAATCACCATATCTGGTTTTCAGTATGTATTCAATCAGATTCAGACTGATGGGCATGCAATCATTATTGTATTTTTTTAGCTATCGACAACTGAAACGACATACAAGAAGACTCGGTCTAAAGCGGCGAATTGATTGGAATCCAGCTGTTGTTCAAGCTGCAATTCAGGTAAACCTTTGTGATTTCGATTTGAAGGTGGGTTTTTGTATTTTCTTTGACAAATAAGGTTTTCTGACATACATGTATATTTCTCAATTTTAAAGCCATTGTGTGTATTGATAGATAAAGCACTCTTTCATAGATAAGTAAATACGACCAAACATACATGATTACACAATACTCATATATATGCGATTGTAAATTATCTATACACAAAATGACTTGATATTGAAAAATATACACGTATGTCTGTTAACCTTACTTGTCAAAAAAATACAGTTAATGCTTTAACATTGACTGCAACTATAATGTGTCAAAGAAGCTGAAGTTTCTTAATTTGTTACTAATAAACGGTTTAAAATCTGCTCTAACTAGATCAATTAGATATAAAAAAAAAAAAAAAAAAAAAAAAACACATAGGTGCTGCTTAAATATTAACATATGTAAAGGTGTAATACCTCTGGTTATAAGTTAAGTATGACACAATATTTGGAAGTAGAGCGGGACGTCTATTATCCTTCCAGTTTAGCAGAAGTATGATAACAAAGACGGGAGTATATTAACAAAAATACGAAGTTTATATTCATGTATTAAAATGTTTTATGTGAGCTTTTAACCACTATCCTTTTAGGATTTAGCAGATGCAGCGAATTTTAGAGTTCCTTGTTCGAATATGCCAATGGAATTAACTACCCGAATCTAGCGGTCGAAATATCCTATAGCCTTTGTACTCGAGAGTAAACTTCCTTCTTGAATTCCATTCTAAAATTGTTCGATTGTATAAGCAAACAAGAGTTGCTGCAAGATGCAACAGTTCGATGTTAGCGCGGGAATTTTATGGCTTAAGAAATACTGTTTGATTCGAAAAACACGAAACCCGCTTTTAAATATATGATATAAATATATGATAACAATAGTTTTCAGTTAAATGCACTGGTGCTGATGCACCCTCGCAATTAAAGAAAATATCAAAATTGAGCATTTATGAAATTAAAAGAAAAAGTTCACATGTATAGTCAACATATAGCAAGAATACAATGGACAGAATAAACAAACTGTATGGGGAGGAACGTTTTAAGTTTAGAAATTCAACAGATTTTTATGAATAGGCAAATTCGGGGCCGTAAACCAAACAATTAAAAAAAACGTAGTCTAGGAGCTGGTCAGGGTTGTAAATCAAACTATTAAAAAAAGCGTAGCCTAGAAAATTGGGGAAAAGTTTTCAAATACAAATTAAATTTGTCTAAAGATTTGAAATAACGGTAAAAGACATACATATTTTGCATATTTTTGTTTTATTGATTCATAAAGGTTGCTTTTTCAAACATATAATAGAGTTTTTCTTAACAATAATAATATTGGTTGCTCCCTTTTCGATTCCGTTACCCCATGGTACAAAATTAAAACCTATCCCATACTGACGCGGCGCATACACGCGGCGTCAACAATGCAAAGACGATTATCCTTATCCTGCTTTGCGTGACTTTTAGAAGAGGGTATTTATGAAAAATTAGGGAATTAAATCCTACAGAAATGAATGTTGGTGTGTGTGATATATAGCTAAGAACGAGCTTACATACCAGAATATACTAAAATCTTGTGTGCTTGACTTAATGCTGTCAGAGTATGCACAAATTTAAACTGCAAATTCGAATAATGATAACCAAGATCAATCTGCAAGTGCAAGCAGTCTTTTTTTTATTCGATATTAGTTACTGCTCGTTTATCAATTAGTAAAGATTAATCTATAAAAGTGTAAGCACGTGTCAAAACTTGTCCGTGCATACGGTTGTCGGTATTCAGCTAGAAAAGGGTACAGTATTACTCGTAACGAGATGACAGCTAGGCAACAGTCTCGGGATTAATGTCTGTGAATCCCCCAGGACCGGATACAAAACTCGTCGCTACAGGCAGATGAAAGAACTTCCTCCATGCGTTATACCCCGGTACGCCGTGGTCTCTTCCTCTCTGCAGGAAAACGTAAAACGGGTTTGGTTGCATTTTTGTGGCAATCTCCACAATGCTAACAGAAACAACAACAACGAAAACATTTACATAGTCAGTTTTGTACAGCCCGTTGACTTTTTTTTACCTACGTCCGTTAAACCGCCACATTTATAGTTCCATCAGTGATGCAGAGACACGATTAATAATAATCTTGTCAGTGCTACTTTTGTACCGGATTGATACTAAGATTTGAGATTTATTGAGATAACATCTACATAGAGTTAAATTATGTAAATATCATCTTTCTTCATGTTTGGGCAGATAATAAATATCATTGTGCGTTCTATAAATCGCATAATAAATTTCAGGGTTTTCAATAAGGACCGGCACCCGGCGAATCATTGCCGTTTCGTTTTGTCAAAATCGCCGGTTCAAATCTGTGCCACAATAAAAAATTATTAAAGGTGTTTTTTAAAGTATATGAATAAATAGTGTTCTCAGGAGTATTCTGCGATCGCTGCTGGCACTCGCCAAAAGTCGACGATTAACGATGACTTATGCTTTGTTTAGGTGTCTTCGACAAGGTCCGCCTCTAAATTCCCGACTTTCATCAAAACATTTGAGCGCTTTAAATTACGACGACTGGCATTCCCTTGCGAGTCAATGTACTAAACGCTTGTTTATAAAGCGTTTAGAATACTTTGATTATAGCAGTACGAATACGGAACGAATAAATCTTGCAAGAATGAAGAAGAGAAAAATCGATCATTTCTTACGGCCGAAATCAGGTAAACATCAGGTTTGATGCGTTTTGTTTCGTTCATAGAGTTGATTACCGAGTTAGTGATGGAAAGAACATGAAAAAACTAATATTTTTCTACTGTCAAAAGATGCAGCTTTTCTCAAATTTACCCGCACCAGAGTGCAGTATTATTGAAAATCGCAAGGCCTACACCGAGATACTGCTTGTCACTTTGCAGGATTTTCTATACGATCGCCACTACAGTGCCATCGCGATTTGATTTGTTTAAGCGATAATCCAGGAAAACCAAGGTTATTGCACATGTGAATAAAACTGTGCAAATGCATGCATGCTAAAGGATATAAATGGATACAGCTTTACAGAAGTTTCTTGATACCTTTTGAGAACATTGAAGATCCAGATATTTCTGGGTGGATGATAATGATATACATGAGTCTCGAATGCATTTCGGTTTACTTGAGCGTCTCTCTTTCAATCCTTTCTCACATACGACAAACTGCAGCAGACGACTTTGAAATTATTCAAAAAATATAACTTCATGTGTTGATATAATTATTGAATTGGAAACATTATTGCAAAATAAGACATTTGCTCACTCACAATTAGCAATTTCGCTTAACCACAGTGTTTACAAAAATTATATCGAGTCGTACATGAATCACAGTAAAGTTTATAAAACGGGTAAGACCAAAGACTGTGACTATGTCATATAAAAGTTGTACTCCGTGGACAGCAATATTTCAGAACACTTATGCATGATCCCTGGGTAAACAAACCAGTACTAGGCTAGGAAATGTTCCTTGCCTAAAGGCACTCAACCATGACCGCATTGACAGGGTATCGAACCCGGGAAGCCCGTTTTCAAATCACCAATGTTAAATATCGGATTATGTGATTATAGTTTATAACTTGGTCGTACATCTTAATGTCGGTCTTCGTGGATCCTAATTTAGCCTAGTTTTAAAAAAAACATTAGTAAACGGGTAAAACCTTAAAGCCGCTTCTACCGATTTATGATTTAAACTTTTTCCCAAAAACATCAAATATACAGCAGATGATTTTGAAAACAGCTAGAAAAAATTACAAAAATCTCTATTGAATACAGCTGGTAAATTGTGGCAAAGGGAGGAATTACTCATAACAAGCGATTTCCCATTTTGTCATAATGTTTTTAAATGTAATCAGATCAATATACGTGGGTACGAGGGAAAGGGTTAATGAAATTCTGATTTGACATATTTTGAGCCGTTCCTCTCTGGCGAGACAGTGCCAAGGCTAGCCTGAGACATGATACCCCAAATCGGGAGAAGTGGCTAATTTATATGTGACTGATGTGTCGTGAAATGAAAACAATTTGCTGATATTTCCGCTATCTTTTAATATGCACAATGAGCCTGTATGAATCGGTAAATTAAAGACTATTGAACAACTTAATAATAGGGGATTTGTACGGTGTTCCATTAGAGCCATATCGTAATATCGTTGTTTCGCGGTTTCGACCTAGGGTCGATAGTAAGATAACGCGATGCGATAGTACGATAACGCGATGCGATAGTACGATAACGCGATGCGATAGAACGATAACGCGATGTGATAGTACGAAAGTCCGATGCGATAGTACGAGACCACGATGCGAGATTGCGATATTAATATCGCACTATCGCATCGCGTTGTCGTAAAATCGTTGTTTCGCGGTTTCGACCTAGGGTCGATAGTACGATAACGCGATGCGATAGTACGATAACGCGATGCGATAGTACGATAACGCGATGCGATAGAACGATAACGCGATGCGATAGTACGATAACGCGATGCGATAGTACGATAACGCGATGCGATAGTACGAGACCACGATGCGAGATTGCGATATTAATATCGCACTATCGCACTATCGCATCGCGTTATCGTACTATCGCATCGCGTTGTCGTACTATCGCATCGCGTTATCGTACTATCGCTTGACTTTTATACATGAACAAAATGGCGGATGTACTGGATGATCTAGACACAAATATTATGGATTATTTTTCTGCCGGATATTCTTTATTAGAGATGTTAACTTTGCTGAAACTGAAGTCGGACATTGATATAAGGTTTGTTGAATAACGAAGGTGATGTAAGTACCATATCATTTGCACTTTGAAAGGTAGACAGAGCATAAGTGCATGTCAATGTTGGAACGAGGTCAACAGTTCACTGATTTTAATGGGTTTCTCTCCTGCATGCACTAAAATTATGTGAAGTAATATGAATTTACTAAACAATCATTATATAAACACAAACTTATGTTTTCACAAGGCAAAAACAAGCACTTAAAGATTTAAAAAAGTCGTCAGTGGTATTATGGGGATAGGGGCAGACCTGGTTGAGCGCACACCGATCTTTCTTGAATTAGATCTACCCTTTTCAATGAGGTTTCTAGTACTACTGCATTAAGAGCTTTAATTTATTGAGAGACACGTCTGACAAGTGATCAAATCACCATATCTGGTTTTCAGTATGTATTCAATCAGATTCAGACTGATGGGCATGCAATCATTATTGTATTTTTTTAGCTATCGACAACTGAAACGACATACAAGAAGACTCGGTCTAAAGCGGCGAATTGATTGGAATCCAGCTGTTGTTCAAGCTGCAATTCAGGTAAACCTTTGTGATTTCGATTTGAAGGTGGGTTTTTGTATTTTCTTTGACAAATAAGGTTTTCTGACATACATGTATATTTCTCAATTTTAAAGCCATTGTGTGTATTGATAGATAAAGCACTCTTTCATAGATAAGTAAATACGACCAAACATACATGATTACACAATACTCATATATATGCGATTGTAAATTATCTATACACAAAATGACTTGATATTGAAAAATATACACGTATGTCTGTTAACCTTACTTGTCAAAAAAATACAGTTAATGCTTTAACATTGACTGCAACTATAATGTGTCAAAGAAGCTGAAGTTTCTTAATTTGTTACTAATAAACGGTTTAAAATCTGCTCTAACTAGATCAATTAGATATAAAAAAAAAAAAAAAAAAAAAAAAACACATAGGTGCTGCTTAAATATTAACATATGTAAAGGTGTAATACCTCTGGTTATAAGTTAAGTATGACACAATATTTGGAAGTAGAGCGGGACGTCTATTATCCTTCCAGTTTAGCAGAAGTATGATAACAAAGACGGGAGTATATTAACAAAAATACGAAGTTTATATTCATGTATTAAAATGTTTTATGTGAGCTTTTAACCACTATCCTTTTAGGATTTAGCAGATGCAGCGAATTTTAGAGTTCCTTGTTCGAATATGCCAATGGAATTAACTACCCGAATCTAGCGGTCGAAATATCCTATAGCCTTTGTACTCGAGAGTAAACTTCCTTCTTGAATTCCATTCTAAAATTGTTCGATTGTATAAGCAAACAAGAGTTGCTGCAAGATGCAACAGTTCGATGTTAGCGCGGGAATTTTATGGCTTAAGAAATACTGTTTGATTCGAAAAACACGAAACCCGCTTTTAAATATATGATATAAATATATGATAACAATAGTTTTCAGTTAAATGCACTGGTGCTGATGCACCCTCGCAATTAAAGAAAATATCAAAATTGAGCATTTATGAAATTAAAAGAAAAAGTTCACATGTATAGTCAACATATAGCAAGAATACAATGGACAGAATAAACAAACTGTATGGGGAGGAACGTTTTAAGTTTAGAAATTCAACAGATTTTTATGAATAGGCAAATTCGGGGCCGTAAACCAAACAATTAAAAAAAACGTAGTCTAGGAGCTGGTCAGGGTTGTAAATCAAACTATTAAAAAAAGCGTAGCCTAGAAAATTGGGGAAAAGTTTTCAAATACAAATTAAATTTGTCTAAAGATTTGAAATAACGGTAAAAGACATACATATTTTGAATATTTTTGTTTTATTGATTCATAAAGGTTGCTTTTTCAAACATATAATAGAGTTTTTCTTAACAATAATAATATTGGTTGCTCCCTTTTCGATTCCGTTACCCCATGGTACAAAATTAAAACCTATCCCATACTGACGCGGCGCATACACGCGGCGTCAACAATGCAAAGACGATTATCCTTATCCTGCTTTGCGTGACTTTTAGAAGAGGGTATTTATGAAAAATTAGGGAATTAAATCCTACAGAAATGAATGTTGGTGTGTGTGATATATAGCTAAGAACGAGCTTACATACCAGAATATACTAAAATCTTGTGTGCTTGACTTAATGCTGTCAGAGTATGCACAAATTTAAACTGCAAATTCGAATAATGATAACCAAGATCAATCTGCAAGTGCAAGCAGTCTTTTTTTTATTCGATATTAGTTACTGCTCGTTTATCAATTAGTAAAGATTAATCTATAAAAGTGTAAGCACGTGTCAAAACTTGTCCGTGCATACGGTTGTCGGTATTCAGCTAGAAAAGGGTACAGTATTACTCGTAACGAGATGACAGCTAGGCAACAGTCTCGGGATTAATGTCTGTGAATCCCCCAGGACCGGATACAAAACTCGTCGCTACAGGCAGATGAAAGAACTTCCTCCATGCGTTATACCCCGGTACGCCGTGGTCTCTTCCTCTCTGCAGGAAAACGTAAAACGGGTTTGGTTGCATTTTTGTGGCAATCTCCACAATGCTAACAGAAACAACAACAACGAAAACATTTACATAGTCAGTTTTGTACAGCCCGTTGACTTTTTTTTACCTACGTCCGTTAAACCGCCAAATTTATAGTTCCATCAGTGATGCAGAGACACGATTAATAATAATCTTGTCAGTGCTACTTTTGTACCGGATTGATACTAAGATTTGAGATTTATTGAGATAACATCTACATAGAGTTAAATTATGTAAATATCATCTTTCTTCATGTTTGGGCAGATAATAAATATCATTGTGCGTTCTATAAATCGCATAATAAATTTCAGGGTTTTCAATAAGGACCGGCACCCGGCGAATCATTGCCGTTTCGTTTTGTCAAAATCGCCGGTTCAAATCTGTGCCACAATAAAAAATTATTAAAGGTGTTTTTTAAAGTATATGAATAAATAGTGTTCTCAGGAGTATTCTGCGATCGCTGCTGGCACTCGCCAAAAGTCGACGATTAACGATGACTTATGCTTTGTTTAGGTGTCTTCGACAAGGTCCGCCTCTAAATTCCCGACTTTCATCAAAACATTTGAGCGCTTTAAATTACGACGACTGGCATTCCCTTGCGAGTCAATGTACTAAACGCTTGTTTATAAAGCGTTTAGAATACTTTGATTATAGCAGTACGAATACGGAACGAATAAATCTTGCAAGAATGAAGAAGAGAAAAATCGATCATTTCTTACGGCCGAAATCAGGTAAACATCAGGTTTGATGCGTTTTGTTTCGTTCATAGAGTTGATTACCGAGTTAGTGATGGAAAGAACATGAAAAAACTAATATTTTTCTACTGTCAAAAGATGCAGCTTTTCTCAAATTTACCCGCACCAGAGTGCAGTATTATTGAAAATCGCAAGGCCTACACCGAGATACTGCTTGTCACTTTGCAGGATTTTCTATACGATCGCCACTACAGTGCCATCGCGATTTGATTTGTTTAAGCGATAATCCAGGAAAACCAAGGTTATTGCACATGTGAATAAAACTGTGCAAATGCATGCATGCTAAAGGATATAAATGGATACAGCTTTACAGAAGTTTCTTGATACCTTTTGAGAACATTGAAGATCCAGATATTTCTGGGTGGATGATAATGATATACATGAGTCTCGAATGCATTTCGGTTTACTTGAGCGTCTCTCTTTCAATCCTTTCTCACATACGACAAACTGCAGCAGACGACTTTGAAATTATTCAAAAAATATAACTTCATGTGTTGATATAATTATTGAATTGGAAACATTATTGCAAAATAAGACATTTGCTCACTCACAATTAGCAATTTCGCTTAACCACAGTGTTTACAAAAATTATATCGAGTCGTACATGAATCACAGTAAAGTTTATAAAACGGGTAAGACCAAAGACTGTGACTATGTCATATAAAAGTTGTACTCCGTGGACAGCAATATTTCAGAACACTTATGCATGATCCCTGGGTAAACAAACCAGTACTAGGCTAGGAAATGTTCCTTGCCTAAAGGCACTCAACCATGACCGCATTGACAGGGTATCGAACCCGGGAAGCCCGTTTTCAAATCACCAATGTTAAATATCGGATTATGTGATTATAGTTTATAACTTGGTCGTACATCTTAATGTCGGTCTTCGTGGATCCTAATTTAGCCTAGTTTTAAAAAAAACATTAGTAAACGGGTAAAACCTTAAAGCCGCTTCTACCGATTTATGATTTAAACTTTTTCCCAAAAACATCAAATATACAGCAGATGATTTTGAAAACAGCTAGAAAA
>JASEVX010000481.1:0-107272 GCA_031761405.1 Serripes groenlandicus | reverse complement strand
GTCCCATGAGTTTGTGAACTGTGAGAGTGACTGGACATAAATGCTGTTGAAAACGGCCTATAAACCCCAACAATGCAATCACATTGATCTTTGAAAACACGAGGAGCAATGGCTCCTTATGTACCACACTGTGTTCAGTCCTATCGCGTAGATGGGATGATTCACCCAGGAAGCATGGGTGTGTGAGCAGTGAGGGGTCTTTAACATAAATGCTGTTGAAAACGGCCTAAAAAAAATTAAACAACGCAATCAAAACGACCTTTGAAAACATCATATCGTCCTATCGCGTAGATGGGCTGATTCACCCAGGAAGCATGTGTGCGTGAGCAGTGAGGGCTATCTAATATAAATGCTGTTGAAAACATGATGAGCAATGGCGCCTCTTACCACACTGTTTTCAGTCATATTGCCTAGCTGGGTAGAATCACCCAGAAAACATGAGTATGTGCACTGTGATGGCGATTGGGCTTACACGCTGTTGAAAACGGCCTAAAACCCCAACAATGCAAGCAGAACGACCTTTGAAAACATGATGAGCAATGGCTGTTTTTATCACAATGTTTTCGATAGTTCATTTATAGGGAGTTGATTATGCATGTGGGAATATCGTTCACTGTACCGCCGAAAGGGATTTGGCCTGCAGAGGTGCGAAGACCATTTAAAACATACCAACCCTTTCCCACATGTATATATTTTATACCACTTTCCACACTTATTTAGTCATTGCAACAACTCGCTTCCAAGATCAAAATCCCTACAATGCAAACAAAACGACATGTTAAAGCATGGCGGACAATTGCTCCTCTTACCACAATGTGTTCAGGTCTATTGCATAGCTGGGTTGATTCACCCGGGAATCACGGGTGTGTGAACTGACGGGGGTGGTATGACTGGAATGATGTTGAAAACGGCCTTAAACACCCAACAATACAAACAAGACGACCTCTGAAAGCAGGGCGGGCAATTGCTCCCTTTGTCACAGTGTTTTCAGTACTATTGAGTAGCTGGATTGATTCACCCAGGACGCATGCGTATGTGAACAGTGCGGGTGATTGGACATATATGATGTTGAAAACGACGTAAAACACCCAACAATACAAACAAACGTGATTAGCAATGGCTCCTCTTTCCAAACCGTTTTCAGTCCTAACGCATAGCTGGGTTGATTCACCCAGGTCCCATGAGTTTGTGAACTGTGAGAGTGACTGGACATAAATGCTGTTGAAAACGGCCTATAAACCCCAACAATGCAATCACATTGATCTTTGAAAACACGAGGAGCAATGGCTCCTTATGTACCACACTGTGTTCAGTCCTATCGCGTAGATGGGATGATTCACCCAGGAAGCATGGGTGTGTGAGCAGTGAGGGGTCTTTAACATAAATGCTGTTGAAAACGGCCTAAAAAAAATTAAACAACGCAATCAAAACGACCTTTGAAAACATCATATCGTCCTATCGCGTAGATGGGCTGAATCACCCAGGAAGCATGTGTGCGTGAGCAGTGAGGGCTATCTAATATAAATGCTGTTGAAAACATGATGAGCAATGGCGCCTCTTACCACACTGTTTTCAGTCATATTGCCTAGCTGGGTAGAATCACCCAGAAAACATGAGTATGTGCACTGTGATGGCGATTGGGCATACACGCTGTTGAAAACGGCCTAAAACCCCAACAATGCAAGCAGAACGACCTTTGAAAACATGATGAGCAATGGCTGTTTTTATCACAATGTTTTCGATAGTTCATTTATAGGGAGTTGATTATGCATGTGGGAATATCGTTCACTGTACCGCCGAAAGGGATTTGGCCTGCAGAGGTGCGAAGACCATTTAAAACATACCAACCCTTTCCCACATGTATATATTTTATACCACTTTCCACACTTATTTAGTCATTGCAACAACTCGCTTCCAAGATCAAAATCCCTACAATGCAAACAAAACGACATGTTAAAGCATGGCGGACAATTGCTCCTCTTACCACAATGTGTTCAGGTCTATTGCATAGCTGGGTTGATTCACCCGGGAATCACGGGTGTGTGAACTGACGGGGGTGGTATGACTGGAATGATGTTGAAAACGGCCTTAAACACCCAACAATACAAACAAGACGACCTCTGAAAGCAGGGCGGGCAATTGCTCCCTTTGTCACAGTGTTTTCAGTACTATTGAGTAGCTGGATTGATTCACCCAGGACGCATGCGTATGTGAACAGTGCGGGTGATTGGACATATATGATGTTGAAAACGACGTAAAACACCCAACAATACAAACAAACGTGATTAGCAATGGCTCCTCTTTCCAAACCGTTTTCAGTCCTAACGCATAGCTGGGTTGATTCACCCAGGTCCCATGAGTTTGTGAACTGTGAGAGTGACTGGACATAAATGCTGTTGAAAACGGCCTATAAACCCCAACAATGCAATCACATTGATCTTTGAAAACACGAGGAGCAATGGCTCCTTATGTACCACACTGTGTTCAGTCCTATCGCGTAGATGGGATGATTCACCCAGGAAGCATGGGTGTGTGAGCAGTGAGGGGTCTTTAACATAAATGCTGTTGAAAACGGCCTAAAAAAAATTAAACAACGCAATCAAAATGACCTTTGAAAACATCATATCGTCCTATCGCGTAGATGGGCTGATTCACCCAGGAAGCATGTGTGCGTGAGCAGTGAGGGCTATCTAATATAAATGCTGTTGAAAACATGATGAGCAATGGCGCCTCTTACCACACTGTTTTCAGTCATATTGCCTAGCTGGGTAGAATCACCCAGAAAACATGAGTATGTGCACTGTGATGGCGATTGGGCATACACGCTGTTGAAAACGGCCTAAAACCCCAACAATGCAAGCAGAACGACCTTTGAAAACATGATGAGCAATGGCTGTTTTTATCACAATGTTTTCGATAGTTCATTTATAGGGAGTTGATTATGCATGTGGGAATATCGTTCACTGTACCGCCGAAAGGGATTTGGCCTGCAGAGGTGCGAAGACCATTTAAAACATACCAACCCTTTCCCACATGTATATATTTTATACCACTTTCCACACTTATTTAGTCATTGCAACAACTCGCTTCCAAGATCAAAATCCCTACAATGCAAACAAAACGACATGTTAAAGCATGGCGGACAATTGCTCCTCTTACCACAATGTGTTCAGGTCTATTGCATAGCTGGGTTGATTCACCCGGGAATCACGGGTGTGTGAACTGACGGGGGTGGTATGACTGGAATGATGTTGAAAACGGCCTTAAACACCCAACAATACAAACAAGACGACCTCTGAAAGCAGGGCGGGCAATTGCTCCCTTTGTCACAGTGTTTTCAGTACTATTGAGTAGCTGGATTGATTCACCCAGGACGCATGCGTATGTGAACAGTGCGGGTGATTGGACATATATGATGTTGAAAACGACGTAAAACACCCAACAATACAAACAAACGTGATTAGCAATGGCTCCTCTTTCCAAACCGTTTTCAGTCCTAACGCATAGCTGGGTTGATTCACCCAGGTCCCATGAGTTTGTGAACTGTGAGAGTGACTGGACATAAATGCTGTTGAAAACGGCCTATAAACCCCAACAATGCAATCACATTGATCTTTGAAAACACGAGGAGCAATGGCTCCTTATGTACCACACTGTGTTCAGTCCTATCGCGTAGACGGGATGATTCACCCAGGAAGCATGGGTGTGTGAGCAGTGAGGGGTCTTTAACATAAATGCTGTTGAAAACGGCCTAAAAAAAATTAAACAACGCAATCAAAACGACCTTTGAAAACATCATATCGTCCTATCGCGTAGATGGGTTGATTCACCCAGGAAGCATGTGTGCGTGAGCAGTGAGGGCTATCTAATATAAATGCTGTTGAAAACATGATGAGCAATGGCGCCTCTTACCACACTGTTTTCAGTCATATTGCCTAGCTGGGTAGAATCACCCAGAAAACATGAGTATGTGCACTGTGATGGCGATTGGGCATACACGCTGTTGAAAACGGCCTAAAACCCCAACAATGCAAGCAGAACGACCTTTGAAAACATGATGAGCAATGGCTGTTTTTATCACAATGTTTTCGATAGTTCATTTATAGGGAGTTGATTATGCATGTGGGAATATCGTTCACTGTACCGCCGAAAGGGATTTGGCCTGCAGAGGTGCGAAGACCATTTAAAACATACCAACCCTTTCCCACATGTATATATTTTATACCACTTTCCACACTTATTTAGTCATTGCAACAACTCGCTTCCAAGATCAAAATCCCTACAATGCAAACAAAACGACATGTTAAAGCATGGCGGACAATTGCTCCTCTTACCACAATGTGTTCAGGTCTATTGCATAGCTGGGTTGATTCACCCGGGAATCACGGGTGTGTGAACTGACGGGGGTGGTATGACTGGAATGATGTTGAAAACGGCCTTAAACACCCAACAATACAAACAAGACGACCTCTGAAAGCAGGGCGGGCAATTGCTCCCTTTGTCACAGTGTTTTCAGTACTATTGAGTAGCTGGATTGATTCACCCAGGACGCATGCGTATGTGAACAGTGCGGGTGATTGGACATATATGATGTTGAAAACGACGTAAAACACCCAACAATACAAACAAACGTGATTAGCAATGGCTCCTCTTTCCAAACCGTTTTCAGTCCTAACGCATAGCTGGGTTGATTCACCCAGGTCCCATGAGTTTGTGAACTGTGAGAGTGACTGGACATAAATGCTGTTGAAAACGGCCTATAAACCCCAACAATGCAATCACATTGATCTTTGAAAACACGAGGAGCAATGGCTCCTTATGTACCACACTGTGTTCAGTCCTATCGCGTAGATGGGATGATTCACCCAGGAAGCATGGGTGTGTGAGCAGTGAGGGGTCTTTAACATAAATGCTGTTGAAAACGGCCTAAAAAAAATTAAACAACGCAATCAAAACGACCTTTGAAAACATCATATCGTCCTATCGCGTAGATGGGCTGATTCACCCAGGAAGCATGTGTGCGTGAGCAGTGAGGGCTATCTAATATAAATGCTGTTGAAAACATGATGAGCAATGGCGCCTCTTACCACACTGTTTTCAGTCATATTGCCTAGCTGGGTAGAATCACCCAGAAAACATGAGTATGTGCACTGTGATGGCGATTGGGCATACACGCTGTTGAAAACGGCCTAAAACCCCAACAATGCAAGCAGAACGACCTTTGAAAACATGATGAGCAATGGCTGTTTTTATCACAATGTTTTCGATAGTTCATTTATAGGGAGTTGATTATGCATGTGGGAATATCGTTCACTGTACCGCCGAAAGGGATTTGGCCTGCAGAGGTGCGAAGACCATTTAAAACATACCAACCCTTTCCCACATGTATATATTTTATACCACTTTCCACACTTATTTAGTCATTGCAACAACTCGCTTCCAAGATCAAAATCCCTACAATGCAAACAAAACGACATGTTAAAGCATGGCGGACAATTGCTCCTCTTACCACAATGTGTTCAGGTCTATTGCATAGCTGGGTTGATTCACCCGGGAATCACGGGTGTGTGAACTGACGGGGGTGGTATGACTGGAATGATGTTGAAAACGGCCTTAAACACCCAACAATACAAACAAGACGACCTCTGAAAGCAGGGCGGGCAATTGCTCCCTTTGTCACAGTGTTTTCAGTACTATTGAGTAGCTGGATTGATTCACCCAGGACGCATGCGTATGTGAACAGTGCGGGTGATTGGACATATATGATGTTGAAAACGACGTAAAACACCCAACAATACAAACAAACGTGATTAGCAATGGCTCCTCTTTCCAAACCGTTTTCAGTCCTAACGCATAGCTGGGTTGATTCACCCAGGTCCCATGAGTTTGTGAACTGTGAGAGTGACTGGACATAAATGCTGTTGAAAACGGCCTATAAACCCCAACAATGCAATCACATTGATCTTTGAAAACACGAGGAGCAATGGCTCCTTATGTACCACACTGTGTTCAGTCCTATCGCGTAGATGGGATGATTCACCCAGGAAGCATGGGTGTGTGAGCAGTGAGGGGTCTTTAACATAAATGCTGTTGAAAACGGCCTAAAAAAAATTAAACAACGCAATCAAAACGACCTTTGAAAACATCATATCGTCCTATCGCGTAGATGGGCTGATTCACCCAGGAAGCATGTGTGCGTGAGCAGTGAGGGCTATCTAATATAAATGCTGTTGAAAACATGATGAGCAATGGCGCCTCTTACCACACTGTTTTCAGTCATATTGCCTAGCTGGGTAGAATCACCCAGAAAACATGAGTATGTGCACTGTGATGGCGATTGGGCATACACGCTGTTGAAAACGGCCTAAAACCCCAACAATGCAAGCAGAACGACCTTTGAAAACATGATGAGCAATGGCTGTTTTTATCACAATGTTTTCGATAGTTCATTTATAGGGAGTTGATTATGCATGTGGGAATATCGTTCACTGTACCGCCGAAAGGGATTTGGCCTGCAGAGGTGCGAAGACCATTTAAAACATACCAACCCTTTCCCACATGTATATATTTTATACCACTTTCCACACTTATTTAGTCATTGCAACAACTCGCTTCCAAGATCAAAATCCCTACAATGCAAACAAAACGACATGTTAAAGCATGGCGGACAATTGCTCCTCTTACCACAATGTGTTCAGGTCTATTGCATAGCTGGGTTGATTCACCCGGGAATCACGGGTGTGTGAACTGACGGGGGTGGTATGACTGGAATGATGTTGAAAACGGCCTTAAACACCCAACAATACAAACAAGACGACCTCTGAAAGCAGGGCGGGCAATTGCTCCCTTTGTCACAGTGTTTTCAGTACTATTGAGTAGCTGGATTGATTCACCCAGGACGCATGCGTATGTGAACAGTGCGGGTGATTGGACATATATGATGTTGAAAACGACGTAAAACACCCAACAATACAAACAAACGTGATTAGCAATGGCTCCTCTTTCCAAACCGTTTTCAGTCCTAACGCATAGCTGGGTTGATTCACCCAGGTCCCATGAGTTTGTGAACTGTGAGAGTGACTGGACATAAATGCTGTTGAAAACGGCCTATAAACCCCAACAATGCAATCACATTGATCTTTGAAAACACGAGGAGCAATGGCTCCTTATGTACCACACTGTGTTCAGTCCTATCGCGTAGATGGGATGATTCACCCAGGAAGCATGGGTGTGTGAGCAGTGAGGGGTCTTTAACATAAATGCTGTTGAAAACGGCCTAAAAAAAATTAAACAACGCAATCAAAACGACCTTTGAAAACATCATATCGTCCTATCGCGTAGATGGGCTGATTCACCCAGGAAGCATGTGTGCGTGAGCAGTGAGGGCTATCTAATATAAATGCTGTTGAAAACATGATGAGCAATGGCGCCTCTTACCACACTGTTTTCAGTCATATTGCCTAGCTGGGTAGAATCACCCAGAAAACATGAGTATGTGCACTGTGATGGCGATTGGGCATACACGCTGTTGAAAACGGCCTAAAACCCCAACAATGCAAGCAGAACGACCTTTGAAAACATGATGAGCAATGGCTGTTTTTATCACAATGTTTTCGATAGTTCATTTATAGGGAGTTGATTATGCATGTGGGAATATCGTTCACTGTACCGCCGAAAGGGATTTGGCCTGCAGAGGTGCGAAGACCATTTAAAACATACCAACCCTTTCCCACATGTATATATTTTATACCACTTTCCACACTTATTTAGTCATTGCAACAACTCGCTTCCAAGATCAAAATCCCTACAATGCAAACAAAACGACATGTTAAAGCATGGCGGACAATTGCTCCTCTTACCACAATGTGTTCAGGTCTATTGCATAGCTGGGTTGATTCACCCGGGAATCACGGGTGTGTGAACTGACGGGGGTGGTATGACTGGAATGATGTTGAAAACGGCCTTAAACACCCAACAATACAAACAAGACGACCTCTGAAAGCAGGGCGGGCAATTGCTCCCTTTGTCACAGTGTTTTCAGTACTATTGAGTAGCTGGATTGATTCACCCAGGACGCATGCGTATGTGAACAGTGCGGGTGATTGGACATATATGATGTTGAAAACGACGTAAAACACCCAACAATACAAACAAACGTGATTAGCAATGGCTCCTCTTTCCAAACCGTTTTCAGTCCTAACGCATAGCTGGGTTGATTCACCCAGGTCCCATGAGTTTGTGAACTGTGAGAGTGACTGGACATAAATGCTGTTGAAAACGGCCTATAAACCCCAACAATGCAATCACATTGATCTTTGAAAACACGAGGAGCAATGGCTCCTTATGTACCACACTGTGTTCAGTCCTATCGCGTAGATGGGATGATTCACCCAGGAAGCATGGGTGTGTGAGCAGTGAGGGGTCTTTAACATAAATGCTGTTGAAAACGGCCTAAAAAAAATTAAACAACGCAATCAAAACGACCTTTGAAAACATCATATCGTCCTATCGCGTAGATGGGCTGATTCACCCAGGAAGCATGTGTGCGTGAGCAGTGAGGGCTATCTAATATAAATGCTGTTGAAAACATGATGAGCAATGGCGCCTCTTACCACACTGTTTTCAGTCATATTGCCTAGCTGGGTAGAATCACCCAGAAAACATGAGTATGTGCACTGTGATGGCGATTGGGCATACACGCTGTTGAAAACGGCCTAAAACCCCAACAATGCAAGCAGAACGACCTTTGAAAACATGATGAGCAATGGCTGTTTTTATCACAATGTTTTCGATAGTTCATTTATAGGGAGTTGATTATGCATGTGGGAATATCGTTCACTGTACCGCCGAAAGGGATTTGGCCTGCAGAGGTGCGAAGACCATTTAAAACATACCAACCCTTTCCCACATGTATATATTTTATACCACTTTCCACACTTATTTAGTCATTGCAACAACTCGCTTCCAAGATCAAAATCCCTACAATGCAAACAAAACGACATGTTAAAGCATGGCGGACAATTGCTCCTCTTACCACAATGTGTTCAGGTCTATTGCATAGCTGGGTTGATTCACCCGGGAATCACGGGTGTGTGAACTGACGGGGGTGGTATGACTGGAATGATGTTGAAAACGGCCTTAAACACCCAACAATACAAACAAGACGACCTCTGAAAGCAGGGCGGGCAATTGCTCCCTTTGTCACAGTGTTTTCAGTACTATTGAGTAGCTGGATTGATTCACCCAGGACGCATGCGTATGTGAACAGTGCGGGTGATTGGACATATATGATGTTGAAAACGACGTAAAACACCCAACAATACAAACAAACGTGATTAGCAATGGCTCCTCTTTCCAAACCGTTTTCAGTCCTAACGCATAGCTGGGTTGATTCACCCAGGTCCCATGAGTTTGTGAACTGTGAGAGTGACTGGACATAAATGCTGTTGAAAACGGCCTATAAACCCCAACAATGCAATCACATTGATCTTTGAAAACACGAGGAGCAATGGCTCCTTATGTACCACACTGTGTTCAGTCCTATCGCGTAGATGGGATGATTCACCCAGGAAGCATGGGTGTGTGAGCAGTGAGGGGTCTTTAACATAAATGCTGTTGAAAACGGCCTAAAAAAAATTAAACAACGCAATCAAAACGACCTTTGAAAACATCATATCGTCCTATCGCGTAGATGGGCTGATTCACCCAGGAAGCATGTGTGCGTGAGCAGTGAGGGCTATCTAATATAAATGCTGTTGAAAACATGATGAGCAATGGCGCCTCTTACCACACTGTTTTCAGTCATATTGCCTAGCTGGGTAGAATCACCCAGAAAACATGAGTATGTGCACTGTGATGGCGATTGGGCATACACGCTGTTGAAAACGGCCTAAAACCCCAACAATGCAAGCAGAACGACCTTTGAAAACATGATGAGCAATGGCTGTTTTTATCACAATGTTTTCGATAGTTCATTTATAGGGAGTTGATTATGCATGTGGGAATATCGTTCACTGTACCGCCGAAAGGGATTTGGCCTGCAGAGGTGCGAAGACCATTTAAAACATACCAACCCTTTCCCACATGTATATATTTTATACCACTTTCCACACTTATTTAGTCATTGCAACAACTCGCTTCCAAGATCAAAATCCCTACAATGCAAACAAAACGACATGTTAAAGCATGGCGGACAATTGCTCCTCTTACCACAATGTGTTCAGGTCTATTGCATAGCTGGGTTGATTCACCCGGGAATCACGGGTGTGTGAACTGACGGGGGTGGTATGACTGGAATGATGTTGAAAACGGCCTTAAACACCCAACAATACAAACAAGACGACCTCTGAAAGCAGGGCGGGCAATTGCTCCCTTTGTCACAGTGTTTTCAGTACTATTGAGTAGCTGGATTGATTCACCCAGGACGCATGCGTATGTGAACAGTGCGGGTGATTGGACATATATGATGTTGAAAACGACGTAAAACACCCAACAATACAAACAAACGTGATTAGCAATGGCTCCTCTTTCCAAACCGTTTTCAGTCCTAACGCATAGCTGGGTTGATTCACCCAGGTCCCATGAGTTTGTGAACTGTGAGAGTGACTGGACATAAATGCTGTTGAAAACGGCCTATAAACCCCAACAATGCAATCACATTGATCTTTGAATACACGAGGAGCAATGGCTCCTTATGTACCACACTGTGTTCAGTCCTATCGCGTAGATGGGATGATTCACCCAGGAAGCATGGGTGTGTGAGCAGTGAGGGGTCTTTAACATAAATGCTGTTGAAAACGGCCTAAAAAAAATTAAACAACGCAATCAAAACGACCTTTGAAAACATCATATCGTCCTATCGCGTAGATGGGCTGATTCACCCAGGAAGCATGTGTGCGTGAGCAGTGAGGGCTATCTAATATAAATGCTGTTGAAAACATGATGAGCAATGGCGCCTCTTACCACACTGTTTTCAGTCATATTGCCTAGCTGGGTAGAATCACCCAGAAAACATGAGTATGTGCACTGTGATGGCGATTGGGCATACACGCTGTTGAAAACGGCCTAAAACCCCAACAATGCAAGCAGAACGACCTTTGAAAACATGATGAGCAATGGCTGTTTTTATCACAATGTTTTCGATAGTTCATTTATAGGGAGTTGATTATGCATGTGGGAATATCGTTCACTGTACCGCCGAAAGGGATTTGGCCTGCAGAGGTGCGAAGACCATTTAAAACATACCAACCCTTTCCCACATGTATATATTTTATACCACTTTCCACACTTATTTAGTCATTGCAACAACTCGCTTCCAAGATCAAAATCCCTACAATGCAAACAAAACGACATGTTAAAGCATGGCGGACAATTGCTCCTCTTACCACAATGTGTTCAGGTCTATTGCATAGCTGGGTTGATTCACCCGGGAATCACGGGTGTGTGAACTGACGGGGGTGGTATGACTGGAATGATGTTGAAAACGGCCTTAAACACCCAACAATACAAACAAGACGACCTCTGAAAGCAGGGCGGGCAATTGCTCCCTTTGTCACAGTGTTTTCAGTACTATTGAGTAGCTGGATTGATTCACCCAGGACGCATGCGTATGTGAACAGTGCGGGTGATTGGACATATATGATGTTGAAAACGACGTAAAACACCCAACAATACAAACAAACGTGATTAGCAATGGCTCCTCTTTCCAAACCGTTTTCAGTCCTAACGCATAGCTGGGTTGATTCACCCAGGTCCCATGAGTTTGTGAACTGTGAGAGTGACTGGACATAAATGCTGTTGAAAACGGCCTATAAACCCCAACAATGCAATCACATTGATCTTTGAAAACACGAGGAGCAATGGCTCCTTATGTACCACACTGTGTTCAGTCCTATCGCGTAGATGGGATGATTCACCCAGGAAGCATGGGTGTGTGAGCAGTGAGGGGTCTTTAACATAAATGCTGTTGAAAACGGCCTAAAAAAAATTAAACAACGCAATCAAAACGACCTTTGAAAACATCATATCGTCCTATCGCGTAGATGGGCTGATTCACCCAGGAAGCATGTGTGCGTGAGCAGTGAGGGCTATCTAATATAAATGCTGTTGAAAACATGATGAGCAATGGCGCCTCTTACCACACTGTTTTCAGTCATATTGCCTAGCTGGGTAGAATCACCCAGAAAACATGAGTATGTGCACTGTGATGGCGATTGGGCATACACGCTGTTGAAAACGGCCTAAAACCCCAACAATGCAAGCAGAACGACCTTTGAAAACATGATGAGCAATGGCTGTTTTTATCACAATGTTTTCGATAGTTCATTTATAGGGAGTTGATTATGCATGTGGGAATATCGTTCACTGTACCGCCGAAAGGGATTTGGCCTGCAGAGGTGCGAAGACCATTTAAAACATACCAACCCTTTCCCACATGTATATATTTTATACCACTTTCCACACTTATTTAGTCATTGCAACAACTCGCTTCCAAGATCAAAATCCCTACAATGCAAACAAAACGACATGTTAAAGCATGGCGGACAATTGCTCCTCTTACCACAATGTGTTCAGGTCTATTGCATAGCTGGGTTGATTCACCCGGGAATCACGGGTGTGTGAACTGACGGGGGTGGTATGACTGGAATGATGTTGAAAACGGCCTTAAACACCCAACAATACAAACAAGACGACCTCTGAAAGCAGGGCGGGCAATTGCTCCCTTTGTCACAGTGTTTTCAGTACTATTGAGTAGCTGGATTGATTCACCCAGGACGCATGCGTATGTGAACAGTGCGGGTGATTGGACATATATGATGTTGAAAACGACGTAAAACACCCAACAATACAAACAAACGTGATTAGCAATGGCTCCTCTTTCCAAACCGTTTTCAGTCCTAACGCATAGCTGGGTTGATTCACCCAGGTCCCATGAGTTTGTGAACTGTGAGAGTGACTGGACATAAATGCTGTTGAAAACGGCCTATAAACCCCAACAATGCAATCACATTGATCTTTGAAAACACGAGGAGCAATGGCTCCTTATGTACCACACTGTGTTCAGTCCTATCGCGTAGATGGGATGATTCACCCAGGAAGCATGGGTGTGTGAGCAGTGAGGGGTCTTTAACATAAATGCTGTTGAAAACGGCCTAAAAAAAATTAAACAACGCAATCAAAACGACCTTTGAAAACATCATATCGTCCTATCGCGTAGATGGGCTGATTCACCCAGGAAGCATGTGTGCGTGAGCAGTGAGGGCTATCTAATATAAATGCTGTTGAAAACATGATGAGCAATGGCGCCTCTTACCACACTGTTTTCAGTCATATTGCCTAGCTGGGTAGAATCACCCAGAAAACATGAGTATGTGCACTGTGATGGCGATTGGGCATACACGCTGTTGAAAACGGCCTAAAACCCCAACAATGCAAGCAGAACGACCTTTGAAAACATGATGAGCAATGGCTGTTTTTATCACAATGTTTTCGATAGTTCATTTATAGGGAGTTGATTATGCATGTGGGAATATCGTTCACTGTACCGCCGAAAGGGATTTGGCCTGCAGAGGTGCGAAGACCATTTAAAACATACCAACCCTTTCCCACATGTATATATTTTATACCACTTTCCACACTTATTTAGTCATTGCAACAACTCGCTTCCAAGATCAAAATCCCTACAATGCAAACAAAACGACATGTTAAAGCATGGCGGACAATTGCTCCTCTTACCACAATGTGTTCAGGTCTATTGCATAGCTGGGTTGATTCACCCGGGAATCACGGGTGTGTGAACTGACGGGGGTGGTATGACTGGAATGATGTTGAAAACGGCCTTAAACACCCAACAATACAAACAAGACGACCTCTGAAAGCAGGGCGGGCAATTGCTCCCTTTGTCACAGTGTTTTCAGTACTATTGAGTAGCTGGATTGATTCACCCAGGACGCATGCGTATGTGAACAGTGCGGGTGATTGGACATATATGATGTTGAAAACGACGTAAAACACCCAACAATACAAACAAACGTGATTAGCAATGGCTCCTCTTTCCAAACCGTTTTCAGTCCTAACGCATAGCTGGGTTGATTCACCCAGGTCCCATGAGTTTGTGAACTGTGAGAGTGACTGGACATAAATGCTGTTGAAAACGGCCTATAAACCCCAACAATGCAATCACATTGATCTTTGAAAACACGAGGAGCAATGGCTCCTTATGTACCACACTGTGTTCAGTCCTATCGCGTAGATGGGATGATTCACCCAGGAAGCATGGGTGTGTGAGCAGTGAGGGGTCTTTAACATAAATGCTGTTGAAAACGGCCTAAAGAAAATTAAACAACGCAATCAAAACGACCTTTGAAAACATCATATCGTCCTATCGCGTAGATGGGCTGATTCACACAGGAAGCATGTGTGCGTGAGCAGTGAGGGCTATCTAATATAAATGCTGTTGAAAACATGATGAGCAATGGCGCCTCTTACCACACTGTTTTCAGTCATATTGCCTAGCTGGGTAGAATCACCCAGAAAACATGAGTATGTGCACTGTGATGGCGATTGGGCATACACGCTGTTGAAAACGGCCTAAAACCCCAACAATGCAAGCAGAACGACCTTTGAAAACATGATGAGCAATGGCTGTTTTTATCACAATGTTTTCGATAGTTCATTTATAGGGAGTTGATTATGCATGTGGGAATATCGTTCACTGTACCGCCGAAAGGGATTTGGCCTGCAGAGGTGCGAAGACCATTTAAAACATACCAACCCTTTCCCACATGTATATATTTTATACCACTTTCCACACTTATTTAGTCATTGCAACAACTCGCTTCCAAGATCAAAATCCCTACAATGCAAACAAAACGACATGTTAAAGCATGGCGGACAATTGCTCCTCTTACCACAATGTGTTCAGGTCTATTGCATAGCTGGGTTGATTCACCCGGGAATCACGGGTGTGTGAACTGACGGGGGTGGTATGACTGGAATGATGTTGAAAACGGCCTTAAACACCCAACAATACAAACAAGACGACCTCTGAAAGCAGGGCGGGCAATTGCTCCCTTTGTCACAGTGTTTTCAGTACTATTGAGTAGCTGGATTGATTCACCCAGGACGCATGCGTATGTGAACAGTGCGGGTGATTGGACATATATGATGTTGAAAACGACGTAAAACACCCAACAATACAAACAAACGTGATTAGCAATGGCTCCTCTTTCCAAACCGTTTTCAGTCCTAACGCATAGCTGGGTTGATTCACCCAGGTCCCATGAGTTTGTGAACTGTGAGAGTGACTGGACATAAATGCTGTTGAAAACGGCCTATAAACCCCAACAATGCAATCACATTGATCTTTGAAAACACGAGGAGCAATGGCTCCTTATGTACCACACTGTGTTCAGTCCTATCGCGTAGATGGGATGATTCACCCAGGAAGCATGGGTGTGTGAGCAGTGAGGGGTCTTTAACATAAATGCTGTTGAAAACGGCCTAAAAAAAATTAAACAACGCAATCAAAACGACCTTTGAAAACATCATATCGTCCTATCGCGTAGATGGGCTGATTCACCCAGGAAGCATGTGTGCGTGAGCAGTGAGGGCTATCTAATATAAATGCTGTTGAAAACATGATGAGCAATGGCGCCTCTTACCACACTGTTTTCAGTCATATTGCCTAGCTGGGTAGAATCACCCAGAAAACATGAGTATGTGCACTGTGATGGCGATTGGGCATACACGCTGTTGAAAACGGCCTAAAACCCCAACAATGCAAGCAGAACGACCTTTGAAAACATGATGAGCAATGGCTGTTTTTATCACAATGTTTTCGATAGTTCATTTATAGGGAGTTGATTATGCATGTGGGAATATCGTTCACTGTACCGCCGAAAGGGATTTGGCCTGCAGAGGTGCGAAGACCATTTAAAACATACCAACCCTTTCCCACATGTATATATTTTATACCACTTTCCACACTTATTTAGTCATTGCAACAACTCGCTTCCAATATCAAAATCCCTACAATGCAAACAAAACGACATGTTAAAGCATGGCGGACAATTGCTCCTCTTACCACAATGTGTTCAGGTCTATTGCATAGCTGGGTTGATTCACCCGGGAATCACGGGTGTGTGAACTGACGGGGTGGTATGACTGGAATGATGTTGAAAACGGCCTTAAACACCCAACAATACAAACAAGACGACCTCTGAAAGCAGGGCGGGCAATTGCTCCCTTTGTCACAGTGTTTTCAGTACTATTGAGTAGCTGGATTGATTCACCCAGGACGCATGCGTATGTGAACAGTGCGGGTGATTGGACATATATGATGTTGAAAACGACGTAAAACACCCAACAATACAAACAAACGTGATTAGCAATGGCTCCTCTTTCCAAACCGTTTTCAGTCCTAACGCATAGCTGGGTTGATTCACCCAGGTCCCATGAGTTTGTGAACTGTGAGAGTGACTGGACATAAATGCTGTTGAAAACGGCCTATAAACCCCAACAATGCAATCACATTGATCTTTGAAAACACGAGGAGCAATGGCTCCTTATGTACCACACTGTGTTCAGTCCTATCGCGTAGATGGGATGATTCACCCAGGAAGCATGGGTGTGTGAGCAGTGAGGGGTCTTTAACATAAATGCTGTTGAAAACGGCCTAAAGAAAATTAAACAACGCAATCAAAACGACCTTTGAAAACATCATATCGTCCTATCGCGTAGATGGGCTGATTCACCCAGGAAGCATGTGTGCGTGAGCAGTGAGGGCTATCTAATATAAATGCTGTTGAAAACATGATGAGCAATGGCGCCTCTTACCACACTGTTTTCAGTCATATTGCCTAGCTGGGTAGAATCACCCAGAAAACATGAGTATGTGCACTGTGATGGCGATTGGGCATACACGCTGTTGAAAACGGCCTAAAACCCCAACAATGCAAGCAGAACGACCTTTGAAAACATGATGAGCAATGGCTGTTTTTATCACAATGTTTTCGATAGTTCATTTATAGGGAGTTGATTATGCATGTGGGAATATCGTTCACTGTACCGCCGAAAGGGATTTGGCCTGCAGAGGTGCGAAGACCATTTAAAACATACCAACCCTTTCCCACATGTATATATTTTATACCACTTTCCACACTTATTTAGTCATTGCAACAACTCGCTTCCAAGATCAAAATCCCTACAATGCAAACAAAACGACATGTTAAAGCATGGCGGACAATTGCTCCTCTTACCACAATGTGTTCAGGTCTATTGCATAGCTGGGTTGATTCACCCGGGAATCACGGGTGTGTGAACTGACGGGGGTGGTATGACTGGAATGATGTTGAAAACGGCCTTAAACACCCAACAATACAAACAAGACGACCTCTGAAAGCAGGGCGGGCAATTGCTCCCTTTGTCACAGTGTTTTCAGTACTATTGAGTAGCTGGATTGATTCACCCAGGACGCATGCGTATGTGAACAGTGCGGGTGATTGGACATATATGATGTTGAAAACGACGTAAAACACCCAACAATACAAACAAACGTGATTAGCAATGGCTCCTCTTTCCAAACCGTTTTCAGTCCTAACGCATAGCTGGGTTGATTCACCCAGGTCCCATGAGTTTGTGAACTGTGAGAGTGACTGGACATAAATGCTGTTGAAAACGGCCTATAAACCCCAACAATGCAATCACATTGATCTTTGAAAACACGAGGAGCAATGGCTCCTTATGTACCACACTGTGTTCAGTCCTATCGCGTAGATGGGATGATTCACCCAGGAAGCATGGGTGTGTGAGCAGTGAGGGGTCTTTAACATAAATGCTGTTGAAAACGGCCTAAAGAAAATTAAACAACGCAATCAAAACGACCTTTGAAAACATCATATCGTCCTATCGCGTAGATGGGCTGATTCACCCAGGAAGCATGTGTGCGTGAGCAGTGAGGGCTATCTAATATAAATGCTGTTGAAAACATGATGAGCAATGGCGCCTCTTACCACACTGTTTTCAGTCATATTGCCTAGCTGGGTAGAATCACCCAGAAAACATGAGTATGTGCACTGTGATGGCGATTGGGCATACACGCTGTTGAAAACGGCCTAAAACCCCAACAATGCAAGCAGAACGACCTTTGAAAACATGATGAGCAATGGCTGTTTTTATCACAATGTTTTCGATAGTTCATTTATAGGGAGTTGATTATGCATGTGGGAATATCGTTCACTGTACCGCCGAAAGGGATTTGGCCTGCAGAGGTGCGAAGACCATTTAAAACATACCAACCCTTTCCCACATGTATATATTTTATACCACTTTCCACACTTATTTAGTCATTGCAACAACTCGCTTCCAAGATCAAAATCCCTACAATGCAAACAAAACGACATGTTAAAGCATGGCGGACAATTGCTCCTCTTACCACAATGTGTTCAGGTCTATTGCATAGCTGGGTTGATTCACCCGGGAATCACGGGTGTGTGAACTGACGGGGGTGGTATGACTGGAATGATGTTGAAAACGGCCTTAAACACCCAACAATACAAACAAGACGACCTCTGAAAGCAGGGCGGGCAATTGCTCCCTTTGTCACAGTGTTTTCAGTACTATTGAGTAGCTGGATTGATTCACCCAGGACGCATGCGTATGTGAACAGTGCGGGTGATTGGACATATATGATGTTGAAAACGACGTAAAACACCCAACAATACAAACAAACGTGATTAGCAATGGCTCCTCTTTCCAAACCGTTTTCAGTCCTAACGCATAGCTGGGTTGATTCACCCAGGTCCCATGAGTTTGTGAACTGTGAGAGTGACTGGACATAAATGCTGTTGAAAACGGCCTATAAACCCCAACAATGCAATCACATTGATCTTTGAAAACACGAGGAGCAATGGCTCCTTATGTACCACACTGTGTTCAGTCCTATCGCGTAGATGGGATGATTCACCCAGGAAGCATGGGTGTGTGAGCAGTGAGGGGTCTTTAACATAAATGCTGTTGAAAACGGCCTAAAAAAAATTAAACAACGCAATCAAAACGACCTTTGAAAACATCATATCGTCCTATCGCGTAGATGGGCTGATTCACCCAGGAAGCATGTGTGCGTGAGCAGTGAGGGCTATCTAATATAAATGCTGTTGAAAACATGATGAGCAATGGCGCCTCTTACCACACTGTTTTCAGTCATATTGCCTAGCTGGGTAGAATCACCCAGAAAACATGAGTATGTGCACTGTGATGGCGATTGGGCATACACGCTGTTGAAAACGGCCTAAAACCCCAACAATGCAAGCAGAACGACCTTTGAAAACATGATGAGCAATGGCTGTTTTTATCACAATGTTTTCGATAGTTCATTTATAGGGAGTTGATTATGCATGTGGGAATATCGTTCACTGTACCGCCGAAAGGGATTTGGCCTGCAGAGGTGCGAAGACCATTTAAAACATACCAACCCTTTCCCACATGTATATATTTTATACCACTTTCCACACTTATTTAGTCATTGCAACAACTCGCTTCCAAGATCAAAATCCCTACAATGCAAACAAAACGACATGTTAAAGCATGGCGGACAATTGCTCCTCTTACCACAATGTGTTCAGGTCTATTGCATAGCTGGGTTGATTCACCCGGGAATCACGGGTGTGTGAACTGACGGGGGTGGTATGACTGGAATGATGTTGAAAACGGCCTTAAACACCCAACAATACAAACAAGACGACCTCTGAAAGCAGGGCGGGCAATTGCTCCCTTTGTTACAGTGTTTTCAGTACTATTGAGTAGCTGGATTGATTCACCCAGGACGCATGCGTATGTGAACAGTGCGGGTGATTGGACATATATGATGTTGAAAACGACGTAAAACACCCAACAATACAAACAAACGTGATTAGCAATGGCTCCTCTTTCCAAACCGTTTTCAGTCCTAACGCATAGCTGGGTTGATTCACCCAGGTCCCATGAGTTTGTGAACTGTGAGAGTGACTGGACATAAATGCTGTTGAAAACGGCCTATAAACCCCAACAATGCAATCACATTGATCTTTGAAAACACGAGGAGCAATGGCTCCTTATGTACCACACTGTGTTCAGTCCTATCGCGTAGACGGGATGATTCACCCAGGAAGCATGGGTGTGTGAGCAGTGAGGGGTCTTTAACATAAATGCTGTTGAAAACGGCCTAAAAAAATTAAACAACGCAATCAAAACGACCTTTGAAAACATCATATCGTCCTATCGCGTAGATGGGTTGATTCACCCAGGAAGCATGTGTGCGTGAGCAGTGAGGGCTATCTAATATAAATGCTGTTGAAAACATGATGAGCAATGGCGCCTCTTACCACACTGTTTTCAGTCATATTGCCTAGCTGGGTAGAATCACCCAGAAAACATGAGTATGTGCACTGTGATGGCGATTGGGCATACACGCTGTTGAAAACGGCCTAAAACCCCAACAATGCAAGCAGAACGACCTTTGAAAACATGATGAGCAATGGCTGTTTTTATCACAATGTTTTCGATAGTTCATTTATAGGGAGTTGATTATGCATGTGGGAATATCGTTCACTGTACCGCCGAAAGGGATTTGGCCTGCAGAGGTGCGAAGACCATTTAAAACATACCAACCCTTTCCCACATGTATATATTTTATACCACTTTCCACACTTATTTAGTCATTGCAACAACTCGCTTCCAAGATCAAAATCCCTACAATGCAAACAAAACGACATGTTAAAGCATGGCGGACAATTGCTCCTCTTACCACAATGTGTTCAGGTCTATTGCATAGCTGGGTTGATTCACCCGGGAATCACGGGTGTGTGAACTGACGGGGGTGGTATGACTGGAATGATGTTGAAAACGGCCTTAAACACCCAACAATACAAACAAGACGACCTCTGAAAGCAGGGCGGGCAATTGCTCCCTTTGTCACAGTGTTTTCAGTACTATTGAGTAGCTGGATTGATTCACCCAGGACGCATGCGTATGTGAACAGTGCGGGTGATTGGACATATATGATGTTGAAAACGACGTAAAACACCCAACAATACAAACAAACGTGATTAGCAATGGCTCCTCTTTCCAAACCGTTTTCAGTCCTAACGCATAGCTGGGTTGATTCACCCAGGTCCCATGAGTTTGTGAACTGTGAGAGTGACTGGACATAAATGCTGTTGAAAACGGCCTATAAACCCCAACAATGCAATCACATTGATCTTTGAAAACACGAGGAGCAATGGCTCCTTATGTACCACACTGTGTTCAGTCCTATCGCGTAGATGGGATGATTCACCCAGGAAGCATGGGTGTGTGAGCAGTGAGGGGTCTTTAACATAAATGCTGTTGAAAACGGCCTAAAAAAAATTAAACAACGCAATCAAAACGACCTTTGAAAACATCATATCGTCCTATCGCGTAGATGGGCTGATTCACCCAGGAAGCATGTGTGCGTGAGCAGTGAGGGCTATCTAATATAAATGCTGTTGAAAACATGATGAGCAATGGCGCCTCTTACCACACTGTTTTCAGTCATATTGCCTAGCTGGGTAGAATCACCCAGAAAACATGAGTATGTGCACTGTGATGGCGATTGGGCATACACGCTGTTGAAAACGGCCTAAAACCCCAACAATGCAAGCAGAACGACCTTTGAAAACATGATGAGCAATGGCTGTTTTTATCACAATGTTTTCGATAGTTCATTTATAGGGAGTTGATTATGCATGTGGGAATATCGTTCACTGTACCGCCGAAAGGGATTTGGCCTGCAGAGGTGCGAAGACCATTTAAAACATACCAACCCTTTCCCACATGTATATATTTTATACCACTTTCCACACTTATTTAGTCATTGCAACAACTCGCTTCCAAGATCAAAATCCCTACAATGCAAACAAAACGACATGTTAAAGCATGGCGGACAATTGCTCCTCTTACCACAATGTGTTCAGGTCTATTGCATAGCTGGGTTGATTCACCCGGGAATCACGGGTGTGTGAACTGACGGGGGTGGTATGACTGGAATGATGTTGAAAACGGCCTTAAACACCCAACAATACAAACAAGACGACCTCTGAAAGCAGGGCGGGCAATTGCTCCCTTTGTCACAGTGTTTTCAGTACTATTGAGTAGCTGGATTGATTCACCCAGGACGCATGCGTATGTGAACAGTGCGGGTGATTGGACATATATGATGTTGAAAACGACGTAAAACACCCAACAATACAAACAAACGTGATTAGCAATGGCTCCTCTTTCCAAACCGTTTTCAGTCCTAACGCATAGCTGGGTTGATTCACCCAGGTCCCATGAGTTTGTGAACTGTGAGAGTGACTGGACATAAATGCTGTTGAAAACGGCCTATAAACCCCAACAATGCAATCACATTGATCTTTGAAAACACGAGGAGCAATGGCTCCTTATGTACCACACTGTGTTCAGTCCTATCGCGTAGATGGGATGATTCACCCAGGAAGCATGGGTGTGTGAGCAGTGAGGGGTCTTTAACATAAATGCTGTTGAAAACGGCCTAAAAAAAATTAAACAACGCAATCAAAACGACCTTTGAAAACATCATATCGTCCTATCGCGTAGATGGGCTGATTCACCCAGGAAGCATGTGTGCGTGAGCAGTGAGGGCTATCTAATATAAATGCTGTTGAAAACATGATGAGCAATGGCGCCTCTTACCACACTGTTTTCAGTCATATTGCCTAGCTGGGTAGAATCACCCAGAAAACATGAGTATGTGCACTGTGATGGCGATTGGGCATACACGCTGTTGAAAACGGCCTAAAACCCCAACAATGCAAGCAGAACGACCTTTGAAAACATGATGAGCAATGGCTGTTTTTATCACAATGTTTTCGATAGTTCATTTATAGGGAGTTGATTATGCATGTGGGAATATCGTTCACTGTACCGCCGAAAGGGATTTGGCCTGCAGAGGTGCGAAGACCATTTAAAACATACCAACCCTTTCCCACATGTATATATTTTATACCACTTTCCACACTTATTTAGTCATTGCAACAACTCGCTTCCAAGATCAAAATCCCTACAATGCAAACAAAACGACATGTTAAAGCATGGCGGACAATTGCTCCTCTTACCACAATGTGTTCAGGTCTATTGCATAGCTGGGTTGATTCACCCGGGAATCACGGGTGTGTGAACTGACGGGGGTGGTATGACTGGAATGATGTTGAAAACGGCCTTAAACACCCAACAATACAAACAAGACGACCTCTGAAAGCAGGGCGGGCAATTGCTCCCTTTGTCACAGTGTTTTCAGTACTATTGAGTAGCTGGATTGATTCACCCAGGACGCATGCGTATGTGAACAGTGCGGGTGATTGGACATATATGATGTTGAAAACGACGTAAAACACCCAACAATACAAACAAACGTGATTAGCAATGGCTCCTCTTTCCAAACCGTTTTCAGTCCTAACGCATAGCTGGGTTGATTCACCCAGGTCCCATGAGTTTGTGAACTGTGAGAGTGACTGGACATAAATGCTGTTGAAAACGGCCTATAAACCCCAACAATGCAATCACATTGATCTTTGAAAACACGAGGAGCAATGGCTCCTTATGTACCACACTGTGTTCAGTCCTATCGCGTAGATGGGATGATTCACCCAGGAAGCATGGGTGTGTGAGCAGTGAGGGGTCTTTAACATAAATGCTGTTGAAAACGGCCTAAAAAAAATTAAACAACGCAATCAAAACGACCTTTGAAAACATCATATCGTCCTATCGCGTAGATGGGCTGATTCACCCAGGAAGCATGTGTGCGTGAGCAGTGAGGGCTATCTAATATAAATGCTGTTGAAAACATGATGAGCAATGGCGCCTCTTACCACACTGTTTTCAGTCATATTGCCTAGCTGGGTAGAATCACCCAGAAAACATGAGTATGTGCACTGTGATGGCGATTGGGCATACACGCTGTTGAAAACGGCCTAAAACCCCAACAATGCAAGCAGAACGACCTTTGAAAACATGATGAGCAATGGCTGTTTTTATCACAATGTTTTCGATAGTTCATTTATAGGGAGTTGATTATGCATGTGGGAATATCGTTCACTGTACCGCCGAAAGGGATTTGGCCTGCAGAGGTGCGAAGACCATTTAAAACATACCAACCCTTTCCCACATGTATATATTTTATACCACTTTCCACACTTATTTAGTCATTGCAACAACTCGCTTCCAAGATCAAAATCCCTACAATGCAAACAAAACGACATGTTAAAGCATGGCGGACAATTGCTCCTCTTACCACAATGTGTTCAGGTCTATTGCATAGCTGGGTTGATTCACCCGGGAATCACGGGTGTGTGAACTGACGGGGGTGGTATGACTGGAATGATGTTGAAAACGGCCTTAAACACCCAACAATACAAACAAGACGACCTCTGAAAGCAGGGCGGGCAATTGCTCCCTTTGTCACAGTGTTTTCAGTACTATTGAGTAGCTGGATTGATTCACCCAGGACGCATGCGTATGTGAACAGTGCGGGTGATTGGACATATATGATGTTGAAAACGACGTAAAACACCCAACAATACAAACAAACGTGATTAGCAATGGCTCCTCTTTCCAAACCGTTTTCAGTCCTAACGCATAGCTGGGTTGATTCACCCAGGTCCCATGAGTTTGTGAACTGTGAGAGTGACTGGACATAAATGCTGTTGAAAACGGCCTATAAACCCCAACAATGCAATCACATTGATCTTTGAAAACACGAGGAGCAATGGCTCCTTATGTACCACACTGTGTTCAGTCCTATCGCGTAGATGGGATGATTCACCCAGGAAGCATGGGTGTGTGAGCAGTGAGGGGTCTTTAACATAAATGCTGTTGAAAACGGCCTAAAAAAAATTAAACAACGCAATCAAAACGACCTTTGAAAACATCATATCGTCCTATCGCGTAGATGGGCTGATTCACCCAGGAAGCATGTGTGCGTGAGCAGTGAGGGCTATCTAATATAAATGCTGTTGAAAACATGATGAGCAATGGCGCCTCTTACCACACTGTTTTCAGTCATATTGCCTAGCTGGGTAGAATCACCCAGAAAACATGAGTATGTGCACTGTGATGGCGATTGGGCATACACGCTGTTGAAAACGGCCTAAAACCCCAACAATGCAAGCAGAACGACCTTTGAAAACATGATGAGCAATGGCTGTTTTTATCACAATGTTTTCGATAGTTCATTTATAGGGAGTTGATTATGCATGTGGGAATATCGTTCACTGTACCGCCGAAAGGGATTTGGCCTGCAGAGGTGCGAAGACCATTTAAAACATACCAACCCTTTCCCACATGTATATATTTTATACCACTTTCCACACTTATTTAGTCATTGCAACAACTCGCTTCCAAGATCAAAATCCCTACAATGCAAACAAAACGACATGTTAAAGCATGGCGGACAATTGCTCCTCTTACCACAATGTGTTCAGGTCTATTGCATAGCTGGGTTGATTCACCCGGGAATCACGGGTGTGTGAACTGACGGGGGTGGTATGACTGGAATGATGTTGAAAACGGCCTTAAACACCCAACAATACAAACAAGACGACCTCTGAAAGCAGGGCGGGCAATTGCTCCCTTTGTCACAGTGTTTTCAGTACTATTGAGTAGCTGGATTGATTCACCCAGGACGCATGCGTATGTGAACAGTGCGGGTGATTGGACATATATGATGTTGAAAACGACGTAAAACACCCAACAATACAAACAAACGTGATTAGCAATGGCTCCTCTTTCCAAACCGTTTTCAGTCCTAACGCATAGCTGGGTTGATTCACCCAGGTCCCATGAGTTTGTGAACTGTGAGAGTGACTGGACATAAATGCTGTTGAAAACGGCCTATAAACCCCAACAATGCAATCACATTGATCTTTGAAAACACGAGGAGCAATGGCTCCTTATGTACCACACTGTGTTCAGTCCTATCGCGTAGATGGGATGATTCACCCAGGAAGCATGGGTGTGTGAGCAGTGAGGGGTCTTTAACATAAATGCTGTTGAAAACGGCCTAAAAAAAATTAAACAACGCAATCAAAACGACCTTTGAAAACATCATATCGTCCTATCGCGTAGATGGGCTGATTCACCCAGGAAGCATGTGTGCGTGAGCAGTGAGGGCTATCTAATATAAATGCTGTTGAAAACATGATGAGCAATGGCGCCTCTTACCACACTGTTTTCAGTCATATTGCCTAGCTGGGTAGAATCACCCAGAAAACATGAGTATGTGCACTGTGATGGCGATTGGGCATACACGCTGTTGAAAACGGCCTAAAACCCCAACAATGCAAGCAGAACGACCTTTGAAAACATGATGAGCAATGGCTGTTTTTATCACAATGTTTTCGATAGTTCATTTATAGGGAGTTGATTATGCATGTGGGAATATCGTTCACTGTACCGCCGAAAGGGATTTGGCCTGCAGAGGTGCGAAGACCATTTAAAACATACCAACCCTTTCCCACATGTATATATTTTATACCACTTTCCACACTTATTTAGTCATTGCAACAACTCGCTTCCAAGATCAAAATCCCTACAATGCAAACAAAACGACATGTTAAAGCATGGCGGACAATTGCTCCTCTTACCACAATGTGTTCAGGTCTATTGCATAGCTGGGTTGATTCACCCGGGAATCACGGGTGTGTGAACTGACGGGGGTGGTATGACTGGAATGATGTTGAAAACGGCCTTAAACACCCAACAATACAAACAAGACGACCTCTGAAAGCAGGGCGGGCAATTGCTCCCTTTGTCACAGTGTTTTCAGTACTATTGAGTAGCTGGATTGATTCACCCAGGACGCATGCGTATGTGAACAGTGCGGGTGATTGGACATATATGATGTTGAAAACGACGTAAAACACCCAACAATACAAACAAACGTGATTAGCAATGGCTCCTCTTTCCAAACCGTTTTCAGTCCTAACGCATAGCTGGGTTGATTCACCCAGGTCCCATGAGTTTGTGAACTGTGAGAGTGACTGGACATAAATGCTGTTGAAAACGGCCTATAAACCCCAACAATGCAATCACATTGATCTTTGAAAACACGAGGAGCAATGGCTCCTTATGTACCACACTGTGTTCAGTCCTATCGCGTAGATGGGATGATTCACCCAGGAAGCATGGGTGTGTGAGCAGTGAGGGGTCTTTAACATAAATGCTGTTGAAAACGGCCTAAAAAAAATTAAACAACGCAATCAAAACGACCTTTGAAAACATCATATCGTCCTATCGCGTAGATGGGCTGATTCACCCAGGAAGCATGTGTGCGTGAGCAGTGAGGGCTATCTAATATAAATGCTGTTGAAAACATGATGAGCAATGGCGCCTCTTACCACACTGTTTTCAGTCATATTGCCTAGCTGGGTAGAATCACCCAGAAAACATGAGTATGTGCACTGTGATGGCGATTGGGCATACACGCTGTTGAAAACGGCCTAAAACCCCAACAATGCAAGCAGAACGACCTTTGAAAACATGATGAGCAATGGCTGTTTTTATCACAATGTTTTCGATAGTTCATTTATAGGGAGTTGATTATGCATGTGGGAATATCGTTCACTGTACCGCCGAAAGGGATTTGGCCTGCAGAGGTGCGAAGACCATTTAAAACATACCAACCCTTTCCCACATGTATATATTTTATACCACTTTCCACACTTATTTAGTCATTGCAACAACTCGCTTCCAAGATCAAAATCCCTACAATGCAAACAAAACGACATGTTAAAGCATGGCGGACAATTGCTCCTCTTACCACAATGTGTTCAGGTCTATTGCATAGCTGGGTTGATTCACCCGGGAATCACGGGTGTGTGAACTGACGGGGGTGGTATGACTGGAATGATGTTGAAAACGGCCTTAAACACCCAACAATACAAACAAGACGACCTCTGAAAGCAGGGCGGGCAATTGCTCCCTTTGTCACAGTGTTTTCAGTACTATTGAGTAGCTGGATTGATTCACCCAGGACGCATGCGTATGTGAACAGTGCGGGTGATTGGACATATATGATGTTGAAAACGACGTAAAACACCCAACAATACAAACAAACGTGATTAGCAATGGCTCCTCTTTCCAAACCGTTTTCAGTCCTAACGCATAGCTGGGTTGATTCACCCAGTCCCATGAGTGTGTGAAGTTTGAGAGAGTGATTGGACATAAATGCTGTTGAAAACGGCCTATAAACCCCAACAATGCAATCACATTGACCTTTGAAAACATGCTGAGCAATGGCTCCTTATACGACACTGTTGTCAGTCCTATCGCGTAGATGGGTTGATTCACCCAGGAAGCATGTGTGTGCCAGCAGTGAGGGGTATTTAACATAAATGCTGTTGAAACCGGCCTAAAAAAATAAACAACGCAATCAAAACGACCTTTGAAAACATGATGAGCAATGGCTCCTTTTACCACACTGTTTTCAGTCCTATTGCCTAGCTGGGTAGAATCACCCAGCAAATATGAGTATGTGCACTGTGATGGCGATTGGGCATACATGCTGTTGAAAACGGCCTAAAACCCCAACAATGCAAGCAAAATGACCTTTGAAAACATGATGAGCAATGGCTGTTTTTACCACAATGTTTTCGATAGTTCATTTATATGGAGTTCATGCATGTGGGAACGGGGTTATGGGAAAATCGTTCACTGTACCGCCGAAAGGGATTAAGCCTGCAGAGGTGCGAAGACCAGTGAACACATAATGAACCCTTTCCCACATGCATATACTTTCCACACTTATTTAGTCATGCAACAACTCGCTTCCAAGATCAAAATCCCTACAATGCAAACACACCGACATGTTAAAGCATCGCTGGCAATTACTTCTCTTGCCACAATGTGTTCAGGTCTATTGCATAGCTGGGTTGATTCACCCAGGGATCTCACGAGTGTGTGAACTGACGCGGTCATATGACTGGAAAGATGTGGACAACGGCCTAAAACACCCAAGAATACAAACAAAACCACCTCTGAAAGCAGGGCGGGCAATTGCTCCCTTTCTCACAGTGTGTTCGTACTATTGAGTAGCTGGGTTGAATCACCCAGGACGCATGAGTATGTGAACAGTGCGTGTGATTTGACATATATGATGTTGAAAACGGCCTATAAACCCAACAGTGCAATCACATTGACCTTTGAAAACATGATGATCAATGGCTCCTTATACCACACTGTTTTCAGTCCTATCGCGTAGATGGGTTGATTCACCCAGGAAGCATGTGTGTCATTGAGTCAGCAGTGAGGGGTATTTAACATAAATGCTGTTGAAAGTACGGCCTAAACAAACAAACAACGCAATCAAAACGACCTTTGAAAACATGATGAGCAATGGCCCCTCTTACAACACTGTTTTCTTGCCTACATGTAGCTGGGTAGAATCACCCAGAAAACATGAGTATGTGCACTGTGATGGCGACTGGGCATACACGCTGTTGGAAACGGCCTAAAACCACAACAATGCAAGCAAACGACATTTTAAAGCACGGCGGGCATTTGCTTCTCTTCCCACACTGTGTTCAGGTCTATTGCATAGCTGGGTTGATTCACCCAGGGATCACGAGTGTGTAAACTGACGGGGTGGTATGACTGGAATGCAGTGGAAAACGGCTTAAAACACCCAAGAATACAAACAAAACGACCTCTAAATGCAGGGCGGGCAATTGCTCCCTGTGTCACAGTGTGTTCAGTACTATTGAGTAGCTGGATTAAATCACCCAGGACGCATGAGTATGTAGACAGTGCGGGAGATATGACATATATGATGTTGAAAACGGCGTAAAACACCCAACAATACAAACGAAACGACCTTTGAAATCATGATTAGCAATGGCTACTCTTTCCACACTGTTTTCAGTCCTAACGCATAGCTGGGTTGATTCACCCAGTCCCATGAGTGTGTGAAGTTTGAGAGAGTGATTGGACATAAATGCTGTTGAAAACGGCCTATAAACCCCAACAATGCAATCACATTGACCTTTGAAAACATGCTGAGCAATGGCTCCTTATACGACACTGTTGTCAGTCCTATCGCGTAGATGGGTTGATTCACCCAGGAAGCATGTGTGTGCCAGCAGTGAGGGGTATTTAACATAAATGCTGTTGAAACCGGCCTAAAAAAATAAACAACGCAATCAAAACGACCTTTGAAAACATGATGAGCAATGGCTCCTTTTACCACACTGTTTTCAGTCCTATTGCCTAGCTGGGTAGAATCACCCAGCAAATATGAGTATGTGCACTGTGATGGCGATTGGGCATACATGCTGTTGAAAACGGCCTAAAACCCCAACAATGCAAGCAAAATGACCTTTGAAAACATGATGAGCAATGGCTGTTTTTACCACAATGTTTTCGATAGTTCATTTATATGGAGTTCATGCATGTGGGAACGGGGTTATGGGAAAATCGTTCACTGTACCGCCGAAAGGGATTAAGCCTGCAGAGGTGCGAAGACCAGTGAACACATAATGAACCCTTTCCCACATGCATATACTTTCCACACTTATTTAGTCATGCAACAACTCGCTTCCAAGATCAAAATCCCTACAATGCAAACACACCGACATGTTAAAGCATCGCTGGCAATTACTTCTCTTGCCACAATGTGTTCAGGTCTATTGCATAGCTGGGTTGATTCACCCAGGGATCTCACGAGTGTGTGAACTGACGCGGTCATATGACTGGAAAGATGTGGACAACGGCCTAAAACACCCAAGAATACAAACAAAACCACCTCTGAAAGCAGGGCGGGCAATTGCTCCCTTTCTCACAGTGTGTTCGTACTATTGAGTAGCTGGGTTGAATCACCCAGGACGCATGAGTATGTGAACAGTGCGTGTGATTTGACATATATGATGTTGAAAACGGCCTATAAACCCAACAGTGCAATCACATTGACCTTTGAAAACATGATGATCAATGGCTCCTTATACCACACTGTTTTCAGTCCTATCGCGTAGATGGGTTGATTCACCCAGGAAGCATGTGTGTCATTGAGTCAGCAGTGAGGGGTATTTAACATAAATGCTGTTGAAAGTACGGCCTAAACAAACAAACAACGCAATCAAAACGACCTTTGAAAACATGATGAGCAATGGCCCCTCTTACAACACTGTTTTCTTGCCTACATGTAGCTGGGTAGAATCACCCAGAAAACATGAGTATGTGCACTGTGATGGCGACTGGGCATACACGCTGTTGGAAACGGCCTAAAACCACAACAATGCAAGCAAACGACATTTTAAAGCACGGCGGGCATTTGCTTCTCTTCCCACACTGTGTTCAGGTCTATTGCATAGCTGGGTTGATTCACCCAGGGATCACGAGTGTGTAAACTGACGGGGTGGTATGACTGGAATGCAGTGGAAAACGGCTTAAAACACCCAAGAATACAAACAAAACGACCTCTAAATGCAGGGCGGGCAATTGCTCCCTGTGTCACAGTGTGTTCAGTACTATTGAGTAGCTGGATTAAATCACCCAGGACGCATGAGTATGTAGACAGTGCGGGAGATATGACATATATGATGTTGAAAACGGCGTAAAACACCCAACAATACAAACGAAACGACCTTTGAAATCATGATTAGCAATGGCTACTCTTTCCACACTGTTTTCAGTCCTAACGCATAGCTGGGTTGATTCACCCAGTCCCATGAGTGTGTGAAGTTTGAGAGAGTGATTGGACATAAATGCTGTTGAAAACGGCCTATAAACCCCAACAATGCAATCACATTGACCTTTGAAAACATGCTGAGCAATGGCTCCTTATACGACACTGTTGTCAGTCCTATCGCGTAGATGGGTTGATTCACCCAGGAAGCATGTGTGTGCCAGCAGTGAGGGGTATTTAACATAAATGCTGTTGAAACCGGCCTAAAAAAATAAACAACGCAATCAAAACGACCTTTGAAAACATGATGAGCAATGGCTCCTTTTACCACACTGTTTTCAGTCCTATTGCCTAGCTGGGTAGAATCACCCAGCAAATATGAGTATGTGCACTGTGATGGCGATTGGGCATACATGCTGTTGAAAACGGCCTAAAACCCCAACAATGCAAGCAAAATGACCTTTGAAAACATGATGAGCAATGGCTGTTTTTACCACAATGTTTTCGATAGTTCATTTATATGGAGTTCATGCATGTGGGAACGGGGTTATGGGAAAATCGTTCACTGTACCGCCGAAAGGGATTAAGCCTGCAGAGGTGCGAAGACCAGTGAACACATAATGAACCCTTTCCCACATGCATATACTTTCCACACTTATTTAGTCATGCAACAACTCGCTTCCAAGATCAAAATCCCTACAATGCAAACACACCGACATGTTAAAGCATCGCTGGCAATTACTTCTCTTGCCACAATGTGTTCAGGTCTATTGCATAGCTGGGTTGATTCACCCAGGGATCTCACGAGTGTGTGAACTGACGCGGTCATATGACTGGAAAGATGTGGACAACGGCCTAAAACACCCAAGAATACAAACAAAACCACCTCTGAAAGCAGGGCGGGCAATTGCTCCCTTTCTCACAGTGTGTTCGTACTATTGAGTAGCTGGGTTGAATCACCCAGGACGCATGAGTATGTGAACAGTGCGTGTGATTTGACATATATGATGTTGAAAACGGCCTATAAACCCAACAGTGCAATCACATTGACCTTTGAAAACATGATGATCAATGGCTCCTTATACCACACTGTTTTCAGTCCTATCGCGTAGATGGGTTGATTCACCCAGGAAGCATGTGTGTCATTGAGTCAGCAGTGAGGGGTATTTAACATAAATGCTGTTGAAAGTACGGCCTAAACAAACAAACAACGCAATCAAAACGACCTTTGAAAACATGATGAGCAATGGCCCCTCTTACAACACTGTTTTCTTGCCTACATGTAGCTGGGTAGAATCACCCAGAAAACATGAGTATGTGCACTGTGATGGCGACTGGGCATACACGCTGTTGGAAACGGCCTAAAACCACAACAATGCAAGCAAACGACATTTTAAAGCACGGCGGGCATTTGCTTCTCTTCCCACACTGTGTTCAGGTCTATTGCATAGCTGGGTTGATTCACCCAGGGATCACGAGTGTGTAAACTGACGGGGTGGTATGACTGGAATGCAGTGGAAAACGGCTTAAAACACCCAAGAATACAAACAAAACGACCTCTAAATGCAGGGCGGGCAATTGCTCCCTGTGTCACAGTGTGTTCAGTACTATTGAGTAGCTGGATTAAATCACCCAGGACGCATGAGTATGTAGACAGTGCGGGAGATATGACATATATGATGTTGAAAACGGCGTAAAACACCCAACAATACAAACGAAACGACCTTTGAAATCATGATTAGCAATGGCTACTCTTTCCACACTGTTTTCAGTCCTAACGCATAGCTGGGTTGATTCACCCAGTCCCATGAGTGTGTGAAGTTTGAGAGAGTGATTGGACATAAATGCTGTTGAAAACGGCCTATAAACCCCAACAATGCAATCACATTGACCTTTGAAAACATGCTGAGCAATGGCTCCTTATACGACACTGTTGTCAGTCCTATCGCGTAGATGGGTTGATTCACCCAGGAAGCATGTGTGTGCCAGCAGTGAGGGGTATTTAACATAAATGCTGTTGAAACCGGCCTAAAAAAATAAACAACGCAATCAAAACGACCTTTGAAAACATGATGAGCAATGGCTCCTTTTACCACACTGTTTTCAGTCCTATTGCCTAGCTGGGTAGAATCACCCAGCAAATATGAGTATGTGCACTGTGATGGCGATTGGGCATACATGCTGTTGAAAACGGCCTAAAACCCCAACAATGCAAGCAAAATGACCTTTGAAAACATGATGAGCAATGGCTGTTTTTACCACAATGTTTTCGATAGTTCATTTATATGGAGTTCATGCATGTGGGAACGGGGTTATGGGAAAATCGTTCACTGTACCGCCGAAAGGGATTAAGCCTGCAGAGGTGCGAAGACCAGTGAACACATAATGAACCCTTTCCCACATGCATATACTTTCCACACTTATTTAGTCATGCAACAACTCGCTTCCAAGATCAAAATCCCTACAATGCAAACACACCGACATGTTAAAGCATCGCTGGCAATTACTTCTCTTGCCACAATGTGTTCAGGTCTATTGCATAGCTGGGTTGATTCACCCAGGGATCTCACGAGTGTGTGAACTGACGCGGTCATATGACTGGAAAGATGTGGACAACGGCCTAAAACACCCAAGAATACAAACAAAACCACCTCTGAAAGCAGGGCGGGCAATTGCTCCCTTTCTCACAGTGTGTTCGTACTATTGAGTAGCTGGGTTGAATCACCCAGGACGCATGAGTATGTGAACAGTGCGTGTGATTTGACATATATGATGTTGAAAACGGCCTATAAACCCAACAGTGCAATCACATTGACCTTTGAAAACATGATGATCAATGGCTCCTTATACCACACTGTTTTCAGTCCTATCGCGTAGATGGGTTGATTCACCCAGGAAGCATGTGTGTCATTGAGTCAGCAGTGAGGGGTATTTAACATAAATGCTGTTGAAAGTACGGCCTAAACAAACAAACAACGCAATCAAAACGACCTTTGAAAACATGATGAGCAATGGCCCCTCTTACAACACTGTTTTCTTGCCTACATGTAGCTGGGTAGAATCACCCAGAAAACATGAGTATGTGCACTGTGATGGCGACTGGGCATACACGCTGTTGGAAACGGCCTAAAACCACAACAATGCAAGCAAACGACATTTTAAAGCACGGCGGGCATTTGCTTCTCTTCCCACACTGTGTTCAGGTCTATTGCATAGCTGGGTTGATTCACCCAGGGATCACGAGTGTGTAAACTGACGGGGTGGTATGACTGGAATGCAGTGGAAAACGGCTTAAAACACCCAAGAATACAAACAAAACGACCTCTAAATGCAGGGCGGGCAATTGCTCCCTGTGTCACAGTGTGTTCAGTACTATTGAGTAGCTGGATTAAATCACCCAGGACGCATGAGTATGTAGACAGTGCGGGAGATATGACATATATGATGTTGAAAACGGCGTAAAACACCCAACAATACAAACGAAACGACCTTTGAAATCATGATTAGCAATGGCTACTCTTTCCACACTGTTTTCAGTCCTAACGCATAGCTGGGTTGATTCACCCAGTCCCATGAGTGTGTGAAGTTTGAGAGAGTGATTGGACATAAATGCTGTTGAAAACGGCCTATAAACCCCAACAATGCAATCACATTGACCTTTGAAAACATGCTGAGCAATGGCTCCTTATACGACACTGTTGTCAGTCCTATCGCGTAGATGGGTTGATTCACCCAGGAAGCATGTGTGTGCCAGCAGTGAGGGGTATTTAACATAAATGCTGTTGAAACCGGCCTAAAAAAATAAACAACGCAATCAAAACGACCTTTGAAAACATGATGAGCAATGGCTCCTTTTACCACACTGTTTTCAGTCCTATTGCCTAGCTGGGTAGAATCACCCAGCAAATATGAGTATGTGCACTGTGATGGCGATTGGGCATACATGCTGTTGAAAACGGCCTAAAACCCCAACAATGCAAGCAAAATGACCTTTGAAAACATGATGAGCAATGGCTGTTTTTACCACAATGTTTTCGATAGTTCATTTATATGGAGTTCATGCATGTGGGAACGGGGTTATGGGAAAATCGTTCACTGTACCGCCGAAAGGGATTAAGCCTGCAGAGGTGCGAAGACCAGTGAACACATAATGAACCCTTTCCCACATGCATATACTTTCCACACTTATTTAGTCATGCAACAACTCGCTTCCAAGATCAAAATCCCTACAATGCAAACACACCGACATGTTAAAGCATCGCTGGCAATTACTTCTCTTGCCACAATGTGTTCAGGTCTATTGCATAGCTGGGTTGATTCACCCAGGGATCTCACGAGTGTGTGAACTGACGCGGTCATATGACTGGAAAGATGTGGACAACGGCCTAAAACACCCAAGAATACAAACAAAACCACCTCTGAAAGCAGGGCGGGCAATTGCTCCCTTTCTCACAGTGTGTTCGTACTATTGAGTAGCTGGGTTGAATCACCCAGGACGCATGAGTATGTGAACAGTGCGTGTGATTTGACATATATGATGTTGAAAACGGCCTATAAACCCAACAGTGCAATCACATTGACCTTTGAAAACATGATGATCAATGGCTCCTTATACCACACTGTTTTCAGTCCTATCGCGTAGATGGGTTGATTCACCCAGGAAGCATGTGTGTCATTGAGTCAGCAGTGAGGGGTATTTAACATAAATGCTGTTGAAAGTACGGCCTAAACAAACAAACAACGCAATCAAAACGACCTTTGAAAACATGATGAGCAATGGCCCCTCTTACAACACTGTTTTCTTGCCTACATGTAGCTGGGTAGAATCACCCAGAAAACATGAGTATGTGCACTGTGATGGCGACTGGGCATACACGCTGTTGGAAACGGCCTAAAACCACAACAATGCAAGCAAACGACATTTTAAAGCACGGCGGGCATTTGCTTCTCTTCCCACACTGTGTTCAGGTCTATTGCATAGCTGGGTTGATTCACCCAGGGATCACGAGTGTGTAAACTGACGGGGTGGTATGACTGGAATGCAGTGGAAAACGGCTTAAAACACCCAAGAATACAAACAAAACGACCTCTAAATGCAGGGCGGGCAATTGCTCCCTGTGTCACAGTGTGTTCAGTACTATTGAGTAGCTGGATTAAATCACCCAGGACGCATGAGTATGTAGACAGTGCGGGAGATATGACATATATGATGTTGAAAACGGCGTAAAACACCCAACAATACAAACGAAACGACCTTTGAAATCATGATTAGCAATGGCTACTCTTTCCACACTGTTTTCAGTCCTAACGCATAGCTGGGTTGATTCACCCAGTCCCATGAGTGTGTGAAGTTTGAGAGAGTGATTGGACATAAATGCTGTTGAAAACGGCCTATAAACCCCAACAATGCAATCACATTGACCTTTGAAAACATGCTGAGCAATGGCTCCTTATACGACACTGTTGTCAGTCCTATCGCGTAGATGGGTTGATTCACCCAGGAAGCATGTGTGTGCCAGCAGTGAGGGGTATTTAACATAAATGCTGTTGAAACCGGCCTAAAAAAATAAACAACGCAATCAAAACGACCTTTGAAAACATGATGAGCAATGGCTCCTTTTACCACACTGTTTTCAGTCCTATTGCCTAGCTGGGTAGAATCACCCAGCAAATATGAGTATGTGCACTGTGATGGCGATTGGGCATACATGCTGTTGAAAACGGCCTAAAACCCCAACAATGCAAGCAAAATGACCTTTGAAAACATGATGAGCAATGGCTGTTTTTACCACAATGTTTTCGATAGTTCATTTATATGGAGTTCATGCATGTGGGAACGGGGTTATGGGAAAATCGTTCACTGTACCGCCGAAAGGGATTAAGCCTGCAGAGGTGCGAAGACCAGTGAACACATAATGAACCCTTTCCCACATGCATATACTTTCCACACTTATTTAGTCATGCAACAACTCGCTTCCAAGATCAAAATCCCTACAATGCAAACACACCGACATGTTAAAGCATCGCTGGCAATTACTTCTCTTGCCACAATGTGTTCAGGTCTATTGCATAGCTGGGTTGATTCACCCAGGGATCTCACGAGTGTGTGAACTGACGCGGTCATATGACTGGAAAGATGTGGACAACGGCCTAAAACACCCAAGAATACAAACAAAACCACCTCTGAAAGCAGGGCGGGCAATTGCTCCCTTTCTCACAGTGTGTTCGTACTATTGAGTAGCTGGGTTGAATCACCCAGGACGCATGAGTATGTGAACAGTGCGTGTGATTTGACATATATGATGTTGAAAACGGCCTATAAACCCAACAGTGCAATCACATTGACCTTTGAAAACATGATGATCAATGGCTCCTTATACCACACTGTTTTCAGTCCTATCGCGTAGATGGGTTGATTCACCCAGGAAGCATGTGTGTCATTGAGTCAGCAGTGAGGGGTATTTAACATAAATGCTGTTGAAAGTACGGCCTAAACAAACAAACAACGCAATCAAAACGACCTTTGAAAACATGATGAGCAATGGCCCCTCTTACAACACTGTTTTCTTGCCTACATGTAGCTGGGTAGAATCACCCAGAAAACATGAGTATGTGCACTGTGATGGCGACTGGGCATACACGCTGTTGGAAACGGCCTAAAACCACAACAATGCAAGCAAACGACATTTTAAAGCACGGCGGGCATTTGCTTCTCTTCCCACACTGTGTTCAGGTCTATTGCATAGCTGGGTTGATTCACCCAGGGATCACGAGTGTGTAAACTGACGGGGTGGTATGACTGGAATGCAGTGGAAAACGGCTTAAAACACCCAAGAATACAAACAAAACGACCTCTAAATGCAGGGCGGGCAATTGCTCCCTGTGTCACAGTGTGTTCAGTACTATTGAGTAGCTGGATTAAATCACCCAGGACGCATGAGTATGTAGACAGTGCGGGAGATATGACATATATGATGTTGAAAACGGCGTAAAACACCCAACAATACAAACGAAACGACCTTTGAAATCATGATTAGCAATGGCTACTCTTTCCACACTGTTTTCAGTCCTAACGCATAGCTGGGTTGATTCACCCAGTCCCATGAGTGTGTGAAGTTTGAGAGAGTGATTGGACATAAATGCTGTTGAAAACGGCCTATAAACCCCAACAATGCAATCACATTGACCTTTGAAAACATGCTGAGCAATGGCTCCTTATACGACACTGTTGTCAGTCCTATCGCGTAGATGGGTTGATTCACCCAGGAAGCATGTGTGTGCCAGCAGTGAGGGGTATTTAACATAAATGCTGTTGAAACCGGCCTAAAAAAATAAACAACGCAATCAAAACGACCTTTGAAAACATGATGAGCAATGGCTCCTTTTACCACACTGTTTTCAGTCCTATTGCCTAGCTGGGTAGAATCACCCAGCAAATATGAGTATGTGCACTGTGATGGCGATTGGGCATACATGCTGTTGAAAACGGCCTAAAACCCCAACAATGCAAGCAAAATGACCTTTGAAAACATGATGAGCAATGGCTGTTTTTACCACAATGTTTTCGATAGTTCATTTATATGGAGTTCATGCATGTGGGAACGGGGTTATGGGAAAATCGTTCACTGTACCGCCGAAAGGGATTAAGCCTGCAGAGGTGCGAAGACCAGTGAACACATAATGAACCCTTTCCCACATGCATATACTTTCCACACTTATTTAGTCATGCAACAACTCGCTTCCAAGATCAAAATCCCTACAATGCAAACACACCGACATGTTAAAGCATCGCTGGCAATTACTTCTCTTGCCACAATGTGTTCAGGTCTATTGCATAGCTGGGTTGATTCACCCAGGGATCTCACGAGTGTGTGAACTGACGCGGTCATATGACTGGAAAGATGTGGACAACGGCCTAAAACACCCAAGAATACAAACAAAACCACCTCTGAAAGCAGGGCGGGCAATTGCTCCCTTTCTCACAGTGTGTTCGTACGTACTATTGAGTAGCTGGGTTGAATCACCCAGGACGCATGAGTATGTGAACAGTGCGTGTGATTTGACATATATGATGTTGAAAACGGCCTATAAACCCAACAGTGCAATCACATTGACCTTTGAAAACATGATGATCAATGGCTCCTTATACCACACTGTTTTCAGTCCTATCGCGTAGATGGGTTGATTCACCCAGGAAGCATGTGTGTCATTGAGTCAGCAGTGAGGGGTATTTAACATAAATGCTGTTGAAAGTACGGCCTAAACAAACAAACAACGCAATCAAAACGACCTTTGAAAACATGATGAGCAATGGCCCCTCTTACAACACTGTTTTCTTGCCTACATGTAGCTGGGTAGAATCACCCAGAAAACATGAGTATGTGCACTGTGATGGCGACTGGGCATACACGCTGTTGGAAACGGCCTAAAACCACAACAATGCAAGCAAACGACATTTTAAAGCACGGCGGGCATTTGCTTCTCTTCCCACACTGTGTTCAGGTCTATTGCATAGCTGGGTTGATTCACCCAGGGATCACGAGTGTGTAAACTGACGGGGTGGTATGACTGGAATGCAGTGGAAAACGGCTTAAAACACCCAAAAATACAAACAAAACGACCTCTAAATGCAGGGCGGGCAATTGCTCCCTGTGTCACAGTGTGTTCAATACTATTGAGTAGCTGGATTAAATCACCCAGGACGCATGAGTATGTAGACAGTGCGGGAGATATGACATATATGATGTTGAAAACGGCGTAAAACACCCAACAATACAAACGAAACGACCTTTGAAATCATGATTAGCAATGGCTACTCTTTCCACACTGTTTTCAGTCCTAACGCATAGCTGGGTTGATTCACCCAGTCCCATGAGTGTGTGAAGTTTGAGAGAGTGATTGGACATAAATGCTGTTGAAAACGGCCTATAAACCCCAACAATGCAATCACATTGACCTTTGAAAACATGCTGAGCAATGGCTCCTTATACGACACTGTTGTCAGTCCTATCGCGTAGATGGGTTGATTCACCCAGGAAGCATGTGTGTGCCAGCAGTGAGGGGTATTTAACATAAATGCTGTTGAAACCGGCCTAAAAAAATAAACAACGCAATCAAAACGACCTTTGAAAACATGATGAGCAATGGCTCCTTTTACCACACTGTTTTCAGTCCTATTGCCTAGCTGGGTAGAATCACCCAGCAAATATGAGTATGTGCACTGTGATGGCGATTGGGCATACATGCTGTTGAAAACGGCCTAAAACCCCAACAATGCAAGCAAAATGACCTTTGAAAACATGATGAGCAATGGCTGTTTTTACCACAATGTTTTCGATAGTTCATTTATATGGAGTTCATGCATGTGGGAACGGGGTTATGGGAAAATCGTTCACTGTACCGCCGAAAGGGATTAAGCCTGCAGAGGTGCGAAGACCAGTGAACACATAATGAACCCTTTCCCACATGCATATACTTTCCACACTTATTTAGTCATGCAACAACTCGCTTCCAAGATCAAAATCCCTACAATGCAAACACACCGACATGTTAAAGCATCGCTGGCAATTACTTCTCTTGCCACAATGTGTTCAGGTCTATTGCATAGCTGGGTTGATTCACCCAGGGATCTCACGAGTGTGTGAACTGACGCGGTCATATGACTGGAAAGATGTGGACAACGGCCTAAAACACCCAAGAATACAAACAAAACCACCTCTGAAAGCAGGGCGGGCAATTGCTCCCTTTCTCACAGTGTGTTCGTACTATTGAGTAGCTGGGTTGAATCACCCAGGACGCATGAGTATGTGAACAGTGCGTGTGATTTGACATATATGATGTTGAAAACGGCCTATAAACCCAACAGTGCAATCACATTGACCTTTGAAAACATGATGATCAATGGCTCCTTATACCACACTGTTTTCAGTCCTATCGCGTAGATGGGTTGATTCACCCAGGAAGCATGTGTGTCATTGAGTCAGCAGTGAGGGGTATTTAACATAAATGCTGTTGAAAGTACGGCCTAAACAAACAAACAACGCAATCAAAACGACCTTTGAAAACATGATGAGCAATGGCCCCTCTTACAACACTGTTTTCTTGCCTACATGTAGCTGGGTAGAATCACCCAGAAAACATGAGTATGTGCACTGTGATGGCGACTGGGCATACACGCTGTTGGAAACGGCCTAAAACCACAACAATGCAAGCAAACGACATTTTAAAGCACGGCGGGCATTTGCTTCTCTTCCCACACTGTGTTCAGGTCTATTGCATAGCTGGGTTGATTCACCCAGGGATCACGAGTGTGTAAACTGACGGGGTGGTATGACTGGAATGCAGTGGAAAACGGCTTAAAACACCCAAGAATACAAACAAAACGACCTCTAAATGCAGGGCGGGCAATTGCTCCATGTGTCACAGTGTGTTCAGTACTATTGAGTAGCTGGATTAAATCACCCAGGACGCATGAGTATGTAGACAGTGCGGGAGATATGACATATATGATGTTGAAAACGGCGTAAAACACCCAACAATACAAACGAAACGACCTTTGAAATCATGATTAGCAATGGCTACTCTTTCCACACTGTTTTCAGTCCTAACGCATAGCTGGGTTGATTCACCCAGTCCCATGAGTGTGTGAAGTTTGAGAGAGTGATTGGACATAAATGCTGTTGAAAACGGCCTATAAACCCCAACAATGCAATCACATTGACCTTTGAAAACATGCTGAGCAATGGCTCCTTATACGACACTGTTGTCAGTCCTATCGCGTAGATGGGTTGATTCACCCAGGAAGCATGTGTGTGCCAGCAGTGAGGGGTATTTAACATAAATGCTGTTGAAACCGGCCTAAAAAAATAAACAACGCAATCAAAACGACCTTTGAAAACATGATGAGCAATGGCTCCTTTTACCACACTGTTTTCAGTCCTATTGCCTAGCTGGGTAGAATCACCCAGCAAATATGAGTATGTGCACTGTGATGGCGATTGGGCATACATGCTGTTGAAAACGGCCTAAAACCCCAACAATGCAAGCAAAATGACCTTTGAAAACATGATGAGCAATGGCTGTTTTTACCACAATGTTTTCGATAGTTCATTTATATGGAGTTCATGCATGTGGGAACGGGGTTATGGGAAAATCGTTCACTGTACCGCCGAAAGGGATTAAGCCTGCAGAGGTGCGAAGACCAGTGAACACATAATGAACCCTTTCCCACATGCATATACTTTCCACACTTATTTAGTCATGCAACAACTCGCTTCCAAGATCAAAATCCCTACAATGCAAACACACCGACATGTTAAAGCATCGCTGGCAATTACTTCTCTTGCCACAATGTGTTCAGGTCTATTGCATAGCTGGGTTGATTCACCCAGGGATCTCACGAGTGTGTGAACTGACGCGGTCATATGACTGGAAAGATGTGGACAACGGCCTAAAACACCCAAGAATACAAACAAAACCACCTCTGAAAGCAGGGCGGGCAATTGCTCCCTTTCTCACAGTGTGTTCGTACTATTGAGTAGCTGGGTTGAATCACCCAGGACGCATGAGTATGTGAACAGTGCGTGTGATTTGACATATATGATGTTGAAAACGGCCTATAAACCCAACAGTGCAATCACATTGACCTTTGAAAACATGATGATCAATGGCTCCTTATACCACACTGTTTTCAGTCCTATCGCGTAGATGGGTTGATTCACCCAGGAAGCATGTGTGTCATTGAGTCAGCAGTGAGGGGTATTTAACATAAATGCTGTTGAAAGTACGGCCTAAACAAACAAACAACGCAATCAAAACGACCTTTGAAAACATGATGAGCAATGGCCCCTCTTACAACACTGTTTTCTTGCCTACATGTAGCTGGGTAGAATCACCCAGAAAACATGAGTATGTGCACTGTGATGGCGACTGGGCATACACGCTGTTGGAAACGGCCTAAAACCACAACAATGCAAGCAAACGACATTTTAAAGCACGGCGGGCATTTGCTTCTCTTCCCACACTGTGTTCAGGTCTATTGCATAGCTGGGTTGATTCACCCAGGGATCACGAGTGTGTAAACTGACGGGGTGGTATGACTGGAATGCAGTGGAAAACGGCTTAAAACACCCAAGAATACAAACAAAACGACCTCTAAATGCAGGGCGGGCAATTGCTCCCTGTGTCACAGTGTGTTCAGTACTATTGAGTAGCTGGATTAAATCACCCAGGACGCATGAGTATGTAGACAGTGCGGGAGATATGACATATATGATGTTGAAAACGGCGTAAAACACCCAACAATACAAACGAAACGACCTTTGAAATCATGATTAGCAATGGCTACTCTTTCCACACTGTTTTCAGTCCTAACGCATAGCTGGGTTGATTCACCCAGTCCCATGAGTGTGTGAAGTTTGAGAGAGTGATTGGACATAAATGCTGTTGAAAACGGCCTATAAACCCCAACAATGCAATCACATTGACCTTTGAAAACATGCTGAGCAATGGCTCCTTATACGACACTGTTGTCAGTCCTATCGCGTAGATGGGTTGATTCACCCAGGAAGCATGTGTGTGCCAGCAGTGAGGGGTATTTAACATAAATGCTGTTGAAACCGGCCTAAAAAAATAAACAACGCAATCAAAACGACCTTTGAAAACATGATGAGCAATGGCTCCTTTTACCACACTGTTTTCAGTCCTATTGCCTAGCTGGGTAGAATCACCCAGCAAATATGAGTATGTGCACTGTGATGGCGATTGGGCATACATGCTGTTGAAAACGGCCTAAAACCCCAACAATGCAAGCAAAATGACCTTTGAAAACATGATGAGCAATGGCTGTTTTTACCACAATGTTTTCGATAGTTCATTTATATGGAGTTCATGCATGTGGGAACGGGGTTATGGGAAAATCGTTCACTGTACCGCCGAAAGGGATTAAGCCTGCAGAGGTGCGAAGACCAGTGAACACATAATGAACCCTTTCCCACATGCATATACTTTCCACACTTATTTAGTCATGCAACAACTCGCTTCCAAGATCAAAATCCCTACAATGCAAACACACCGACATGTTAAAGCATCGCTGGCAATTACTTCTCTTGCCACAATGTGTTCAGGTCTATTGCATAGCTGGGTTGATTCACCCAGGGATCTCACGAGTGTGTGAACTGACGCGGTCATATGACTGGAAAGATGTGGACAACGGCCTAAAACACCCAAGAATACAAACAAAACCACCTCTGAAAGCAGGGCGGGCAATTGCTCCCTTTCTCACAGTGTGTTCGTACTATTGAGTAGCTGGGTTGAATCACCAAGGACGCATGAGTATGTGAACAGTGCGTGTGATTTGACATATATGATGTTGAAAACTGCCTATAAACCCAACAGTGCAATCACATTGACCTTTGAAAACATGATGATCAATGGCTCCTTATACCACACTGTTTTCAGTCCTATCGCGTAGATGGGTTGATTCACCCAGGAAGCATGTGTGTCATTGAGTCAGCAGTGAGGGGTATTTAACATAAATGCTGTTGAAAGTACGGCCTAAACAAACAAACAACGCAATCAAAACGACCTTTGAAAACATGATGAGCAATGGCCCCTCTTACAACACTGTTTTCTTGCCTACATGTAGCTGGGTAGAATCACCCAGAAAACATGAGTATGTGCACTGTGATGGCGACTGGGCATACACGCTGTTGGAAACGGCCTAAAACCACAACAATGCAAGCAAACGACATTTTAAAGCACGGCGGGCATTTGCTTCTCTTCCCACACTGTGTTCAGGTCTATTGCATAGCTGGGTTGATTCACCCAGGGATCACGAGTGTGTAAACTGACGGGGTGGTATGACTGGAATGCAGTGGAAAACGGCTTAAAACACCCAAGAATACAAACAAAACGACCTCTAAATGCAGGGCGGGCAATTGCTCCCTGTGTCACAGTGTGTTCAGTACTATTGAGTAGCTGGATTAAATCACCCAGGACGCATGAGTATGTAGACAGTGCGGGAGATATGACATATATGATGTTGAAAACGGCGTAAAACACCCAACAATACAAACGAAACGACCTTTGAAATCATGATTAGCAATGGCTACTCTTTCCACACTGTTTTCAGTCCTAACGCATAGCTGGGTTGATTCACCCAGTCCCATGAGTGTGTGAAGTTTGAGAGAGTGATTGGACATAAATGCTGTTGAAAACGGCCTATAAACCCCAACAATGCAATCACATTGACCTTTGAAAACATGCTGAGCAATGGCTCCTTATACGACACTGTTGTCAGTCCTATCGCGTAGATGGGTTGATTCACCCAGGAAGCATGTGTGTGCCAGCAGTGAGGGGTATTTAACATAAATGCTGTTGAAACCGGCCTAAAAAAATAAACAACGCAATCAAAACGACCTTTGAAAACATGATGAGCAATGGCTCCTTTTACCACACTGTTTTCAGTCCTATTGCCTAGCTGGGTAGAATCACCCAGCAAATATGAGTATGTGCACTGTGATGGCGATTGGGCATACATGCTGTTGAAAACGGCCTAAAACCCCAACAATGCAAGCAAAATGACCTTTGAAAACATGATGAGCAATGGCTGTTTTTACCACAATGTTTTCGATAGTTCATTTATATGGAGTTCATGCATGTGGGAACGGGGTTATGGGAAAATCGTTCACTGTACCGCCGAAAGGGATTAAGCCTGCAGAGGTGCGAAGACCAGTGAACACATAATGAACCCTTTCCCACATGCATATACTTTCCACACTTATTTAGTCATGCAACAACTCGCTTCCAAGATCAAAATCCCTACAATGCAAACACACCGACATGTTAAAGCATCGCTGGCAATTACTTCTCTTGCCACAATGTGTTCAGGTCTATTGCATAGCTGGGTTGATTCACCCAGGGATCTCACGAGTGTGTGAACTGACGCGGTCATATGACTGGAAAGATGTGGACAACGGCCTAAAACACCCAAGAATACAAACAAAACCACCTCTGAAAGCAGGGCGGGCAATTGCTCCCTTTCTCACAGTGTGTTCGTACTATTGAGTAGCTGGGTTGAATCACCCAGGACGCATGAGTATGTGAACAGTGCGTGTGATTTGACATATATGATGTTGAAAACGGCCTATAAACCCAACAGTGCAATCACATTGACCTTTGAAAACATGATGATCAATGGCTCCTTATACCACACTGTTTTCAGTCCTATCGCGTAGATGGGTTGATTCACCCAGGAAGCATGTGTGTCATTGAGTCAGCAGTGAGGGGTATTTAACATAAATGCTGTTGAAAGTACGGCCTAAACAAACAAACAACGCAATCAAAACGACCTTTGAAAACATGATGAGCAATGGCCCCTCTTACAACACTGTTTTCTTGCCTACATGTAGCTGGGTAGAATCACCCAGAAAACATGAGTATGTGCACTGTGATGGCGACTGGGCATACACGCTGTTGGAAACGGCCTAAAACCACAACAATGCAAGCAAACGACATTTTAAAGCACGGCGGGCATTTGCTTCTCTTCCCACACTGTGTTCAGGTCTATTGCATAGCTGGGTTGATTCACCCAGGGATCACGAGTGTGTAAACTGACGGGGTGGTATGACTGGAATGCAGTGGAAAACGGCTTAAAACACCCAAGAATACAAACAAAACGACCTCTAAATGCAGGGCGGGCAATTGCTCCCTGTGTCACAGTGTGTTCAGTACTATTGAGTAGCTGGATTAAATCACCCAGGACGCATGAGTATGTAGACAGTGCGGGAGATATGACATATATGATGTTGAAAACGGCGTAAAACACCCAACAATACAAACGAAACGACCTTTGAAATCATGATTAGCAATGGCTACTCTTTCCACACTGTTTTCAGTCCTAACGCATAGCTGGGTTGATTCACCCAGTCCCATGAGTGTGTGAAGTTTGAGAGAGTGATTGGACATAAATGCTGTTGAAAACGGCCTATAAACCCCAACAATGCAATCACATTGACCTTTGAAAACATGCTGAGCAATGGCTCCTTATACGACACTGTTGTCAGTCCTATCGCGTAGATGGGTTGATTCACCCAGGAAGCATGTGTGTGCCAGCAGTGAGGGGTATTTAACATAAATGCTGTTGAAACCGGCCTAAAAAAATAAACAACGCAATCAAAACGACCTTTGAAAACATGATGAGCAATGGCTCCTTTTACCACACTGTTTTCAGTCCTATTGCCTAGCTGGGTAGAATCACCCAGCAAATATGAGTATGTGCACTGTGATGGCGATTGGGCATACATGCTGTTGAAAACGGCCTAAAACCCCAACAATGCAAGCAAAATGACCTTTGAAAACATGATGAGCAATGGCAGTTTTTACCACAATGTTTTCGATAGTTCATTTATATGGAGTTCATGCATGTGGGAACGGGGTTATGGGAAAATCGTTCACTGTACCGCCGAAAGGGATTAAGCCTGCAGAGGTGCGAAGACCAGTGAACACATAATGAACCCTTTCCCACATGCATATACTTTCCACACTTATTTAGTCATGCAACAACTCGCTTCCAAGATCAAAATCCCTACAATGCAAACACACCGACATGTTAAAGCATCGCTGGCAATTACTTCTCTTGCCACAATGTGTTCAGGTCTATTGCATAGCTGGGTTGATTCACCCAGGGATCTCACGAGTGTGTGAACTGACGCGGTCATATGACTGGAAAGATGTGGACAACGGCCTAAAACACCCAAGAATACAAACAAAACCACCTCTGAAAGCAGGGCGGGCAATTGCTCCCTTTCTCACAGTGTGTTCGTACTATTGAGTAGCTGGGTTGAATCACCCAGGACGCATGAGTATGTGAACAGTGCGTGTGATTTGACATATATGATGTTGAAAACGGCCTATAAACCCAACAGTGCAATCACATTGACCTTTGAAAACATGATGATCAATGGCTCCTTATACCACACTGTTTTCAGTCCTATCGCGTAGATGGGTTGATTCACCCAGGAAGCATGTGTGTCATTGAGTCAGCAGTGAGGGGTATTTAACATAAATGCTGTTGAAAGTACGGCCTAAACAAACAAACAACGCAATCAAAACGACCTTTGAAAACATGATGAGCAATGGCCCCTCTTACAACACTGTTTTCTTGCCTACATGTAGCTGGGTAGAATCACCCAGAAAACATGAGTATGTGCACTGTGATGGCGACTGGGCATACACGCTGTTGGAAACGGCCTAAAACCACAACAATGCAAGCAAACGACATTTTAAAGCACGGCGGGCATTTGCTTCTCTTCCCACACTGTGTTCAGGTCTATTGCATAGCTGGGTTGATTCACCCAGGGATCACGAGTGTGTAAACTGACGGGGTGGTATGACTGGAATGCAGTGGAAAACGGCTTAAAACACCCAAGAATACAAACAAAACGACCTCTAAATGCAGGGCGGGCAATTGCTCCCTGTGTCACAGTGTGTTCAGTACTATTGAGTAGCTGGATTAAATCACCCAGGACGCATGAGTATGTAGACAGTGCGGGAGATATGACATATATGATGTTGAAAACGGCGTAAAACACCCAACAATACAAACGAAACGACCTTTGAAATCATGATTAGCAATGGCTACTCTTTCCACACTGTTTTCAGTCCTAACGCATAGCTGGGTTGATTCACCCAGTCCCATGAGTGTGTGAAGTTTGAGAGAGTGATTGGACATAAATGCTGTTGAAAACGGCCTATAAACCCCAACAATGCAATCACATTGACCTTTGAAAACATGCTGAGCAATGGCTCCTTATACGACACTGTTGTCAGTCCTATCGCGTAGATGGGTTGATTCACCCAGGAAGCATGTGTGTGCCAGCAGTGAGGGGTATTTAACATAAATGCTGTTGAAACCGGCCTAAAAAAATAAACAACGCAATCAAAACGACCTTTGAAAACATGATGAGCAATGGCTCCTTTTACCACACTGTTTTCAGTCCTATTGCCTAGCTGGGTAGAATCACCCAGCAAATATGAGTATGTGCACTGTGATGGCGATTGGGCATACATGCTGTTGAAAACGGCCTAAAACCCCAACAATGCAAGCAAAATGACCTTTGAAAACATGATGAGCAATGGCTGTTTTTACCACAATGTTTTCGATAGTTCATTTATATGGAGTTCATGCATGTGGGAACGGGGTTATGGGAAAATCGTTCACTGTACCGCCGAAAGGGATTAAGCCTGCAGAGGTGCGAAGACCAGTGAACACATAATGAACCCTTTCCCACATGCATATACTTTCCACACTTATTTAGTCATGCAACAACTCGCTTCCAAGATCAAAATCCCTACAATGCAAACACACCGACATGTTAAAGCATCGCTGGCAATTACTTCTCTTGCCACAATGTGTTCAGGTCTATTGCATAGCTGGGTTGATTCACCCAGGGATCTCACGAGTGTGTGAACTGACGCGGTCATATGACTGGAAAGATGTGGACAACGGCCTAAAACACCCAAGAATACAAACAAAACCACCTCTGAAAGCAGGGCGGGCAATTGCTCCCTTTCTCACAGTGTGTTCGTACTATTGAGTAGCTGGGTTGAATCACCCAGGACGCATGAGTATGTGAACAGTGCGTGTGATTTGACATATATGATGTTGAAAACGGCCTATAAACCCAACAGTGCAATCACATTGACCTTTGAAAACATGATGATCAATGGCTCCTTATACCACACTGTTTTCAGTCCTATCGCGTAGATGGGTTGATTCACCCAGGAAGCATGTGTGTCATTGAGTCAGCAGTGAGGGGTATTTAACATAAATGCTGTTGAAAGTACGGCCTAAACAAACAAACAACGCAATCAAAACGACCTTTGAAAACATGATGAGCAATGGCCCCTCTTACAACACTGTTTTCTTGCCTACATGTAGCTGGGTAGAATCACCCAGAAAACATGAGTATGTGCACTGTGATGGCGACTGGGCATACACGCTGTTGGAAACGGCCTAAAACCACAACAATGCAAGCAAACGACATTTTAAAGCACGGCGGGCATTTGCTTCTCTTCCCACACTGTGTTCAGGTCTATTGCATAGCTGGGTTGATTCACCCAGGGATCACGAGTGTGTAAACTGACGGGGTGGTATGACTGGAATGCAGTGGAAAACGGCTTAAAACACCCAAGAATACAAACAAAACGACCTCTAAATGCAGGGCGGGCAATTGCTCCCTGTGTCACAGTGTGTTCAGTACTATTGAGTAGCTGGATTAAATCACCCAGGACGCTTGAGTATGTAGACAGTGCGGGAGATATGACATATATGATGTTGAAAACGGCGTAAAACACCCAACAATACAAACGAAACGACCTTTGAAATCATGATTAGCAATGGCTACTCTTTCCACACTGTTTTCAGTCCTAACGCATAGCTGGGTTGATTCACCCAGTCCCATGAGTGTGTGAAGTTTGAGAGAGTGATTGGACATAAATGCTGTTGAAAACGGCCTATAAACCCCAACAATGCAATCACATTGACCTTTGAAAACATGCTGAGCAATGGCTCCTTATACGACACTGTTGTCAGTCCTATCGCGTAGATGGGTTGATTCACCCAGGAAGCATGTGTGTGCCAGCAGTGAGGGGTATTTAACATAAATGCTGTTGAAACCGGCCTAAAAAAATAAACAACGCAATCAAAACGACCTTTGAAAACATGATGAGCAATGGCTCCTTTTACCACACTGTTTTCAGTCCTATTGCCTAGCTGGGTAGAATCACCCAGCAAATATGAGTATGTGCACTGTGATGGCGATTGGGCATACATGCTGTTGAAAACGGCCTAAAACCCCAACAATGCAAGCAAAATGACCTTTGAAAACATGATGAGCAATGGCTGTTTTTACCACAATGTTTTCGATAGTTCATTTATATGGAGTTCATGCATGTGGGAACGGGGTTATGGGAAAATCGTTCACTGTACCCCCGAAAGGGATTAAGCCTGCAGAGGTGCGAAGACCAGTGAACACATAATGAACCCTTTCCCACATGCATATACTTTCCACACTTATTTAGTCATGCAACAACTCGCTTCCAAGATCAAAATCCCTACAATGCAAACACACCGACATGTTAAAGCATCGCTGGCAATTACTTCTCTTGCCACAATGTGTTCAGGTCTATTGCATAGCTGGGTTGATTCACCCAGGGATCTCACGAGTGTGTGAACTGACGCGGTCATATGACTGGAAAGATGTGGACAACGGCCTAAAACACCCAAGAATACAAACAAAACCACCTCTGAAAGCAGGGCGGGCAATTGCTCCCTTTCTCACAGTGTGTTCGTACTATTGAGTAGCTGGGTTGAATCACCCAGGACGCATGAGTATGTGAACAGTGCGTGTGATTTGACATATATGATGTTGAAAACGGCCTATAAACCCAACAGTGCAATCACATTGACCTTTGAAAACATGATGATCAATGGCTCCTTATACCACACTGTTTTCAGTCCTATCGCGTAGATGGGTTGATTCACCCAGGAAGCATGTGTGTCATTGAGTCAGCAGTGAGGGGTATTTAACATAAATGCTGTTGAAAGTACGGCCTAAACAAACAAACAACGCAATCAAAACGACCTTTGAAAACATGATGAGCAATGGCCCCTCTTACAACACTGTTTTCTTGCCTACATGTAGCTGGGTAGAATCACCCAGAAAACATGAGTATGTGCACTGTGATGGCGACTGGGCATACACGCTGTTGGAAACGGCCTAAAACCACAACAATGCAAGCAAACGACATTTTAAAGCACGGCGGGCATTTGCTTCTCTTCCCACACTGTGTTCAGGTCTATTGCATAGCTGGGTTGATTCACCCAGGGATCACGAGTGTGTAAACTGACGGGGTGGTATGACTGGAATGCAGTGGAAAACGGCTTAAAACACCCAAGAATACAAACAAAACGACCTCTAAATGCAGGGCGGGCAATTGCTCCCTGTGTCACAGTGTGTTCAGTACTATTGAGTAGCTGGATTAAATCACCCAGGACGCATGAGTATGTAGACAGTGCGGGAGATATGACATATATGATGTTGAAAACGGCGTAAAACACCCAACAATACAAACGAAACGACCTTTGAAATCATGATTAGCAATGGCTACTCTTTCCACACTGTTTTCAGTCCTAACGCATAGCTGGGTTGATTCACCCAGTCCCATGAGTGTGTGAAGTTTGAGAGAGTGATTGGACATAAATGCTGTTGAAAACGGCCTATAAACCCCAACAATGCAATCACATTGACCTTTGAAAACATGCTGAGCAATGGCTCCTTATACGACACTGTTGTCAGTCCTATCGCGTAGATGGGTTGATTCACCCAGGAAGCATGTGTGTGCCAGCAGTGAGGGGTATTTAACATAAATGCTGTTGAAACCGGCCTAAAAAAATAAACAACGCAATCAAAACGACCTTTGAAAACATGATGAGCAATGGCTCCTTTTACCACACTGTTTTCAGTCCTATTGCCTAGCTGGGTAGAATCACCCAGCAAATATGAGTATGTGCACTGTGATGGCGATTGGGCATACATGCTGTTGAAAACGGCCTAAAACCCCAACAATGCAAGCAAAATGACCTTTGAAAACATGATGAGCAATGGCAGTTTTTACCACAATGTTTTCGATAGTTCATTTATATGGAGTTCATGCATGTGGGAACGGGGTTATGGGAAAATCGTTCACTGTACCGCCGAAAGGGATTAAGCCTGCAGAGGTGCGAAGACCAGTGAACACATAATGAACCCTTTCCCACATGCATATACTTTCCACACTTATTTAGTCATGCAACAACTCGCTTCCAAGATCAAAATCCCTACAATGCAAACACACCGACATGTTAAAGCATCGCTGGCAATTACTTCTCTTGCCACAATGTGTTCAGGTCTATTGCATAGCTGGGTTGATTCACCCAGGGATCTCACGAGTGTGTCAACTGACGCGGTCATATGACTGGAAAGATGTGGACAACGGCCTAAAACACCCAAGAATACAAACAAAACCACCTCTGAAAGCAGGGCGGGCAATTGCTCCCTTTCTCACAGTGTGTTCGTACTATTGAGTAGCTGGGTTGAATCACCCAGGACGCATGAGTATGTGAACAGTGCGTGTGATTTGACATATATGATGTTGAAAACGGCCTATAAACCCAACAGTGCAATCACATTGACCTTTGAAAACATGATGATCAATGGCTCCTTATACCACACTGTTTTCAGTCCTATCGCGTAGATGGGTTGATTCACCCAGGAAGCATGTGTGTCATTGAGTCAGCAGTGAGGGGTATTTAACATAAATGCTGTTGAAAGTACGGCCTAAACAAACAAACAACGCAATCAAAACGACCTTTGAAAACATGATGAGCAATGGCCCCTCTTACAACACTGTTTTCTTGCCTACATGTAGCTGGGTAGAATCACCCAGAAAACATGAGTATGTGCACTGTGATGGCGACTGGGCATACACGCTGTTGGAAACGGCCTAAAACCACAACAATGCAAGCAAACGACATTTTAAAGCACGGCGGGCATTTGCTTCTCTTCCCACACTGTGTTCAGGTCTATTGCATAGCTGGGTTGATTCACCCAGGGATCACGAGTGTGTAAACTGACGGGGTGGTATGACTGGAATGCAGTGGAAAACGGCTTAAAACACCCAAGAATACAAACAAAACGACCTCTAAATGCAGGGCGGGCAATTGCTCCCTGTGTCACAGTGTGTTCAGTACTATTGAGTAGCTGGATTAAATCACCCAGGACGCATGAGTATGTAGACAGTGCGGGAGATATGACATATATGATGTTGAAAACGGCGTAAAACACCCAACAATACAAACGAAACGACCTTTGAAATCATGATTAGCAATGGCTACTCTTTCCACACTGTTTTCAGTCCTAACGCATAGCTGGGTTGATTCACCCAGTCCCATGAGTGTGTGAAGTTTGAGAGAGTGATTGGACATAAATGCTGTTGAAAACGGCCTATAAACCCCAACAATGCAATCACATTGACCTTTGAAAACATGCTGAGCAATGGCTCCTTATACGACACTGTTGTCAGTCCTATCGCGTAGATGGGTTGATTCACCCAGGAAGCATGTGTGTGCCAGCAGTGAGGGGTATTTAACATAAATGCTGTTGAAACCGGCCTAAAAAAATAAACAACGCAATCAAAACGACCTTTGAAAACATGATGAGCAATGGCTCCTTTTACCACACTGTTTTCAGTCCTATTGCCTAGCTGGGTAGAATCACCCAGCAAATATGAGTATGTGCACTGTGATGGCGACTGGGCATACACGCTGTTGGAAACGGCCTAAAACCACAACAATGCAAGCAAACGACATTTTAAAGCACGGCGGGCATTTGCTTCTCTTCCCACACTGTGTTCAGGTCTATTGCATAGCTGGGTTGATTCACCCAGGGATCACGAGTGTGTAAACTGACGGGGTGGTATGACTGGAATGCAGTGGAAAACGGCTTAAAACACCCAAGAATACAAACAAAACGACCTCTAAATGCAGGGCGGGCAATTGCTCCCTGTGTCACAGTGTGTTCAGTACTATTGAGTAGCTGGATTAAATCACCCAGGACGCATGAGTATGTAGACAGTGCGGGAGATATGACATATATGATGTTGAAAACGGCGTAAAACACCCAACAATACAAACGAAACGACCTTTGAACTCATGATTAGCAATGGCTACTCTTTCCACACTGTTTTCAGTCCTAACGCATAGCTGGGTTGATTCACCCAGTCCCATGAGTGTGTGAAGTTTGAGAGAGTGATTGGACATAAATGCTGTTGAAAACGGCCTATAAACCCCAACAATGCAATCACATTGACCTTTGAAAACATGCTGAGCAATGGCTCCTTATACGACACTGTTGTCAGTCCTATCGCGTAGATGGGTTGATTCACCCAGGAAGCATGTGTGTGCCAGCAGTGAGGGGTATTTAACATAAATGCTGTTGAAACCGGCCTAAAAAAATAAACAACGCAATCAAAACGACCTTTGAAAACATGATGAGCAATGGCTCCTTTTACCACACTGTTTTCAGTCCTATTGCCTAGCTGGGTAGAATCACCCAGCAAATATGAGTATGTGCACTGTGATGGCGATTGGGCATACATGCTGTTGAAAACGGCCTAAAACCCCAACAATGCAAGCAAAATGACCTTTGAAAACATGATGAGCAATGGCTGTTTTTACCACAATGTTTTCGATAGTTCATTTATATGGAGTTCATGCATGTGGGAACGGGGTTATGGGAAAATCGTTCACTGTACCGCCGAAAGGGATTAAGCCTGCAGAGGTGCGAAGACCAGTGAACACATAATGAACCCTTTCCCACATGCATATACTTTCCACACTTATTTAGTCATGCAACAACTCGCTTCCAAGATCAAAATCCCTACAATGCAAACACACCGACATGTTAAAGCATCGCTGGCAATTACTTCTCTTGCCACAATGTGTTCAGGTCTATTGCATAGCTGGGTTGATTCACCCAGGGATCTCACGAGTGTGTGAACTGACGCGGTCATATGACTGGAAAGATGTGGACAACGGCCTAAAACACCCAAGAATACAAACAAAACCACCTCTGAAAGCAGGGCGGGCAATTGCTCCCTTTCTCACAGTGTGTTCGTACTATTGAGTAGCTGGGTTGAATCACCCAGGACGCATGAGTATGTGAACAGTGCGTGTGATTTGACATATATGATGTTGAAAACGGCCTATAAACCCAACAGTGCAATCACATTGACCTTTGAAAACATGATGATCAATGGCTCCTTATACCACACTGTTTTCAGTCCTATCGCGTAGATGGGTTGATTCACCCAGGAAGCATGTGTGTCATTGAGTCAGCAGTGAGGGGTATTTAACATAAATGCTGTTGAAAGTACGGCCTAAACAAACAAACAACGCAATCAAAACGACCTTTGAAAACATGATGAGCAATGGCCCCTCTTACAACACTGTTTTCTTGCCTACATGTAGCTGGGTAGAATCACCCAGAAAACATGAGTATGTGCACTGTGATGGCGACTGGGCATACACGCTGTTGGAAACGGCCTAAAACCACAACAATGCAAGCAAACGACATTTTAAAGCACGGCGGGCATTTGCTTCTCTTCCCACACTGTGTTCAGGTCTATTGCATAGCTGGGTTGATTCACCCAGGGATCACGAGTGTGTAAACTGACGGGGTGGTATGACTGGAATGCAGTGGAAAACGGCTTAAAACACCCAAGAATACAAACAAAACGACCTCTAAATGCAGGGCGGGCAATTGCTCCCTGTGTCACAGTGTGTTCAGTACTATTGAGTAGCTGGATTAAATCACCCAGGACGCATGAGTATGTAGACAGTGCGGGAGATATGACATATATGATGTTGAAAACGGCGTAAAACACCCAACAATACAAACGAAACGACCTTTGAAATCATGATTAGCAATGGCTACTCTTTCCACACTGTTTTCAGTCCTAACGCATAGCTGGGTTGATTCACCCAGTCCCATGAGTGTGTGAAGTTTGAGAGAGTGATTGGACATAAATGCTGTTGAAAACGGCCTATAAACCCCAACAATGCAATCACATTGACCTTTGAAAACATGCTGAGCAATGGCTCCTTATACGACACTGTTGTCAGTCCTATCGCGTAGATGGGTTGATTCACCCAGGAAGCATGTGTGTGCCAGCAGTGAGGGGTATTTAACATAAATGCTGTTGAAACCGGCCTAAAAAAATAAACAACGCAATCAAAACGACCTTTGAAAACATGATGAGCAATGGCTCCTTTTACCACACTGTTTTCAGTCCTATTGCCTAGCTGGGTAGAATCACCCAGCAAATATGAGTATGTGCACTGTGATGGCGATTGGGCATACATGCTGTTGAAAACGGCCTAAAACCCCAACAATGCAAGCAAAATGACCTTTGAAAACATGATGAGCAATGGCTGTTTTTACCACAATGTTTTCGATAGTTCATTTATATGGAGTTCATGCATGTGGGAACGGGGTTATGGGAAAATCGTTCACTGTACCGCCGAAAGGGATTAAGCCTGCAGAGGTGCGAAGACCAGTGAACACATAATGAACCCTTTCCCACATGCATATACTTTCCACACTTATTTAGTCATGCAACAACTCGCTTCCAAGATCAAAATCCCTACAATGCAAACACACCGACATGTTAAAGCATCGCTGGCAATTACTTCTCTTGCCACAATGTGTTCAGGTCTATTGCATAGCTGGGTTGATTCACCCAGGGATCTCACGAGTGTGTGAACTGACGCGGTCATATGACTGGAAAGATGTGGACAACGGCCTAAAACACCCAAGAATACAAACAAAACCACCTCTGAAAGCAGGGCGGGCAATTGCTCCCTTTCTCACAGTGTGTTCGTACTATTGAGTAGCTGGGTTGAATCACCCAGGACGCATGAGTATGTGAACAGTGCGTGTGATTTGACATATATGATGTTGAAAACGGCCTATAAACCCAACAGTGCAATCACATTGACCTTTGAAAACATGATGATCAATGGCTCCTTATACCACACTGTTTTCAGTCCTATCGCGTAGATGGGTTGATTCACCCAGGAAGCATGTGTGTCATTGAGTCAGCAGTGAGGGGTATTTAACATAAATGCTGTTGAAAGTACGGCCTAAACAAACAAACAACGCAATCAAAACGACCTTTGAAAACATGATGAGCAATGGCCCCTCTTACAACACTGTTTTCTTGCCTACATGTAGCTGGGTAGAATCACCCAGAAAACATGAGTATGTGCACTGTGATGGCGACTGGGCATACACGCTGTTGGAAACGGCCTAAAACCACAACAATGCAAGCAAACGACATTTTAAAGCACGGCGGGCATTTGCTTCTCTTCCCACACTGTGTTCAGGTCTATTGCATAGCTGGGTTGATTCACCCAGGGATCACGAGTGTGTAAACTGACGGGGTGGTATGACTGGAATGCAGTGGAAAACGGCTTAAAACACCCAAGAATACAAACAAAACGACCTCTAAATGCAGGGCGGGCAATTGCTCCCTGTGTCACAGTGTGTTCAGTACTATTGAGTAGCTGGATTAAATCACCCAGGACGCATGAGTATGTAGACAGTGCGGGAGATATGACATATATGATGTTGAAAACGGCGTAAAACACCCAACAATACAAACGAAACGACCTTTGAAATCATGATTAGCAATGGCTACTCTTTCCACACTGTTTTCAGTCCTAACGCATAGCTGGGTTGATTCACCCAGTCCCATGAGTGTGTGAAGTTTGAGAGAGTGATTGGACATAAATGCTGTTGAAAACGGCCTATAAACCCCAACAATGCAATCACATTGACCTTTGAAAACATGCTGAGCAATGGCTCCTTATACGACACTGTTGTCAGTCCTATCGCGTAGATGGGTTGATTCACCCAGGAAGCATGTGTGTGCCAGCAGTGAGGGGTATTTAACATAAATGCTGTTGAAACCGGCCTAAAAAAATAAACAACGCAATCAAAACGACCTTTGAAAACATGATGAGCAATGGCTCCTTTTACCACACTGTTTTCAGTCCTATTGCCTAGCTGGGTAGAATCACCCAGCAAATATGAGTATGTGCACTGTGATGGCGATTGGGCATACATGCTGTTGAAAACGGCCTAAAACCCCAACAATGCAAGCAAAATGACCTTTGAAAACATGATGAGCAATGGCTGTTTTTACCACAATGTTTTCGATAGTTCATTTATATGGAGTTCATGCATGTGGGAACGGGGTTATGGGAAAATCGTTCACTGTACCGCCGAAAGGGATTAAGCCTGCAGAGGTGCGAAGACCAGTGAACACATAATGAACCCTTTCCCACATGCATATACTTTCCACACTTATTTAGTCATGCAACAACTCGCTTCCAAGATCAAAATCCCTACAATGCAAACACACCGACATGTTAAAGCATCGCTGGCAATTACTTCTCTTGCCACAATGTGTTCAGGTCTATTGCATAGCTGGGTTGATTCACCCAGGGATCTCACGAGTGTGTGAACTGACGCGGTCATATGACTGGAAAGATGTGGACAACGGCCTAAAACACCCAAGAATACAAACAAAACCACCTCTGAAAGCAGGGCGGGCAATTGCTCCCTTTCTCACAGTGTGTTCGTACTATTGAGTAGCTGGGTTGAATCACCCAGGACGCATGAGTATGTGAACAGTGCGTGTGATTTGACATATATGATGTTGAAAACGGCCTATAAACCCAACAGTGCAATCACATTGACCTTTGAAAACATGATGATCAATGGCTCCTTATACCACACTGTTTTCAGTCCTATCGCGTAGATGGGTTGATTCACCCAGGAAGCATGTGTGTCATTGAGTCAGCAGTGAGGGGTATTTAACATAAATGCTGTTGAAAGTACGGCCTAAACAAACAAACAACGCAATCAAAACGACCTTTGAAAACATGATGAGCAATGGCCCCTCTTACAACACTGTTTTCTTGCCTACATGTAGCTGGGTAGAATCACCCAGAAAACATGAGTATGTGCACTGTGATGGCGACTGGGCATACACGCTGTTGGAAACGGCCTAAAACCACAACAATGCAAGCAAACGACATTTTAAAGCACGGCGGGCATTTGCTTCTCTTCCCACACTGTGTTCAGGTCTATTGCATAGCTGGGTTGATTCACCCAGGGATCACGAGTGTGTAAACTGACGGGGTGGTATGACTGGAATGCAGTGGAAAACGGCTTAAAACACCCAAGAATACAAACAAAACGACCTCTAAATGCAGGGCGGGCAATTGCTCCCTGTGTCACAGTGTGTTCAGTACTATTGAGTAGCTGGATTAAATCACCCAGGACGCATGAGTATGTAGACAGTGCGGGAGATATGACATATATGATGTTGAAAACGGCGTAAAACACCCAACAATACAAACGAAACGACCTTTGAACTCATGATTAGCAATGGCTACTCTTTCCACACTGTTTTCAGTCCTAACGCATAGCTGGGTTGATTCACCCAGTCCCATGAGTGTGTGAAGTTTGAGAGAGTGATTGGACATAAATGCTGTTGAAAACGGCCTATAAACCCCAACAATGCAATCACATTGACCTTTGAAAACATGCTGAGCAATGGCTCCTTATACGACACTGTTGTCAGTCCTATCGCGTAGATGGGTTGATTCACCCAGGAAGCATGTGTGTGCCAGCAGTGAGGGGTATTTAACATAAATGCTGTTGAAACCGGCCTAAAAAAATAAACAACGCAATCAAAACGACCTTTGAAAACATGATGAGCAATGGCTCCTTTTACCACACTGTTTTCAGTCCTATTGCCTAGCTGGGTAGAATCACCCAGCAAATATGAGTATGTGCACTGTGATGGCGATTGGGCATACATGCTGTTGAAAACGGCCTAAAACCCCAACAATGCAAGCAAAATGACCTTTGAAAACATGATGAGCAATGGCTGTTTTTACCACAATGTTTTCGATAGTTCATTTATATGGAGTTCATGCATGTGGGAACGGGGTTATGGGAAAATCGTTCACTGTACCGCCGAAAGGGATTAAGCCTGCAGAGGTGCGAAGACCAGTGAACACATAATGAACCCTTTCCCACATGCATATACTTTCCACACTTATTTAGTCATGCAACAACTCGCTTCCAAGATCAAAATCCCTACAATGCAAACACACCGACATGTTCAAGCATCGCTGGCAATTACTTCTCTTGCCACAATGTGTTCAGGTCTATTGCATAGCTGGGTTGATTCACCCAGGGATCTCACGAGTGTGTGAACTGACGCGGTCATATGACTGGAAAGATGTGGACAACGGCCTAAAACACCCAAGAATACAAACAAAACCACCTCTGAAAGCAGGGCGGGCAATTGCTCCCTTTCTCACAGTGTGTTCGTACTATTGAGTAGCTGGGTTGAATCACCCAGGACGCATGAGTATGTGAACAGTGCGTGTGATTTGACATATATGATGTTGAAAACGGCCTATAAACCCAACAGTGCAATCACATTGACCTTTGAAAACATGATGATCAATGGCTCCTTATACCACACTGTTTTCAGTCCTATCGCGTAGATGGGTTGATTCACCCAGGAAGCATGTGTGTCATTGAGTCAGCAGTGAGGGGTATTTAACATAAATGCTGTTGAAAGTACGGCCTAAACAAACAAACAACGCAATCAAAACGACCTTTGAAAACATGATGAGCAATGGCCCCTCTTACAACACTGTTTTCTTGCCTACATGTAGCTGGGTAGAATCACCCAGAAAACATGAGTATGTGCACTGTGATGGCGACTGGGCATACACGCTGTTGGAAACGGCCTAAAACCACAACAATGCAAGCAAACGACATTTTAAAGCACGGCGGGCATTTGCTTCTCTTCCCACACTGTGTTCAGGTCTATTGCATAGCTGGGTTGATTCACCCAGGGATCACGAGTGTGTAAACTGACGGGGTGGTATGACTGGAATGCAGTGGAAAACGGCTTAAAACACCCAAGAATACAAACAAAACGACCTCTAAATGCAGGGCGGGCAATTGCTCCCTGTGTCACAGTGTGTTCAGTACTATTGAGTAGCTGGATTAAATCACCCAGGACGCATGAGTATGTAGACAGTGCGGGAGATATGACATATATGATGTTGAAAACGGCGTAAAACACCCAACAATACAAACGAAACGACCTTTGAAATCATGATTAGCAATGGCTACTCTTTCCACACTGTTTTCAGTCCTAACGCATAGCTGGGTTGATTCACCCAGTCCCATGAGTGTGTGAAGTTTGAGAGAGTGATTGGACATAAATGCTGTTGAAAACGGCCTATAAACCCCAACAATGCAATCACATTGACCTTTGAAAACATGCTGAGCAATGGCTCCTTATACGACACTGTTGTCAGTCCTATCGCGTAGATGGGTTGATTCACCCAGGAAGCATGTGTGTGCCAGCAGTGAGGGGTATTTAACATAAATGCTGTTGAAACCGGCCTAAAAAAATAAACAACGCAATCAAAACGACCTTTGAAAACATGATGAGCAATGGCTCCTTTTACCACACTGTTTTCAGTCCTATTGCCTAGCTGGGTAGAATCACCCAGCAAATATGAGTATGTGCACTGTGATGGCGATTGGGCATACATGCTGTTGAAAACGGCCTAAAACCCCAACAATGCAAGCAAAATGACCTTTGAAAACATGATGAGCAATGGCTGTTTTTACCACAATGTTTTCGATAGTTCATTTATATGGAGTTCATGCATGTGGGAACGGGGTTATGGAAAATCGTTCACTGTACCGCCGAAAGGGATTAAGCCTGCAGAGGTGCGAAGACCAGTGAACACATAATGAACCCTTTCCACATGCATATACTTTCCACACTTATTTAGTCATGCAACAACTCGCTTCCAAGATCAAAATCCCTACAATGCAAACACACCGACATGTTAAAGCATCGCTGGCAATTACTTCTCTTGCCACAATGTGTTCAGGTCTATTGCATAGCTGGGTTGATTCACCCAGGGATCTCACGAGTGTGTGAACTGACGCGGTCATATGACTGGAAAGATGTGGACAACGGCCTAAAACACCCAAGAATACAAACAAAACCACCTCTGAAAGCAGGGCGGGCAATTGCTCCCTTTCTCACAGTGTGTTCGTACTATTGAGTAGCTGGGTTGAATCACCCAGGACGCATGAGTATGTGAACAGTGCGTGTGATTTGACATATATGATGTTGAAAACGGCCTATAAACCCAACAGTGCAATCACATTGACCTTTGAAAACATGATGATCAATGGCTCCTTATACCACACTGTTTTCAGTCCTATCGCGTAGATGGGTTGATTCACCCAGGAAGCATGTGTGTCATTGAGTCAGCAGTGAGGGGTATTTAACATAAATGCTGTTGAAAGTACGGCCTAAACAAACAAACAACGCAATCAAAACGACCTTTGAAAACATGATGAGCAATGGCCCCTCTTACAACACTGTTTTCTTGCCTACATGTAGCTGGGTAGAATCACCCAGAAAACATGAGTATGTGCACTGTGATGGCGACTGGGCATACACGCTGTTGGAAACGGCCTAAAACCACAACAATGCAAGCAAACGACATTTTAAAGCACGGCGGCATTTGCTTCTCTTCCCACACTGTGTTCAGGTCTATTGCATAGCTGGGTTGATTCACCCAGGGATCACGAGTGTGTAAACTGACGGGGTGGTATGACTGGAATGCAGTGGAAAACGGCTTAAAACACCCAAGAATACAAACAAAACGACCTCTAAATGCAGGGCGGGCAATTGCTCCCTGTGTCACAGTGTGTTCAGTACTATTGAGTAGCTGGATTAAATCACCCAGGACGCATGAGTATGTAGACAGTGCGGGAGATATGACATATATGATGTTGAAAACGGCGTAAAACACCCAACAATACAAACGAAACGACCTTTGAAATCATGATTAGCAATGGCTACTCTTTCCACACTGTTTTCAGTCCTAACGCATAGCTGGGTTGATTCACCCAGTCCCATGAGTGTGTGAAGTTTGAGAGAGTGATTGGACATAAATGCTGTTGAAAACGGCCTATAAACCCCAACAATGCAATCACATTGACCTTTGAAAACATGCTGAGCAATGGCTCCTTATACGACACTGTTGTCAGTCCTATCGCGTAGATGGGTTGATTCACCCAGGAAGCATGTGTGTGCCAGCAGTGAGGGGTATTTAACATAAATGCTGTTGAAACCGGCCTAAAAAAATAAACAACGCAATCAAAACGACCTTTGAAAACATGATGAGCAATGGCTCCTTTTACCACACTGTTTTCAGTCCTATTGCCTAGCTAGGTAGAATCACCCAGCAAATATGAGTATGTGCACTGTGATGGCGATTGGGCATACATGCTGTTGAAAACGGCCTAAAACCCCAACAATGCAAGCAAAATGACCTTTGAAAACATGATGAGCAATGGCTGTTTTTACCACAATGTTTTCGATAGTTCATTTATATGGAGTTCATGCATGTGGGAACGGGGTTATGGGAAAATCGTTCACTGTACCGCCGAAAGGGATTAAGCCTGCAGAGGTGCGAAGACCAGTGAACACATAATGAACCCTTTCCCACATGCATATACTTTCCACACTTATTTAGTCATGCAACAACTCGCTTCCAAGATCAAAATCCCTACAATGCAAACACACCGACATGTTAAAGCATCGCTGGCAATTACTTCTCTTGCCACAATGTGTTCAGGTCTATTGCATAGCTGGGTTGATTCACCCAGGGATCTCACGAGTGTGTGAACTGACGCGGTCATATGACTGGAAAGATGTGGACAACGGCCTAAAACACCCAAGAATACAAACAAAACCACCTCTGAAAGCAGGGCGGGCAATTGCTCCCTTTCTCACAGTGTGTTCGTACTATTGAGTAGCTGGGTTGAATCACCCAGGACGCATGAGTATGTGAACAGTGCGTGTGATTTGACATATATGATGTTGAAAACGGCCTATAAACCCAACAGTGCAATCACATTGACCTTTGAAAACATGATGATCAATGGCTCCTTATACCACACTGTTTTCAGTCCTATCGCGTAGATGGGTTGATTCACCCAGGAAGCATGTGTGTCATTGAGTCAGCAGTGAGGGGTATTTAACATAAATGCTGTTGAAAGTACGGCCTAAACAAACAAACAACGCAATCAAAACGACCTTTGAAAACATGATGAGCAATGGCCCCTCTTACAACACTGTTTTCTTGCCTACATGTAGCTGGGTAGAATCACCCAGAAAACATGAGTATGTGCACTGTGATGGCGACTGGGCATACACGCTGTTGGAAACGGCCTAAAACCACAACAATGCAAGCAAACGACATTTTAAAGCACGGCGGGCATTTGCTTCTCTTCCCACACTGTGTTCAGGTCTATTGCATAGCTGGGTTGATTCACCCAGGGATCACGAGTGTGTAAACTGACGGGGTGGTATGACTGGAATGCAGTGGAAAACGGCTTACACCCAACAATACAAACAAAACGACCTCTGAAAGCAGGGCGGGCAATTGCTCCCTTTGTCACAGTGTGTTCAGTACTATTGAGTAGCTGGATTGAATTACCCAGGACGCATGAGTATGTGAACAGTGCGGGTGATTTGACATATACATGTATGATGTCGAAACCGGCGTAAAACACCCAACAATACAAACAAAACGACCTTTGAAATCATGATTAGCAATGGCTCATCTTTCCACACTGTTTTCAGTCCTAACGCATAGCTGGGTTGATTCTCCCAGGTCCCATGAGTTCGTGAACTGTGAGAGTGATTGGACATAAATGCTGTTGAAAACGGCCTAAAACTCCGTACAGTGCACTCAAAACGACCTTTGAAAACATGATGAGCAATGGCTTCTTATACCACACTGTTCTCAGTCTTATCGCGTAGATGGGTTGATTCACCCAGGAAGAATGTGTGTGTGTGAGCAGTGAGGGGTATTTAACATAAATGCTGTTGAAAACGGCCTAAAGCAACCAACAACGCAATCATAACGACCTTTGAAAACATGATAAGCAATGGCTTCTCCTCTTACCACACTGTTTTCAGTCCTATTGCCTAGCTGTGTAGAATCACCCAAAAAACACGAGTATGTGCACTGTGATGGCGATTGGGCATACATGCTGTTGAAAACGGCCTAAAACCCCAGCAATGCAAGCAAAACGACATTTGAAAACATGATGAGCAATGGCTGTTTTTATCACAATGTTTTCGATAGTTCATTTATAGGGAGTGTATGCATGTGGGCACGGGGTTATGTGAAAATCGTTCACTGTACCGCCGAAAGGGATTTGGCCTGCAGAGGTGCGAAGACCCGTGAACAGATACTAAACCCTTTCCCACATGCATATATTTTATGCCACTTTACACACTTATTTAGTCATGCAACAACTCGCTTCCAAGATCAAAACCCATACAATGTAAACAAAACGACATATTAAAGCATGGCGGGCAATTGCTTCTCTTGCCACAATGTGTTCAGGTCTATTGCATAGCTGGGTTGATTCACCCAGGGATCACGAGTGTGTGAACTGACGGGGTGGTATGACTTGAATAATGTGGAAAACGGCCTAAAACACCCAACAATACCAACAAAACGACCTCTGAAAGCAGGACGGGCAATTGCTCCCTTTGTCACAGTGTGTTCAGTACTATTGAGTAGCTGGGTTGAATCACCCAGGACGCATGAGTATGTGAACAGTGCGTGTGATTTGACATATATGATGTCGAAAACGGCGTAAAACACCCAACAATACAAACAAAACGACCTTTGAAATCATGATTAGCAATGGCTCCTCTTTCCACACTGTTTTCAGTCCTAACGCATAGCTGGGTTGAATCACCCAGGCCGCATGAGTATGTGAACAGTGCGTGCGATTTGACATATATGATGTTGAAAACGGCGTAAAACACCCAACAACGCAATCAAAACGACCTTTGAAAACATGATAAGCAATGGCTCCTCCTCTTACCACACTGTCTTCAGTCCTATTGCCTAGCTGGGTAGAATCACTCAAAAATCAAGAGTATGTGCAAACAAAACGACATTTTAAAGCATGGCGGGCAATTGCTTCTCTTGCCACAATGTGTTCAGGTCTATTGCATAGCTGGGTTGATACACCCAGGGATCACGAGTGTGTGAACTGATGGGGTGGTATGACTGGAATGATGTGGAGAACGGCCTAAAACACCCAACAATACAAACAAAACGACCTCTGAAAGCAGGGCGGGCAATTGCTCCCTTTGTCACAGTGTGTTCAGTACTATTGAGTAGCTGGATTGAATTACCCAGGACGCATGAGTATGTGAACAGTGCGGGTGATTTGACATATACATGTATGATGTCGAAACCGGCGTAAAACACCCAACAATACAAACAAAACGACCTTTGAAATCATGATTAGCAATGGCTCATCTTTCCACACTGTTTTCAGTCCTAACGCATAGCTGGGTTGATTCTCCCAGGTCCCATGAGTTCGTGAACTGTGAGAGTGATTGGACATAAATGCTGTTGAAAACGGCCTAAAACTCCGTACAGTGCACTCAAAACGACCTTTGAAAACATGATGAGCAATGGCTTCTTATACCACACTGTTCTCAGTCTTATCGCGTAGATGGGTTGATTCACCCAGGAAGAATGTGTGTGTGTGAGCAGTGAGGGGTATTTAACATAAATGCTGTTGAAAACGGCCTAAAGCAACCAACAACGCAATCATAACGACCTTTGAAAACATGATAAGCAATGGCTTCTCCTCTTACCACACTGTTTTCAGTCCTATTGCCTAGCTGTGTAGAATCACCCAAAAAACACGAGTATGTGCACTGTGATGGCGATTGGGCATACATGCTGTTGAAAACGGCCTAAAACCCCAGCAATGCAAGCAAAACGACATTTGAAAACATGATGAGCAATGGCTGTTTTTATCACAATGTTTTCGATAGTTCATTTATAGGGAGTGTATGCATGTGGGCACGGGGTTATGTGAAAATCGTTCACTGTACCGCCGAAAGGGATTTGGCCTGCAGAGGTGCGAAGACCCGTGAACAGATACTAAACCCTTTCCCACATGCATATATTTTATGCCACTTTACACACTTATTTAGTCATGCAACAACTCGCTTCCAAGATCAAAACCCATACAATGTAAACAAAACGACATATTAAAGCATGGCGGGCAATTGCTTCTCTTGCCACAATGTGTTCAGGTCTATTGCATAGCTGGGTTGATTCACCCAGGGATCACGAGTGTGTGAACTGACGGGGTGGTATGACTTGAATAATGTGGAAAACGGCCTAAAACACCCAACAATACCAACAAAACGACCTCTGAAAGCAGGACGGGCAATTGCTCCCTTTGTCACAGTGTGTTCAGTACTATTGAGTAGCTGGGTTGAATCACCCAGGACGCATGAGTATGTGAACAGTGCGTGTGATTTGACATATATGATGTCGAAAACGGCGTAAAACACCCAACAATACAAACAAAACGACCTTTGAAATCATGATTAGCAATGGCTCCTCTTTCCACACTGTTTTCAGTCCTAACGCATAGCTGGGTTGAATCACCCAGGCCGCATGAGTATGTGAACAGTGCGTGCGATTTGACATATATGATGTTGAAAACGGCGTAAAACACCCAACAACGCAATCAAAACGACCTTTGAAAACATGATAAGCAATGGCTCCTCCTCTTACCACACTGTCTTCAGTCCTATTGCCTAGCTGGGTAGAATCACTCAAAAATCAAGAGTATGTGCAAACAAAACGACATTTTAAAGCATGGCGGGCAATTGCTTCTCTTGCCACAATGTGTTCAGGTCTATTGCATAGCTGGGTTGATACACCCAGGGATCACGAGTGTGTGAACTGATGGGGTGGTATGACTGGAATGATGTGGAGAACGGCCTAAAACACCCAACAATACAAACAAAACGACCTCTGAAAGCAGGGCGGGCAATTGCTCCCTTTGTCACAGTGTGTTCAGTACTATTGAGTAGCTGGATTGAATTACCCAGGACGCATGAGTATGTGAACAGTGCGGGTGATTTGACATATACATGTATGATGTCGAAACCGGCGTAAAACACCCAACAATACAAACAAAACGACCTTTGAAATCATGATTAGCAATGGCTCATCTTTCCACACTGTTTTCAGTCCTAACGCATAGCTGGGTTGATTCTCCCAGGTCCCATGAGTTCGTGAACTGTGAGAGTGATTGGACATAAATGCTGTTGAAAACGGCCTAAAACTCCGTACAGTGCACTCAAAACGACCTTTGAAAACATGATGAGCAATGGCTTCTTATACCACACTGTTCTCAGTCTTATCGCGTAGATGGGTTGATTCACCCAGGAAGAATGTGTGTGTGTGAGCAGTGAGGGGTATTTAACATAAATGCTGTTGAAAACGGCCTAAAGCAACCAACAACGCAATCATAACGACCTTTGAAAACATGATAAGCAATGGCTTCTCCTCTTACCACACTGTTTTCAGTCCTATTGCCTAGCTGTGTAGAATCACCCAAAAAACACGAGTATGTGCACTGTGATGGCGATTGGGCATACATGCTGTTGAAAACGGCCTAAAACCCCAGCAATGCAAGCAAAACGACATTTGAAAACATGATGAGCAATGGCTGTTTTTATCACAATGTTTTCGATAGTTCATTTATAGGGAGTGTATGCATGTGGGCACGGGGTTATGTGAAAATCGTTCACTGTACCGCCGAAAGGGATTTGGCCTGCAGAGGTGCGAAGACCCGTGAACAGATACTAAACCCTTTCCCACATGCATATATTTTATGCCACTTTACACACTTATTTAGTCATGCAACAACTCGCTTCCAAGATCAAAACCCATACAATGTAAACAAAACGACATATTAAAGCATGGCGGGCAATTGCTTCTCTTGCCACAATGTGTTCAGGTCTATTGCATAGCTGGGTTGATTCACCCAGGGATCACGAGTGTGTGAACTGACGGGGTGGTATGACTTGAATAATGTGGAAAACGGCCTAAAACACCCAACAATACCAACAAAACGACCTCTGAAAGCAGGACGGGCAATTGCTCCCTTTGTCACAGTGTGTTCAGTACTATTGAGTAGCTGGGTTGAATCACCCAGGACGCATGAGTATGTGAACAGTGCGTGTGATTTGACATATATGATGTCGAAAACGGCGTAAAACACCCAACAATACAAACAAAACGACCTTTGAAATCATGATTAGCAATGGCTCCTCTTTCCACACTGTTTTCAGTCCTAACGCATAGCTGGGTTGAATCACCCAGGCCGCATGAGTATGTGAACAGTGCGTGCGATTTGACATATATGATGTTGAAAACGGCGTAAAACACCCAACAACGCAATCAAAACGACCTTTGAAAACATGATAAGCAATGGCTCCTCCTCTTACCACACTGTCTTCAGTCCTATTGCCTAGCTGGGTAGAATCACTCAAAAATCAAGAGTATGTGCAAACAAAACGACATTTTAAAGCATGGCGGGCAATTGCTTCTCTTGCCACAATGTGTTCAGGTCTATTGCATAGCTGGGTTGATACACCCAGGGATCACGAGTGTGTGAACTGATGGGGTGGTATGACTGGAATGATGTGGAGAACGGCCTAAAACACCCAACAATACAAACAAAACGACCTCTGAAAGCAGGGCGGGCAATTGCTCCCTTTGTCACAGTGTGTTCAGTACTATTGAGTAGCTGGATTGAATTACCCAGGACGCATGAGTATGTGAACAGTGCGGGTGATTTGACATATACATGTATGATGTCGAAACCGGCGTAAAACACCCAACAATACAAACAAAACGACCTTTGAAATCATGATTAGCAATGGCTCATCTTTCCACACTGTTTTCAGTCCTAACGCATAGCTGGGTTGATTCTCCCAGGTCCCATGAGTTCGTGAACTGTGAGAGTGATTGGACATAAATGCTGTTGAAAACGGCCTAAAACTCCGTACAGTGCACTCAAAACGACCTTTGAAAACATGATGAGCAATGGCTTCTTATACCACACTGTTCTCAGTCTTATCGCGTAGATGGGTTGATTCACCCAGGAAGAATGTGTGTGTGTGAGCAGTGAGGGGTATTTAACATAAATGCTGTTGAAAACGGCCTAAAGCAACCAACAACGCAATCATAACGACCTTTGAAAACATGATAAGCAATGGCTTCTCCTCTTACCACACTGTTTTCAGTCCTATTGCCTAGCTGTGTAGAATCACCCAAAAAACACGAGTATGTGCACTGTGATGGCGATTGGGCATACATGCTGTTGAAAACGGCCTAAAACCCCAGCAATGCAAGCAAAACGACATTTGAAAACATGATGAGCAATGGCTGTTTTTATCACAATGTTTTCGATAGTTCATTTATAGGGAGTGTATGCATGTGGGCACGGGGTTATGTGAAAATCGTTCACTGTACCGCCGAAAGGGATTTGGCCTGCAGAGGTGCGAAGACCCGTGAACAGATACTAAACCCTTTCCCACATGCATATATTTTATGCCACTTTACACACTTATTTAGTCATGCAACAACTCGCTTCCAAGATCAAAACCCATACAATGTAAACAAAACGACATATTAAAGCATGGCGGGCAATTGCTTCTCTTGCCACAATGTGTTCAGGTCTATTGCATAGCTGGGTTGATTCACCCAGGGATCACGAGTGTGTGAACTGACGGGGTGGTATGACTTGAATAATGTGGAAAACGGCCTAAAACACCCAACAATACCAACAAAACGACCTCTGAAAGCAGGACGGGCAATTGCTCCCTTTGTCACAGTGTGTTCAGTACTATTGAGTAGCTGGGTTGAATCACCCAGGACGCATGAGTATGTGAACAGTGCGTGTGATTTGACATATATGATGTCGAAAACGGCGTAAAACACCCAACAATACAAACAAAACGACCTTTGAAATCATGATTAGCAATGGCTCCTCTTTCCACACTGTTTTCAGTCCTAACGCATAGCTGGGTTGAATCACCCAGGCCGCATGAGTATGTGAACAGTGCGTGCGATTTGACATATATGATGTTGAAAACGGCGTAAAACACCCAACAACGCAATCAAAACGACCTTTGAAAACATGATAAGCAATGGCTCCTCCTCTTACCACACTGTCTTCAGTCCTATTGCCTAGCTGGGTAGAATCACTCAAAAATCAAGAGTATGTGCAAACAAAACGACATTTTAAAGCATGGCGGGCAATTGCTTCTCTTGCCACAATGTGTTCAGGTCTATTGCATAGCTGGGTTGATACACCCAGGGATCACGAGTGTGTGAACTGATGGGGTGGTATGACTGGAATGATGTGGAGAACGGCCTAAAACACCCAACAATACAAACAAAACGACCTCTGAAAGCAGGGCGGGCAATTGCTCCCTTTGTCACAGTGTGTTCAGTACTATTGAGTAGCTGGATTGAATTACCCAGGACGCATGAGTATGTGAACAGTGCGGGTGATTTGACATATACATGTATGATGTCGAAACCGGCGTAAAACACCCAACAATACAAACAAAACGACCTTTGAAATCATGATTAGCAATGGCTCATCTTTCCACACTGTTTTCAGTCCTAACGCATAGCTGGGTTGATTCTCCCAGGTCCCATGAGTTCGTGAACTGTGAGAGTGATTGGACATAAATGCTGTTGAAAACGGCCTAAAACTCCGTACAGTGCACTCAAAACGACCTTTGAAAACATGATGAGCAATGGCTTCTTATACCACACTGTTCTCAGTCTTATCGCGTAGATGGGTTGATTCACCCAGGAAGAATGTGTGTGTGTGAGCAGTGAGGGGTATTTAACATAAATGCTGTTGAAAACGGCCTAAAGCAACCAACAACGCAATCATAACGACCTTTGAAAACATGATAAGCAATGGCTTCTCCTCTTACCACACTGTTTTCAGTCCTATTGCCTAGCTGTGTAGAATCACCCAAAAAACACGAGTATGTGCACTGTGATGGCGATTGGGCATACATGCTGTTGAAAACGGCCTAAAACCCCAGCAATGCAAGCAAAACGACATTTGAAAACATGATGAGCAATGGCTGTTTTTATCACAATGTTTTCGATAGTTCATTTATAGGGAGTGTATGCATGTGGGCACGGGGTTATGTGAAAATCGTTCACTGTACCGCCGAAAGGGATTTGGCCTGCAGAGGTGCGAAGACCCGTGAACAGATACTAAACCCTTTCCCACATGCATATATTTTATGCCACTTTACACACTTATTTAGTCATGCAACAACTCGCTTCCAAGATCAAAACCCATACAATGTAAACAAAACGACATATTAAAGCATGGCGGGCAATTGCTTCTCTTGCCACAATGTGTTCAGGTCTATTGCATAGCTGGGTTGATTCACCCAGGGATCACGAGTGTGTGAACTGACGGGGTGGTATGACTTGAATAATGTGGAAAACGGCCTAAAACACCCAACAATACCAACAAAACGACCTCTGAAAGCAGGACGGGCAATTGCTCCCTTTGTCACAGTGTGTTCAGTACTATTGAGTAGCTGGGTTGAATCACCCAGGACGCATGAGTATGTGAACAGTGCGTGTGATTTGACATATATGATGTCGAAAACGGCGTAAAACACCCAACAATACAAACAAAACGACCTTTGAAATCATGATTAGCAATGGCTCCTCTTTCCACACTGTTTTCAGTCCTAACGCATAGCTGGGTTGAATCACCCAGGCCGCATGAGTATGTGAACAGTGCGTGCGATTTGACATATATGATGTTGAAAACGGCGTAAAACACCCAACAACGCAATCAAAACGACCTTTGAAAACATGATAAGCAATGGCTCCTCCTCTTACCACACTGTCTTCAGTCCTATTGCCTAGCTGGGTAGAATCACTCAAAAATCAAGAGTATGTGCAAACAAAACGACATTTTAAAGCATGGCGGGCAATTGCTTCTCTTGCCACAATGTGTTCAGGTCTATTGCATAGCTGGGTTGATACACCCAGGGATCACGAGTGTGTGAACTGATGGGGTGGTATGACTGGAATGATGTGGAGAACGGCCTAAAACACCCAACAATACAAACAAAACGACCTCTGAAAGCAGGGCGGGCAATTGCTCCCTTTGTCACAGTGTGTTCAGTACTATTGAGTAGCTGGATTGAATTACCCAGGACGCATGAGTATGTGAACAGTGCGGGTGATTTGACATATACATGTATGATGTCGAAACCGGCGTAAAACACCCAACAATACAAACAAAACGACCTTTGAAATCATGATTAGCAATGGCTCATCTTTCCACACTGTTTTCAGTCCTAACGCATAGCTGGGTTGATTCTCCCAGGTCCCATGAGTTCGTGAACTGTGAGAGTGATTGGACATAAATGCTGTTGAAAACGGCCTAAAACTCCGTACAGTGCACTCAAAACGACCTTTGAAAACATGATGAGCAATGGCTTCTTATACCACACTGTTCTCAGTCTTATCGCGTAGATGGGTTGATTCACCCAGGAAGAATGTGTGTGTGTGAGCAGTGAGGGGTATTTAACATAAATGCTGTTGAAAACGGCCTAAAGCAACCAACAACGCAATCATAACGACCTTTGAAAACATGATAAGCAATGGCTTCTCCTCTTACCACACTGTTTTCAGTCCTATTGCCTAGCTGTGTAGAATCACCCAAAAAACACGAGTATGTGCACTGTGATGGCGATTGGGCATACATGCTGTTGAAAACGGCCTAAAACCCCAGCAATGCAAGCAAAACGACATTTGAAAACATGATGAGCAATGGCTGTTTTTATCACAATGTTTTCGATAGTTCATTTATAGGGAGTGTATGCATGTGGGCACGGGGTTATGTGAAAATCGTTCACTGTACCGCCGAAAGGGATTTGGCCTGCAGAGGTGCGAAGACCCGTGAACAGATACTAAACCCTTTCCCACATGCATATATTTTATGCCACTTTACACACTTATTTAGTCATGCAACAACTCGCTTCCAAGATCAAAACCCATACAATGTAAACAAAACGACATATTAAAGCATGGCGGGCAATTGCTTCTCTTGCCACAATGTGTTCAGGTCTATTGCATAGCTGGGTTGATTCACCCAGGGATCACGAGTGTGTGAACTGACGGGGTGGTATGACTTGAATAATGTGGAAAACGGCCTAAAACACCCAACAATACCAACAAAACGACCTCTGAAAGCAGGACGGGCAATTGCTCCCTTTGTCACAGTGTGTTCAGTACTATTGAGTAGCTGGGTTGAATCACCCAGGACGCATGAGTATGTGAACAGTGCGTGTGATTTGACATATATGATGTCGAAAACGGCGTAAAACACCCAACAATACAAACAAAACGACCTTTGAAATCATGATTAGCAATGGCTCCTCTTTCCACACTGTTTTCAGTCCTAACGCATAGCTGGGTTGAATCACCCAGGCCGCATGAGTATGTGAACAGTGCGTGCGATTTGACATATATGATGTTGAAAACGGCGTAAAACACCCAACAACGCAATCAAAACGACCTTTGAAAACATGATAAGCAATGGCTCCTCCTCTTACCACACTGTCTTCAGTCCTATTGCCTAGCTGGGTAGAATCACTCAAAAATCAAGAGTATGTGCAAACAAAACGACATTTTAAAGCATGGCGGGCAATTGCTTCTCTTGCCACAATGTGTTCAGGTCTATTGCATAGCTGGGTTGATACACCCAGGGATCACGAGTGTGTGAACTGATGGGGTGGTATGACTGGAATGATGTGGAGAACGGCCTAAAACACCCAACAATACAAACAAAACGACCTCTGAAAGCAGGGCGGGCAATTGCTCCCTTTGTCACAGTGTGTTCAGTACTATTGAGTAGCTGGATTGAATTACCCAGGACGCATGAGTATGTGAACAGTGCGGGTGATTTGACATATACATGTATGATGTCGAAACCGGCGTAAAACACCCAACAATACAAACAAAACGACCTTTGAAATCATGATTAGCAATGGCTCATCTTTCCACACTGTTTTCAGTCCTAACGCATAGCTGGGTTGATTCTCCCAGGTCCCATGAGTTCGTGAACTGTGAGAGTGATTGGACATAAATGCTGTTGAAAACGGCCTAAAACTCCGTACAGTGCACTCAAAACGACCTTTGAAAACATGATGAGCAATGGCTTCTTATACCACACTGTTCTCAGTCTTATCGCGTAGATGGGTTGATTCACCCAGGAAGAATGTGTGTGTGTGAGCAGTGAGGGGTATTTAACATAAATGCTGTTGAAAACGGCCTAAAGCAACCAACAACGCAATCATAACGACCTTTGAAAACATGATAAGCAATGGCTTCTCCTCTTACCACACTGTTTTCAGTCCTATTGCCTAGCTGTGTAGAATCACCCAAAAAACACGAGTATGTGCACTGTGATGGCGATTGGGCATACATGCTGTTGAAAACGGCCTAAAACCCCAGCAATGCAAGCAAAACGACATTTGAAAACATGATGAGCAATGGCTGTTTTTATCACAATGTTTTCGATAGTTCATTTATAGGGAGTGTATGCATGTGGGCACGGGGTTATGTGAAAATCGTTCACTGTACCGCCGAAAGGGATTTGGCCTGCAGAGGTGCGAAGACCCGTGAACAGATACTAAACCCTTTCCCACATGCATATATTTTATGCCACTTTACACACTTATTTAGTCATGCAACAACTCGCTTCCAAGATCAAAACCCATACAATGTAAACAAAACGACATATTAAAGCATGGCGGGCAATTGCTTCTCTTGCCACAATGTGTTCAGGTCTATTGCATAGCTGGGTTGATTCACCCAGGGATCACGAGTGTGTGAACTGACGGGGTGGTATGACTTGAATAATGTGGAAAACGGCCTAAAACACCCAACAATACCAACAAAACGACCTCTGAAAGCAGGACGGGCAATTGCTCCCTTTGTCACAGTGTGTTCAGTACTATTGAGTAGCTGGGTTGAATCACCCAGGACGCATGAGTATGTGAACAGTGCGTGTGATTTGACATATATGATGTCGAAAACGGCGTAAAACACCCAACAATACAAACAAAACGACCTTTGAAATCATGATTAGCAATGGCTCCTCTTTCCACACTGTTTTCAGTCCTAACGCATAGCTGGGTTGAATCACCCAGGCCGCATGAGTATGTGAACAGTGCGTGCGATTTGACATATATGATGTTGAAAACGGCGTAAAACACCCAACAACGCAATCAAAACGACCTTTGAAAACATGATAAGCAATGGCTCCTCCTCTTACCACACTGTCTTCAGTCCTATTGCCTAGCTGGGTAGAATCACTCAAAAATCAAGAGTATGTGCAAACAAAACGACATTTTAAAGCATGGCGGGCAATTGCTTCTCTTGCCACAATGTGTTCTGGGGCCGTATTCCAGTAGCATCTTAAATAGTTAAGATTTTCTTAAATCCAAGATTTTCCCTAAATCGACCAATTTTCTCCTTATTTATAAGAAATTTCTTAAGTGGTATTCCAGTAGCTTCTTATCTTTAAAAAATCTTAAATATTTTCTTAAATTTAAGGAAACTCTACACCTTCCTTAAATCATTTAAGAAAATATAAATTGCAACATTTTCACGTACTTTCACGGATTTTTTCGATATATTAGACTGCTTGTTTGAAAAATACAACAGACAGGTGAGTAGATTTTACTTTCCGATTACGTCGATGTCCGACTTTTAGACTATTCTACACATTATAAGAGCGATAACTCTGTTTTAAATGAACGCTTACCACACGACGTTCTAGAAAGTTAAACAAATATATCTTTTAAAGCAGTTCATGCGATTTGTTTTCTACATAAAAACAACGGAATGTAAAAGAAAATAGAAGGATATTTTGTGACTTAATCGGGATTCTATTCATTCAGACATTAGTTTTTCTACGGAGGAACGCTTCGTGTGTTATTGTGTAATTTCAGTAGTTCGGAAGTGTTCAATTTCGGATAGACAAAATATGAAGTTCACTTAGACGGGCATCAAATGTGTCAACAACAGTGTTATTTCGTATATGATATCGATATAACATGTTGTTATTCATTTTTCGCTTTGTCAATTCTACGACGCACAGATTAAGTGGATTAACTAAAATGTTGTGTTAATTTGTTATAGGAATGGCAGCTCGCCCAGACATACTTGCAGAACTGAATAACTATGACCTACTGCGTCGATACAGATTTGATAGGAGAGGTATCGAGTACCTGACGGAGCTGTTACGGGTTCATCTCGAATCTCCGACTGCCAGGCACAACAGTCTGTCAGTGTCGGAGAAGATTTTGATAGCATTGAGATTCCTGGCTACCGGTGAGATTCAACTTAATGATGGCGATCTTCACCATGTTGCCCAGTCCACAGTTTCCAAGGTGGTGACGGCGGTTGTAAATTCTCTTATATCTCCTGCAATTATTCGTCAATTTATAGCTTTCCCCACAGATCCAGTAGACCTTGACATGCAGGTGCAAGAGTTTGGTGGTGTAGCGGGTTTCCCGAAGGTGGTAGGGGTAATTGACGGAACCCAGGTGAGGATCATTGCGCCATCCAATGAGGAGGAGTTGTATGTAAATAGGAAAGGATTTCACAGCATAAATGTACAGGTGAATATAATTGTAATGCTATCAAGTTTATGCAGATCAATACAGAATGGAGTGCTTGAATTTCATTTACTTTAGGCCCTGAGTCAAACACTACATGGCATAGACAGAAAGCTGATTGAAAACCTGATATAAACATATACCCACTCCAAGGGTACATAATGTATAGATGTACCAACTTTTTCAGTGAAATTTGTATGTTTTATCACACATTTGTGTTATATTTTTTGCTTTCTATCTGTATGTTTACAGTGTTTACCATTTCAGACTTTAAACATGTACAATTGTATCATTGCATATACTGAAGGTCATCTTTAATGCCAGTGATAAATTAGTAGACATTGTTGCGCGCTGGCCAGGCTCTACACATGACAGCAAAATACTGCAAAACAGTGGGCTCAAGGAATTGTTTGAGAGGGGTGTTGTGCCTGCCGGATACCATCTTTTAGGTGACAGTGGGTACCCTTGCAGACGATGGCTGCTGACGCCATACCTAAACCCACAGCCTGGACCTCAAAGTGCATACAACAGGTATCTTTACCCTTTCCCTCATTTTTGAAAACTTGTCGACAAAAAGGAAATTGCTCCAAACAAACAAATTATTTTGTCACCATGTTTTTAACCCATTCAATTAATTTAGTTTAATTAAAAAGGGAGGTTCCAATTTTTAAATTTAAGAGCATCATAAACTTGGAAACTTATTTTTTTAATGATGAATGGTTAAAGGAATTTCTTCAAGAGTGGATAAGGTGGCGAATGACAATACACATTAAAATAGTAAAGGTCAAAGAAATGATTTAATAATTTGAACAGGTTTAATATACACAAATTTACTTCAGTTTTGTAACATAACCCTTTCCCTCATAAAGACACTTTCTGATGCATCTGCAAAACAAGCAATTCCTCCTTTTGCCACATAATTTTCTACTTTTAGTCATAGGTTATTCATTCAATGATAGATTTTTAGCTCTACTGGCCAAAGGCCAGAAGGGCTTATGTCGTGGCGATTTGTCCGTTGTCCGTGCGTGCGTCCGTCCGTAAACAATTTCTTGTTAACACGATACAGTCTTCATTTTTGATTGTATCGCAACCAAACTTATGCAGTAGTTAGATATCCATGAGAGCTCGGTTCCTTTCGAAAACCAGCCAGATCCGCCCATGCATGACTGGATTATGGCCCTTGAAATGGTCAAAATTGCTATAAAAGATTTTGTTAACAGGATACATCTTTTTTTTTCATCATTGTATCTCAACCAAACTTATACAGTAGTTAGATATCCATGAGAGCTCGGATCAAAATTGCTATAAAAGATTTTGTTAACACCATAGTCTTTATTTTTGATTGTATCTCAACCAAACTTATACAGTAGTTAGATATCTATAAGAGCTTGGTTCCTTTCGAAAACCAGCCAGATCCGCCCATGCATGACTGGATTATGGCCCTTGAAATGGTCAAAATTGCTATAAAAGATTTTGTTAACAGGATACATCTTTTTTTTTCATTGTATCTCAACCAAACTTATACAGTAGTTAGATATCCATGAGAGCTCGGATCCTTGCAAAAACTAGCCAGATCCGCCAATGCATTACTGGAAATATGGCCCTTGAAATTGTCAAAATTGCTATAATGGAGCTTGTTAACACATTACAGTGTTTATTTTCGATTGTATTTTATTAAGTAGTTAGATATCCATGACAACTTGGTTTATTTCGAAAACTAAGATCCGCCCATGCATGACTGGATTATGGTCCTTGAAATTGTCAAAATTGCTATAATAGAGCTTGTTAACACAATACAGTCTTTATTTTTTATTGTATCTCAATCAAACTTATACAGTAGTTAGATATCCATGAGAGTTTGGTTCATTTCTAAAAAACGCCCAGATCTACCCATGCATGGCTGGATTATGGCCCTTGAAATTGTCAAAATTGCTATAATACAGCTTGTGAACACAATAGAGCTTCCATTTACTATCTGATCTTCACCAAACTAAGATGGTAATTGAAAATTGATGACATTGGTTCCTTTTGAAACAAGCCAGATCAATGCCAGTAGAGCATAGGCCCTCATGGGCCTCTTGTTTTCCTATGTTTTGACAAAAAAAATTCAAAGTTGTCTAATGCAGATGTGTCATATTGGGGAAAGTGTTAACATGTTAACTATTACAAATGAAAAAAAGTATAATAATGCTTAAAAAAATCCTGGGATTATAGAAATTTCTATCTGAATTTCACAAGAAGGGAAGACACCACAGAATCAATTGGATGATGGTTATTTGTAAACATTGTGGCAAAGGGTGAATTGATGAAAATAAATTTCTCCTTTTCCATAAAGTGTTTCAAAAGTTCAAATATTAATTTGAAAGAGGACCACCAAAGGAATATTGCTGTCAATTGAACACAATTCTTCTTGTTTTCTCTTTGTGCCACACATCTACACATTAAGTTCATTTGAATATCATATATAACCGTTTATAATTTAATCACCAGCACAACACACTTTTTTGTAGATCCCACAAAGTTACTAGGGCCAAAGTTGAACGCGGAATTGGACAGCTCAAGAGGAGGCTTGGGATACTGCATGGAGAAATTCGAACCACCCCAGAAAAGGCATGCAGGTAATGACTTTCCTGAATCAGTAGATGTAAGTGTTATATTTCTCAACAAAGAAATCATTTGTTACACTGTCCTTGCAATAAGTGAGATTCAAATCTTAAAATCATTAGGCTGAGATGAGCTTGGTTAAAATTATAATGGGCCCAGAGATTAAAAATCTCTCTACACAAAACTTCTCAAATCTTGAGCCTCTAGTTTGTACATTTTGTACTAGAGTTTTATAACTTCATGGACGGTTTTTAATAACAAGAGGCCCATGAGGGCCTTTGCTCTACTGGCTTGGATCTTGAAGGCGTTATTGTGACAATCAAAAACTAGAATTGTTTTGACAAAAACATATGTCTCCCCCTCAAATCTCTGTCAAAATCTCTCAAAACATTCCAACCTATAAAGCAGACAAACAAAAATTTGACCAAGTTGGACAGTACTCAATTTTTAATTACTAATGTTTTGTCTTGACCTGGTACAAAGTGGACATGATTTCAAATGGTTTACAGAAACACATATTTTTACTGCAGCTGTAACATTCAAGACTGAAGTATTCTTCAAAACAGTTAACAACTGTTGCTAAACATAAGCAATGGCAAATAAAAACTAAAATTGTTGCTTATGATAAATATCATCAATTATCATTATGATATTTCACAAACCATACCAAGTTGGCTACCTACATATCGTGGGCTTCATGCAAAACGGTTGTAACTACATCTTGTTACAAGATGTAGTTACAACCGTTTTGCATGAAGCCATCGATATGTAAAAGGTTTGAAATATTATGTACAATGTTTCAAAATGTACTTGTATGTGCTGTAGATAAATGTTTGCTACAGGAGATTCCAATCAGTCTGATCAGATGTAAAGGGGTTGCACTGTTCCAGTCTTGGTTCTGCATACTGACTAAAGTTACATTCTAATTACAATAGTTGAGAGTTAACTTAACATTGGTTTTTTTTCTCCGACAAAACTTTATAAAGTTCACAGTTAACTTATCATGGTTTTCTCTCTTAGGTAGGCCAAGATTCTATTGTTGACAATTAACTTAGCACCGGTTTTTTTCTCTGACAATACATTATATAGTTGACAGTTAACTTTACACTGTTTTTTCTCCAAGGTAAGGTTCTATAGTTGACAATGAACACTATATAGAAGGCATGAGCAATACATGATAACCCTTTCCCGAATATAGCAAATATGCAGCAGACGACTTTGAAAACCTATGTACAAAAACGTGAACAATCTTGATAAATGAAGTTTGATTATTAAAAAGAGTTGAAAACAGTGTGGCAAAAGGAGAAATTGCTCAATTTGAGCAATTTTTTCTTTTGTCATAATGTTTCCAAAAAACATCTGCTTCAGAAGCGTCAGAAAGCGTTTATATGTGGGAAAAGGAAAAAAACCAATATTCACATTTGATGCTCTGGCAGCAGACAATTAACTTTTCAAAGTTTTGATAAATATTGTATCAAAGAATACATCAAATTTTCTTTTTCCTTAAACATTACTGTCAATTTGAACGTCTTCAAAGATTGATTTCTTTGTAGTGTAGTTTACATATTTCTTGGTCAATATTGATATCTCAGTGATGTTGCCAGAAGTCTTGTAATCTAATAACTGTTAGGAAGGATAAGTCCATTCAGCTTCAGCCATTGTAAATAATGTTTACATGAAGTAGGAAGACTATTCATATCTATGGGTTTAGCCACTTTCCACTGGCAGACGTATTCAGATACAAACTGCATCAGACGACACTTGGAAACACTGCGAAAAAAGAAGAAATTACTCATGATGAGCAATTTCTTTTATTGCCACAATGTTTTCAAATCAATTTGATTTTAATATTTTCAATTATAAATACTTTTCTATATTTATAAAGTCATCTGCTGCAGATTATTGTAGTAGTTAAGGCTTGTGGAACAGTCTCCAACTGTTTTCTCATATTTAGCTGGCTGGTATCATTAAGTTTTGGATATAAAACAAACAACAATATAACTTTGCAACATTTAAGCCATCAAGTCTTCCATCAGGTTAAAATGTAAATAACTACTTTTTTTCCCTTTAGACAATTTCAAGAGATATGGAGCGGCACAAAATAAAGCCTCAAACCTTTGACCTTCAAGCGTGACCTTGACCTTGACCCAGTATGTTCGAGACGCGGGTTCTGCACGTCGCCTTGATGAGGTGAACATGTGACCCACGTATCATGAAAATCCTTTAAGGAGATATGGAGTGGACACAAAATAAAGCCTCAAACCTTTGACCTTCAAGCGTGACCTTGACCCAGTATGGTCGAGACGCGGGTTCTGCACGTCGCCTTGATGAGGTGAACATCTGACCCAAGTTTCATGAAAATCCTTCAAGCCGTCTTGGAGATATTGAGTGGACACGAAATAAAGCCTAAAACCTTTGACCTTCAAGCGTGACCTTGACCTTGACCCTATATTGTCGAGACGCGGGTTCTGCACGTCGCCTTGATGAGTTGAACATGTGACCCAAGTTTCATGAAAATCCTTCAAGCCGTCTGGGAGATATGGATCGGACAAGATTTTGGGGACGAACAGACAGACAGACAGACAGACATCAAGGACAAAAACAATATATCTCCCCTGTATACAGGGGGAGACATAATAAAGACTTTATTGTGTTAACAAGCTATAGTATAGCAATTTTGACAATTTCAAGGGCCATTATCCAGTCATGCATGGTTTAAGAAAGGAACCGAGCTCTCATGGATATCTAACTACTGTATAAGTTTGATTGAGATATAATAAAAAATAAAGAATGTATCGTGTTAACAAGAAATTGTTTACAGACGCACGCACGGACAACGGACGAATCACCACGACATAAGCCCTTCTGGCCAATGGCCAGTACAGCTAAAAATTGTTAATTGTTCACATTCAATCATTTCTGCAACAGGATCATCACTGCCTGTGGAGTACTGCACAATATTTGCAAGATGCAAAATATCCCTCTCCCTGATGCCAATGATATTAATGATGACGGTGGTCAACAAGCAAACCCACATGGTCAAGCTGCTCCTGATGTAGGACTGAGATACAGGGACTTTATTGCAATGACTTATTTTTGAAACACTTTGGTAACAATGTTTTCAAAAGAATCAAATCAACACAATATTCTCCTACACACATGTCTACAGTGATGACTAAAGAAATACTATAAATGAATAGAGTTCAAAACATTGTGGCAAAATGAGAAATTGATAGTTAAGAGCAACTTCACACATTTACAGCAATGTTTACAAGAGTTGTATGCTGCAGATGGGTCAAAACGTTTCTGTATATGTGAAAGGTTTTAACCCCTTCCTACATGCAAATGCATTTTGATGAAAAAGCAGCAGACCACTTTTGAAAACACTGTGAGCAAAGCTGAAATTACTCATAAAAAATGATAAATTTAAACTTTTGCCACAATGTTTTCAAATGTATTAAACAATTGAGCTATCTTTTATGGATATTTTTGTGTTATTGTCCCTATTTATTCAAAGTCATGTGCTGCAGATTTGTTGTATGTGGGAAAAGGTTAAGACAGGTGGCAGTTTAATCTGGCACACAAATAATGTAAAAAGCTAATAATTTACATTAAGCTGCAACCTGTCTTTATGAGAGTATTTTCTTCCCTTAGTGATCATAGTGATCATGTTTTAAAGATTCTTTTTATTTTATTCTTCATATAATTTTTTTTTTAACAATTGTATTTGAAGCATTATCTTCTCCTCCTTCAGCTTGTCCAGTCTGCTGTGGCACTGGCAGCTGCAGCAGACAACCTGCACATTTGAATCACCACTGAAAGAGATATGAGCAAACTTTAAATTACAAGTGTTGTGACAACAGGAAGAATGGATTATTACTGTTAAAAGATATTGCTTGGCAACTTACACACTTTAATAATTACCTCCACCAACAGACAAGAGGATATAATTCTCTCTATGTTTGTGTTAGTATTATGGTCCTTTTTCAACTTTTTGTAGGAGTCTTTCTACCACCCCACTTTTTTCAAAACCAATAGAGTTAGCTTATACAATACTTATCAACAGACAAGAGTTTAAAAGGTTGTAATACAATTTTAAGTATTGTGTCCCTTTTTCTATTAAGATTTTAGAAGTTTTCATACCAATGTTTTTTTCAAAACAATTTAATAGAGATATATCTTTAACACTTACAAAAATATTTTAATCATCATTACTTCCAGGAACAGCCAATGGTGCATAATTCAGTAAATGTTTTTGTAAGTGTTATGACCCTTTTTATGACTTATAAAGTACTTTGCTTATAAATGATATGATAAAGTATTTGGTTATGTTTTCTGAACCACCCAAAAACTACCAATTGATCTATGTAGAATTTGGTTTTAAAGTGCTTGGCTACATGCTTTAAAAGTGCTTAGAAAAGGTAGCTAAACATATGTATATATATGTGAAAATGTAATACAACTTATTAACTGCATCTGCTTTGACATACTTTTTAAATTTCACTTACAGCAGGTCAATGTTTGACAAAATAAAACATCATACCTTGCCAAAATTGTCGGTGACTCTTCTGAAGAAGGCACTTCCATTATAATGGGCTCTTCCATTCTATTAAATAGAAAGAAAAATTAAGTATTGCTCAGTTTTATGCATTTTCTAAATATTAACAAATATAAGGAAGATATTGTCCACTCTAAAATGAAAAAAAAAAAATACTGGTTATCATACATAAAATATTGTTAGATTATTTGATAAAACTCTTGCCTGAATGTAAGAAGTAGGACAGATACTTTCTGACACCTCTCCAGCATATGACTTTTGAAAGCAATGTGACAAGAGGAGTAATTTCAACCTTTTTTGAATAAATAAACTTTCATTTATAATATCTTTCCTTGTTTTTCTTAGGTATTTTCAAAGTCCACTCATGCACATTTGATATGAAGGAAAGAGTTATGTTTTAGAACCACAGAAGACAGGTGGCCATGAGTAATGCAGAAATCTGCCATCTGTATAACCAAGCAACACTGTCTTTTCTTTTCCTGGTTGCTTTAGAGTTTTAAGTGTATTCAAATTACAAATTCAAGGTAATACTGTTAATTGTCTATATTTGTGATTTATGAACAGGCACATCTACCTTAAAATTTGTAGTTTGCTGAATAGTTATCTATCTATTTATGTTCGGTATCAGAATGGTGGTACTTTTTTATTGATTTCATTTACCCTTTCCCACATAGGACAAATCTGCAGCAGGTGACTTTGATAACTTCTAGGCAAAAATATGAAAACTCACTATTTATCAATCCTAATTTCACTAATTTGTTACTTGATGGGTGAGACCTAAATATCATAGATGGAATGACATAAAGGCTATTTTGTTAATAAGAGAATTGTTTTGTCAAATAGAACTGTGCAATAAATAATACTAAGTAATAATAATTCCATACATGTAGCATAAATTGACAAGTCTATGAGTTATGGGAAATGCTTTGCTACTCTATAATTATGATAGCTCAATGATAGAATATAACGCTTGATGAACTAAGCTTGATACTCAGTAACTCTGCATAAGTTTAGCCATAACTTTGTGATATTAATTAAACCCTTTCCCACATAAGACAATTTTGCAGCAGATGACTTTAAACATTTTTTTCAAAACATAGAAAATCTCAAAAATAAATGGATAACCTATGACAACAATTTGAAAACATGGTGGCAAAATGAGAAACTGCACGTTTTGTGCAATTTCTTCTTTTGTCACCATGTTTTCAAAAAGCTGTCTGCTGCAGAGGCATCAGAAAGCGTCTATATAAGGGAAAGGGTTAAAGACATTAGATAAATTGATAAACCTTGTGAACTAATAACTTTAGATAAATTGATAAACCTTGTGTACTAATAACTATGTGTAAGAGAACTGAAACTGATATATTGAATGACAATTTAGTGTTCATAGTATTCACTATAAGAAATATAGTGCATCATCACCAGTGATATATTAACAACAGTGCATAATATTTTCTTAAAAACTGTTATCATTTAATGGAAAATTTTAATGAAAATATCATGCACATAGTCAAAAGTAATAAAATTAAATATGAATACCTTGAATCAGCCTGGTAATCTGTCTCCCTGCTGACAGAGATTGAAGGGGTAGTGGCACTGTTATTCAAAACAAAATATAATATTTATTACATGTATAAAACAGCATATTCCTGTTTATATGAAACTGTAATAAAATCAATTGTGGCACTGTTATACAAAATAAAACATTTATTACTTGTATAATACATTGTTGTATAATACATTGTTTTCGTTTTTTTATGAAACTGTAATAAAATGAATTTATCCCTTATTGCGAATTATTTAATGATATTGTAATATTATCCAGCCAATTTCTTTTCAACAAAAGTCTACATAAAGCTTTTATACCACAAGGCAGTATGTCACCACCATACCTAGGCCTGTACCTCAAATGTCAAGGACACACTCAAGAGGTCAAAGTGATAGAACTGTACCTTTTCCAGCCTGCATTTCAACCATGCAGCATAGGATTTCAAATAAACTTGGCACAAACGTTCACCCCAAAGGTCAAAATGAGAACTGTTTGAATGAAATACCTTGTTAACCTTTTCCCTCATTAGACAATTCTGCAGCAGACGACTTAAAACATATTTCTACTTGTTGTTATTTTTCCTAAACTTGATGAGCAAATTCTTTAACCTTATCATTAAGTCATATTAAGCCACTTCTTTTGTAGAGCTGGGACATCCCTTGGTACATCTGCCCTCATCTTGAAAAGGGCAGCAATCTCCACCCATTTGCCCCGTTTGGATGTTGATGTTATAGCTGCAAAATAGTAAACATTGTATATTTTAGAGGTTATTTTAAGTAAATGTATTTCAACGTTATCATAGCAGTATTACAGACTATGCGAAAACCTTCTGTCCTCACGTCCTGACTGACACAAATTCATTCGGGCTGACAAATTTTCCGGCAATAATTAGTTGAACAAAGAGGAAAATATGTATGAAAAATTAGCTTTCGGACTGACAGGTTTCAACAGATTTTGTGTAGAGTGTCTGCAGTAATTTTTACTTAGTTTTTAGAATTCACTAGTCCGAATATCCTGAATGACATTTATTTAGCTATGCTATTTTCTATATGCTACATAAGACTAATCCGAGCCCAGGATCATAGGACCACTGCGAATTTGACAGGCTGTCATAGAAAAATGTCTTCAATGTCAGATTCCATCTGCTTGAATACTTTTTGCAAGAGGGTCACAAACAAAAGGAATTATATCAAACATCAATGGTAAAGCCTGCCGTAAAGCCAAGCATGTGAAAAATTTAAATCCCAACGGAATAGTGACAGGAAAGCAAGAAGAAATAGGTTTGATATTCCACACAGAATGACAAATTTCAGCGAACGCAGCTCCGAGTAATCAGTTTTAAATGTTTTCAAGGATAAACAATCTACTTACTGTTCGTAAACTTATGTTTCAAGTAAGCGTGGAAGGATAAACCTTCCACGCCACTTTCCTCGCCCATTAATTCAGCCAGGGCGAGGAAATCACTCGCTGAAAAGTTAGCGGATCGCGGCTTCTTCTCGCTGCTGGCCATATTTGTAAACAGATTCGTCTGCGCAACACGAGCGCGCGTGTTTCTATTTTTAGACTTCCGTTACTATTTTGAGGGGTGGAAAACCCAAAAATTAAGACTTCCGTAAATGAAAAAAAACTTAAGATTATTTCTTAAGATTAAAAATTTCTTACGTAAGAAAATCTTAAGATGCTTTTGGAATACGACATAAGTTTAAGAAATTTATTTTCTTAGCTAAGAAAATAAAAATAAGATTTTCTTAAATTTGAGGAAAAACTTAAGATGCTACTGGAATACGGCCCCAGGTCTATTGCATAGCTGGGTTGATACACCCAGGGATCACGAGTGTGTGAACTGATGGGGTGGTATGACTGGAATGATGTGGAGAACGGCCTAAAACACCCAACAATACAAACAAAACGACCTCTGAAAGCAGGGCGGGCAATTGCTCCCTTTGTCACAGTGTGTTCAGTACTATTGAGTAGCTGGATTGAATTACCCAGGACGCATGAGTATGTGAACAGTGCGGGTGATTTGACATATACATGTATGATGTCGAAACCGGCGTAAAACACCCAACAATACAAACAAAACGACCTTTGAAATCATGATTAGCAATGGCTCATCTTTCCACACTGTTTTCAGTCCTAACGCATAGCTGGGTTGATTCTCCCAGGTCCCATGAGTTCGTGAACTGTGAGAGTGATTGGACATAAATGCTGTTGAAAACGGCCTAAAACTCCGTACAGTGCACTCAAAACGACCTTTGAAAACATGATGAGCAATGGCTTCTTATACCACACTGTTCTCAGTCTTATCGCGTAGATGGGTTGATTCACCCAGGAAGAATGTGTGTGTGTGAGCAGTGAGGGGTATTTAACATAAATGCTGTTGAAAACGGCCTAAAGCAACCAACAACGCAATCATAACGACCTTTGAAAACATGATAAGCAATGGCTTCTCCTCTTACCACACTGTTTTCAGTCCTATTGCCTAGCTGTGTAGAATCACCCAAAAAACACGAGTATGTGCACTGTGATGGCGATTGGGCATACATGCTGTTGAAAACGGCCTAAAACCCCAGCAATGCAAGCAAAACGACATTTGAAAACATGATGAGCAATGGCTGTTTTTATCACAATGTTTTCGATAGTTCATTTATAGGGAGTGTATGCATGTGGGCACGGGGTTATGTGAAAATCGTTCACTGTACCGCCGAAAGGGATTTGGCCTGCAGAGGTGCGAAGACCCGTGAACAGATACTAAACCCTTTCCCACATGCATATATTTTATGCCACTTTACACACTTATTTAGTCATGCAACAACTCGCTTCCAAGATCAAAACCCATACAATGTAAACAAAACGACATATTAAAGCATGGCGGGCAATTGCTTCTCTTGCCACAATGTGTTCAGGTCTATTGCATAGCTGGGTTGATTCACCCAGGGATCACGAGTGTGTGAACTGACGGGGTGGTATGACTTGAATAATGTGGAAAACGGCCTAAAACACCCAACAATACCAACAAAACGACCTCTGAAAGCAGGACGGGCAATTGCTCCCTTTGTCACAGTGTGTTCAGTACTATTGAGTAGCTGGGTTGAATCACCCAGGACGCATGAGTATGTGAACAGTGCGTGTGATTTGACATATATGATGTCGAAAACGGCGTAAAACACCCAACAATACAAACAAAACGACCTTTGAAATCATGATTAGCAATGGCTCCTCTTTCCACACTGTTTTCAGTCCTAACGCATAGCTGGGTTGAATCACCCAGGCCGCATGAGTATGTGAACAGTGCGTGCGATTTGACATATATGATGTTGAAAACGGCGTAAAACACCCAACAACGCAATCAAAACGACCTTTGAAAACATGATAAGCAATGGCTCCTCCTCTTACCACACTGTCTTCAGTCCTATTGCCTAGCTGGGTAGAATCACTCAAAAATCAAGAGTATGTGCAAACAAAACGACATTTTAAAGCATGGCGGGCAATTGCTTCTCTTGCCACAATGTGTTCAGGTCTATTGCATAGCTGGGTTGATACACCCAGGGATCACGAGTGTGTGAACTGATGGGGTGGTATGACTGGAATGATGTGGAGAACGGCCTAAAACACCCAACAATACAAACAAAACGACCTCTGAAAGCAGGGCGGGCAATTGCTCCCTTTGTCACAGTGTGTTCAGTACTATTGAGTAGCTGGATTGAATTACCCAGGACGCATGAGTATGTGAACAGTGCGGGTGATTTGACATATACATGTATGATGTCGAAACCGGCGTAAAACACCCAACAATACAAACAAAACGACCTTTGAAATCATGATTAGCAATGGCTCATCTTTCCACACTGTTTTCAGTCCTAACGCATAGCTGGGTTGATTCTCCCAGGTCCCATGAGTTCGTGAACTGTGAGAGTGATTGGACATAAATGCTGTTGAAAACGGCCTAAAACTCCGTACAGTGCACTCAAAACGACCTTTGAAAACATGATGAGCAATGGCTTCTTATACCACACTGTTCTCAGTCTTATCGCGTAGATGGGTTGATTCACCCAGGAAGAATGTGTGTGTGTGAGCAGTGAGGGGTATTTAACATAAATGCTGTTGAAAACGGCCTAAAGCAACCAACAACGCAATCATAACGACCTTTGAAAACATGATAAGCAATGGCTTCTCCTCTTACCACACTGTTTTCAGTCCTATTGCCTAGCTGTGTAGAATCACCCAAAAAACACGAGTATGTGCACTGTGATGGCGATTGGGCATACATGCTGTTGAAAACGGCCTAAAACCCCAGCAATGCAAGCAAAACGACATTTGAAAACATGATGAGCAATGGCTGTTTTTATCACAATGTTTTCGATAGTTCATTTATAGGGAGTGTATGCATGTGGGCACGGGGTTATGTGAAAATCGTTCACTGTACCGCCGAAAGGGATTTGGCCTGCAGAGGTGCGAAGACCCGTGAACAGATACTAAACCCTTTCCCACATGCATATATTTTATGCCACTTTACACACTTATTTAGTCATGCAACAACTCGCTTCCAAGATCAAAACCCATACAATGTAAACAAAACGACATATTAAAGCATGGCGGGCAATTGCTTCTCTTGCCACAATGTGTTCAGGTCTATTGCATAGCTGGGTTGATTCACCCAGGGATCACGAGTGTGTGAACTGACGGGGTGGTATGACTTGAATAATGTGGAAAACGGCCTAAAACACCCAACAATACCAACAAAACGACCTCTGAAAGCAGGACGGGCAATTGCTCCCTTTGTCACAGTGTGTTCAGTACTATTGAGTAGCTGGGTTGAATCACCCAGGACGCATGAGTATGTGAACAGTGCGTGTGATTTGACATATATGATGTCGAAAACGGCGTAAAACACCCAACAATACAAACAAAACGACCTTTGAAATCATGATTAGCAATGGCTCCTCTTTCCACACTGTTTTCAGTCCTAACGCATAGCTGGGTTGAATCACCCAGGCCGCATGAGTATGTGAACAGTGCGTGCGATTTGACATATATGATGTTGAAAACGGCGTAAAACACCCAACAACGCAATCAAAACGACCTTTGAAAACATGATAAGCAATGGCTCCTCCTCTTACCACACTGTCTTCAGTCCTATTGCCTAGCTGGGTAGAATCACTCAAAAATCAAGAGTATGTGCAAACAAAACGACATTTTAAAGCATGGCGGGCAATTGCTTCTCTTGCCACAATGTGTTCAGGTCTATTGCATAGCTGGGTTGATACACCCAGGGATCACGAGTGTGTGAACTGATGGGGTGGTATGACTGGAATGATGTGGAGAACGGCCTAAAACACCCAACAATACAAACAAAACGACCTCTGAAAGCAGGGCGGGCAATTGCTCCCTTTGTCACAGTGTGTTCAGTACTATTGAGTAGCTGGATTGAATTACCCAGGACGCATGAGTATGTGAACAGTGCGGGTGATTTGACATATACATGTATGATGTCGAAACCGGCGTAAAACACCCAACAATACAAACAAAACGACCTTTGAAATCATGATTAGCAATGGCTCATCTTTCCACACTGTTTTCAGTCCTAACGCATAGCTGGGTTGATTCTCCCAGGTCGCATGAGTGTGTGAACTGTGAGAGTGATTGGACATAAATGCTGTTGAAAACGGCCTAAAACTCCGTACAGTGCACTCAAAACGACCTTTGAAAACATGATGAGCAATGGCTCCTTCTACCACACTGTTTTCAGTCTTATCGCGTAGATTGGTTGATTCACCCAGGAAGCATGTGTGTGTGAGCAGTGAGGGGTATTTAACATAAATGCTGTTGAAAACGACCTAAGACAACCAACAACGCAATCAAAACGACCTTTGAAAACATGATAAACAATGGCTCCTCTTACCACACTGTTTTCAGTCCTATTGCCTAGCTGTGTAGAATCACCCGAAAAACACGAGTATGTGCACTGTGATGGCGATTGGGCATACATGCTGTTGAAAACGGCCTAAAACCCAAACAATGCAAGCAAATCGACCTGTGAAAACATGATGCGCAATGGCTGTTTTTATCACAATGTTTTCGATAGTTCATTTGTAGGGAGTGTATGCATGTGGGAACGGGGTTATGGGAAAATCGTTCACTGTACCGCCGAAAGGGATTTGGCCTGCAGAGGTGCGAAGACCCGTGAACAGATTCTAACCCTTTCCCACATGCATATACTTTATGCCACTTTCCACACTTATTTAGTCATGGAGCAACTCGCTTCCAAGATCAAAACCCATACAATGCAAACAAGACGACATTGTAAAGCATGGCGGGCAATTGCTTCTCTTGCCACAATGAGTTCAGGTCTATTGCATAGCTGGATTGATTCACCGAGGGATCACGAGTGTGTGAACTGACGGGGTGGTATGACTGGAATGATGTGGAAAACGGCCTAAAACACCCAACAATACCAACAAAACGACCTCTGAAGGCAGGGCGGGCAATTGCTCCCTTTGTCACAGTGTGTTCAGTACTATTGAGTAGCTGGATTGAATTACCCAGGACGCATGAGTATGTGAACAGTGCGGGTGATTTGACATATATGATGTTGAAACCGGCGTAAAACACCCAACAATACAAACGAAACGACCTTTGAAATCATGATCAGCAATGGCTCATCTTTCCACACTGTTTTCAGTCCTAACGCATAGCTGGGTTGATTCTCCCAGGTCGCATGAGTGTGTGAACTGTGAGAGTGATTGGACATAAATGCTGTTGAAAACGGCCTAAAACTCCGTACAGTGCACTCAAAACGACCTTTGAAAACATGATGAGCAATGGCTCCTTCTACCACACTGTTTTCAGTCTTATCGCGTAGATTGGTTGATTCACCCAGGAAGCATGTGTGTGTGAGCAGTGAGGGGTATTTAACATAAATGCTGTTGAAAACGACCTAAGACAACCAACAACGCAATCAAAACGACCTTTGAAAACATGATAAACAATGGCTCCTCTTACCACACTGTTTTCAGTCCTATTGCCTAGCTGTGTAGAATCACCCGAAAAACACGAGTATGTGCACTGTGATGGCGATTGGGCATACATGCTGTTGAAAACGGCCTAAAACCCAAACAATGCAAGCAAATCGACCTGTGAAAACATGATGCGCAATGGCTGTTTTTATCACAATGTTTTCGATAGTTCATTTGTAGGGAGTGTATGCATGTGGGAACGGGGTTATGGGAAAATCGTTCACTGTACCGCCGAAAGGGATTTGGCCTGCAGAGGTGCGAAGACCCGTGAACAGATTCTAACCCTTTCCCACATGCATATACTTTATGCCACTTTCCACACTTATTTAGTCATGGAGCAACTCGCTTCCAAGATCAAAACCCATACAATGCAAACAAGACGACATTGTAAAGCATGGCGGGCAATTGCTTCTCTTGCCACAATGAGTTCAGGTCTATTGCATAGCTGGATTGATTCACCGAGGGATCACGAGTGTGTGAACTGACGGGGTGGTATGACTGGAATGATGTGGAAAACGGCCTAAAACACCCAACAATACCAACAAAACGACCTCTGAAGGCAGGGCGGGCAATTGCTCCCTTTGTCACAGTGTGTTCAGTACTATTGAGTAGCTGGATTGAATTACCCAGGACGCATGAGTATGTGAACAGTGCGGGTGATTTGACATATATGATGTTGAAACCGGCGTAAAACACCCAACAATACAAACGAAACGACCTTTGAAATCATGATCAGCAATGGCTCATCTTTCCACACTGTTTTCAGTCCTAACGCATAGCTGGGTTGATTCTCCCAGGTCGCATGAGTGTGTGAACTGTGAGAGTGATTGGACATAAATGCTGTTGAAAACGGCCTAAAACTCCGTACAGTGCACTCAAAACGACCTTTGAAAACATGATGAGCAATGGCTCCTTCTACCACACTGTTTTCAGTCTTATCGCGTAGATTGGTTGATTCACCCAGGAAGCATGTGTGTGTGAGCAGTGAGGGGTATTTAACATAAATGCTGTTGAAAACGACCTAAGACAACCAACAACGCAATCAAAACGACCTTTGAAAACATGATAAACAATGGCTCCTCTTACCACACTGTTTTCAGTCCTATTGCCTAGCTGTGTAGAATCACCCGAAAAACACGAGTATGTGCACTGTGATGGCGATTGGGCATACATGCTGTTGAAAACGGCCTAAAACCCAAACAATGCAAGCAAATCGACCTGTGAAAACATGATGCGCAATGGCTGTTTTTATCACAATGTTTTCGATAGTTCATTTGTAGGGAGTGTATGCATGTGGGAACGGGGTTATGGGAAAATCGTTCACTGTACCGCCGAAAGGGATTTGGCCTGCAGAGGTGCGAAGACCCGTGAACAGATTCTAACCCTTTCCCACATGCATATACTTTATGCCACTTTCCACACTTATTTAGTCATGGAGCAACTCGCTTCCAAGATCAAAACCCATACAATGCAAACAAGACGACATTGTAAAGCATGGCGGGCAATTGCTTCTCTTGCCACAATGAGTTCAGGTCTATTGCATAGCTGGATTGATTCACCGAGGGATCACGAGTGTGTGAACTGACGGGGTGGTATGACTGGAATGATGTGGAAAACGGCCTAAAACACCCAACAATACCAACAAAACGACCTCTGAAGGCAGGGCGGGCAATTGCTCCCTTTGTCACAGTGTGTTCAGTACTATTGAGTAGCTGGATTGAATTACCCAGGACGCATGAGTATGTGAACAGTGCGGGTGATTTGACATATATGATGTTGAAACCGGCGTAAAACACCCAACAATACAAACGAAACGACCTTTGAAATCATGATCAGCAATGGCTCATCTTTCCACACTGTTTTCAGTCCTAACGCATAGCTGGGTTGATTCTCCCAGGTCGCATGAGTGTGTGAACTGTGAGAGTGATTGGACATAAATGCTGTTGAAAACGGCCTAAAACTCCGTACAGTGCACTCAAAACGACCTTTGAAAACATGATGAGCAATGGCTCCTTCTACCACACTGTTTTCAGTCTTATCGCGTAGATTGGTTGATTCACCCAGGAAGCATGTGTGTGTGAGCAGTGAGGGGTATTTAACATAAATGCTGTTGAAAACGACCTAAGACAACCAACAACGCAATCAAAACGACCTTTGAAAACATGATAAACAATGGCTCCTCTTACCACACTGTTTTCAGTCCTATTGCCTAGCTGTGTAGAATCACCCGAAAAACACGAGTATGTGCACTGTGATGGCGATTGGGCATACATGCTGTTGAAAACGGCCTAAAACCCAAACAATGCAAGCAAATCGACCTGTGAAAACATGATGCGCAATGGCTGTTTTTATCACAATGTTTTCGATAGTTCATTTGTAGGGAGTGTATGCATGTGGGAACGGGGTTATGGGAAAATCGTTCACTGTACCGCCGAAAGGGATTTGGCCTGCAGAGGTGCGAAGACCCGTGAACAGATTCTAACCCTTTCCCACATGCATATACTTTATGCCACTTTCCACACTTATTTAGTCATGGAGCAACTCGCTTCCAAGATCAAAACCCATACAATGCAAACAAGACGACATTGTAAAGCATGGCGGGCAATTGCTTCTCTTGCCACAATGAGTTCAGGTCTATTGCATAGCTGGATTGATTCACCGAGGGATCACGAGTGTGTGAACTGACGGGGTGGTATGACTGGAATGATGTGGAAAACGGCCTAAAACACCCAACAATACCAACAAAACGACCTCTGAAGGCAGGGCGGGCAATTGCTCCCTTTGTCACAGTGTGTTCAGTACTATTGAGTAGCTGGATTGAATTACCCAGGACGCATGAGTATGTGAACAGTGCGGGTGATTTGACATATATGATGTTGAAACCGGCGTAAAACACCCAACAATACAAACGAAACGACCTTTGAAATCATGATCAGCAATGGCTCATCTTTCCACACTGTTTTCAGTCCTAACGCATAGCTGGGTTGATTCTCCCAGGTCGCATGAGTGTGTGAACTGTGAGAGTGATTGGACATAAATGCTGTTGAAAACGGCCTAAAACTCCGTACAGTGCACTCAAAACGACCTTTGAAAACATGATGAGCAATGGCTCCTTCTACCACACTGTTTTCAGTCTTATCGCGTAGATTGGTTGATTCACCCAGGAAGCATGTGTGTGTGAGCAGTGAGGGGTATTTAACATAAATGCTGTTGAAAACGACCTAAGACAACCAACAACGCAATCAAAACGACCTTTGAAAACATGATAAACAATGGCTCCTCTTACCACACTGTTTTCAGTCCTATTGCCTAGCTGTGTAGAATCACCCGAAAAACACGAGTATGTGCACTGTGATGGCGATTGGGCATACATGCTGTTGAAAACGGCCTAAAACCCAAACAATGCAAGCAAATCGACCTGTGAAAACATGATGCGCAATGGCTGTTTTTATCACAATGTTTTCGATAGTTCATTTGTAGGGAGTGTATGCATGTGGGAACGGGGTTATGGGAAAATCGTTCACTGTACCGCCGAAAGGGATTTGGCCTGCAGAGGTGCGAAGACCCGTGAACAGATTCTAACCCTTTCCCACATGCATATACTTTATGCCACTTTCCACACTTATTTAGTCATGGAGCAACTCGCTTCCAAGATCAAAACCCATACAATGCAAACAAGACGACATTGTAAAGCATGGCGGGCAATTCCTTATCTTGCCACAATGTGTTCAGGTCGAAAGCATAGCTGGTTTGATTCACCCAGGGATCACGAGTGTGTGAACTGACGGGGTGGTATGACTTGAATGATGTGGAAATCGGCCTAAAACACCCAACAATACCAACAAAGCGACCTCTGAAAGCAGGACGGGCAATTGCTCCCTTTGTCACAGTGTGTTCAGTACTATTGAGTAGCTGGGTTGAATCACCCAGGACGCATGAGTATGTGAACGGTTCGTGTGAGTTGACATATATGATGTTGAAAACGGCGTAAAACACCCAACAATACAAACAAAACGACCTTTGAAATCATGATTAGCAACGGCTCCTCTTTCCACACTGTCTTCAGTCCTAACGCATAGCTGGGTTGAATCACCGACCGAGGACGCATGAGTATGTGAACAGTGCGTGCGATTTGACATATATGATGTTGAAAACGGCGTAAAACACCCAACAACGCAATCAAAACGACCTTTGAAGACATGATGAGCAATGGCTCTTCTTACCACACTGTTTGCATTCCTATTGCCTAGCTGGGTAGAATCACTCAAAAGACATGAGTATGTGTAAACAAAACGACATTTTAAAGCATGGCGGGCAATTGCTTCTCTTACCACAATGTGTTCAGGTCTATTGCATAGCTGGGTTGATTCACCCAGGGATCACGAGTGTGTGAACTGACGGGGTGGTATGACTGGAATGATGTGGAAAACGGCCTAAAACACCCAACAATACAAGCAAAACGACTTCTGAAAGCAGGGCGGGCAATTGCTCCCTTTGTCACAGTGTGTTCAGTACTATTAAGTAGCTGGATTGAATTACCCAGGACGCATGAGTATGTGAACAGTGCGGGTGATTTGACATATATGATGTTGAAACCGGCGTAAAACACCCACCGATACAAACAAAACGACCTGTGAAATCATGATTAGCAATGGCTCATCTTTCCACACTGTTTTCAGTCCTAACGTATAGCTGGGTTGATTCTCCCAGGTCCCATGAGTTTGTGAACTGTGAGAGTGATTGGACATACATGCTGTTGAAAACGGCCTAAAACTCCGTACAGTGCACCCTAAACGACCTTTGAAAACATGAGGAGCAATGGCTCCTTATACCACACTGTTTTCAGTCTTATCGCCTAGCTGTGTAGAATCACCCAAAAAACACGAGTATGTGCACTGTGATGGCGATTGGGCATACATGCTGTTGAAAACGGCATCAAACCCCAACAATGCAAGCAAAACGACCTTTGACAACATGATGAGCAATGGCTGTTTTTATCACAATGTTTTCGATAGTTCATTTATAAGGAGTGTATGCATGTGGGAACGGGGTTATGGGAAAATCGTTCACTGTACCGCCGAAAGGGATTTGTCCTGCAGAGGTGCGAAGACCCGTGAACAGATATTAACCCTTCCCCACATGCAGATATTTTATCCCACTTTCCACACTTATTTAGTCTTGCAACAACTCGCTTCCAAGATCAAAACCCATACAATGCAAACAAAACGACATGTTAAAGCATGGCGGGCAATTCCTTATCTTGCCACAATGTGTTCAGGTCGAAAGCATAGCTGGTTTGATTCACCCAGGGATCACGAGTGTGTGAACTGACGGGGTGGTATGACTTGAATGATGTGGAAATCGGCCTAAAACACCCAACAATACCAACAAAGCGACCTCTGAAAGCAGGACGGGCAATTGCTCCCTTTGTCACAGTGTGTTCAGTACTATTGAGTAGCTGGGTTGAATCACCCAGGACGCATGAGTATGTGAACGGTTCGTGTGAGTTGACATATATGATGTTGAAAACGGCGTAAAACACCCAACAATACAAACAAAACGACCTTTGAAATCATGATTAGCAACGGCTCCTCTTTCCACACTGTCTTCAGTCCTAACGCATAGCTGGGTTGAATCACCGACCGAGGACGCATGAGTATGTGAACAGTGCGTGCGATTTGACATATATGATGTTGAAAACGGCGTAAAACACCCAACAACGCAATCAAAACGACCTTTGAAGACATGATGAGCAATGGCTCTTCTTACCACACTGTTTGCATTCCTATTGCCTAGCTGGGTAGAATCACTCAAAAGACATGAGTATGTGTAAACAAAACGACATTTTAAAGCATGGCGGGCAATTGCTTCTCTTACCACAATGTGTTCAGGTCTATTGCATAGCTGGGTTGATTCACCCAGGGATCACGAGTGTGTGAACTGACGGGGTGGTATGACTGGAATGATGTGGAAAACGGCCTAAAACACCCAACAATACAAGCAAAACGACTTCTGAAAGCAGGGCGGGCAATTGCTCCCTTTGTCACAGTGTGTTCAGTACTATTAAGTAGCTGGATTGAATTACCCAGGACGCATGAGTATGTGAACAGTGCGGGTGATTTGACATATATGATGTTGAAACCGGCGTAAAACACCCACCGATACAAACAAAACGACCTGTGAAATCATGATTAGCAATGGCTCATCTTTCCACACTGTTTTCAGTCCTAACGTATAGCTGGGTTGATTCTCCCAGGTCCCATGAGTTTGTGAACTGTGAGAGTGATTGGACATACATGCTGTTGAAAACGGCCTAAAACTCCGTACAGTGCACCCTAAACGACCTTTGAAAACATGAGGAGCAATGGCTCCTTATACCACACTGTTTTCAGTCTTATCGCCTAGCTGTGTAGAATCACCCAAAAAACACGAGTATGTGCACTGTGATGGCGATTGGGCATACATGCTGTTGAAAACGGCATCAAACCCCAACAATGCAAGCAAAACGACCTTTGACAACATGATGAGCAATGGCTGTTTTTATCACAATGTTTTCGATAGTTCATTTATAAGGAGTGTATGCATGTGGGAACGGGGTTATGGGAAAATCGTTCACTGTACCGCCGAAAGGGATTTGTCCTGCAGAGGTGCGAAGACCCGTGAACAGATATTAACCCTTCCCCACATGCAGATATTTTATCCCACTTTCCACACTTATTTAGTCTTGCAACAACTCGCTTCCAAGATCAAAACCCATACAATGCAAACAAAACGACATGTTAAAGCATGGCGGGCAATTCCTTATCTTGCCACAATGTGTTCAGGTCGAAAGCATAGCTGGTTTGATTCACCCAGGGATCACGAGTGTGTGAACTGACGGGGTGGTATGACTTGAATGATGTGGAAATCGGCCTAAAACACCCAACAATACCAACAAAGCGACCTCTGAAAGCAGGACGGGCAATTGCTCCCTTTGTCACAGTGTGTTCAGTACTATTGAGTAGCTGGGTTGAATCACCCAGGACGCATGAGTATGTGAACGGTTCGTGTGAGTTGACATATATGATGTTGAAAACGGCGTAAAACACCCAACAATACAAACAAAACGACCTTTGAAATCATGATTAGCAACGGCTCCTCTTTCCACACTGTCTTCAGTCCTAACGCATAGCTGGGTTGAATCACCGACCGAGGACGCATGAGTATGTGAACAGTGCGTGCGATTTGACATATATGATGTTGAAAACGGCGTAAAACACCCAACAACGCAATCAAAACGACCTTTGAAGACATGATGAGCAATGGCTCTTCTTACCACACTGTTTGCATTCCTATTGCCTAGCTGGGTAGAATCACTCAAAAGACATGAGTATGTGTAAACAAAACGACATTTTAAAGCATGGCGGGCAATTGCTTCTCTTACCACAATGTGTTCAGGTCTATTGCATAGCTGGGTTGATTCACCCAGGGATCACGAGTGTGTGAACTGACGGGGTGGTATGACTGGAATGATGTGGAAAACGGCCTAAAACACCCAACAATACAAGCAAAACGACTTCTGAAAGCAGGGCGGGCAATTGCTCCCTTTGTCACAGTGTGTTCAGTACTATTAAGTAGCTGGATTGAATTACCCAGGACGCATGAGTATGTGAACAGTGCGGGTGATTTGACATATATGATGTTGAAACCGGCGTAAAACACCCACCGATACAAACAAAACGACCTGTGAAATCATGATTAGCAATGGCTCATCTTTCCACACTGTTTTCAGTCCTAACGTATAGCTGGGTTGATTCTCCCAGGTCCCATGAGTTTGTGAACTGTGAGAGTGATTGGACATACATGCTGTTGAAAACGGCCTAAAACTCCGTACAGTGCACCCTAAACGACCTTTGAAAACATGAGGAGCAATGGCTCCTTATACCACACTGTTTTCAGTCTTATCGCCTAGCTGTGTAGAATCACCCAAAAAACACGAGTATGTGCACTGTGATGGCGATTGGGCATACATGCTGTTGAAAACGGCATCAAACCCCAACAATGCAAGCAAAACGACCTTTGACAACATGATGAGCAATGGCTGTTTTTATCACAATGTTTTCGATAGTTCATTTATAAGGAGTGTATGCATGTGGGAACGGGGTTATGGGAAAATCGTTCACTGTACCGCCGAAAGGGATTTGTCCTGCAGAGGTGCGAAGACCCGTGAACAGATATTAACCCTTCCCCACATGCAGATATTTTATCCCACTTTCCACACTTATTTAGTCTTGCAACAACTCGCTTCCAAGATCAAAACCCATACAATGCAAACAAAACGACATGTTAAAGCATGGCGGGCAATTCCTTATCTTGCCACAATGTGTTCAGGTCGAAAGCATAGCTGGTTTGATTCACCCAGGGATCACGAGTGTGTGAACTGACGGGGTGGTATGACTTGAATGATGTGGAAATCGGCCTAAAACACCCAACAATACCAACAAAGCGACCTCTGAAAGCAGGACGGGCAATTGCTCCCTTTGTCACAGTGTGTTCAGTACTATTGAGTAGCTGGGTTGAATCACCCAGGACGCATGAGTATGTGAACGGTTCGTGTGAGTTGACATATATGATGTTGAAAACGGCGTAAAACACCCAACAATACAAACAAAACGACCTTTGAAATCATGATTAGCAACGGCTCCTCTTTCCACACTGTCTTCAGTCCTAACGCATAGCTGGGTTGAATCACCGACCGAGGACGCATGAGTATGTGAACAGTGCGTGCGATTTGACATATATGATGTTGAAAACGGCGTAAAACACCCAACAACGCAATCAAAACGACCTTTGAAGACATGATGAGCAATGGCTCTTCTTACCACACTGTTTGCATTCCTATTGCCTAGCTGGGTAGAATCACTCAAAAGACATGAGTATGTGTAAACAAAACGACATTTTAAAGCATGGCGGGCAATTGCTTCTCTTACCACAATGTGTTCAGGTCTATTGCATAGCTGGGTTGATTCACCCAGGGATCACGAGTGTGTGAACTGACGGGGTGGTATGACTGGAATGATGTGGAAAACGGCCTAAAACACCCAACAATACAAGCAAAACGACTTCTGAAAGCAGGGCGGGCAATTGCTCCCTTTGTCACAGTGTGTTCAGTACTATTAAGTAGCTGGATTGAATTACCCAGGACGCATGAGTATGTGAACAGTGCGGGTGATTTGACATATATGATGTTGAAACCGGCGTAAAACACCCACCGATACAAACAAAACGACCTGTGAAATCATGATTAGCAATGGCTCATCTTTCCACACTGTTTTCAGTCCTAACGTATAGCTGGGTTGATTCTCCCAGGTCCCATGAGTTTGTGAACTGTGAGAGTGATTGGACATACATGCTGTTGAAAACGGCCTAAAACTCCGTACAGTGCACCCTAAACGACCTTTGAAAACATGAGGAGCAATGGCTCCTTATACCACACTGTTTTCAGTCTTATCGCCTAGCTGTGTAGAATCACCCAAAAAACACGAGTATGTGCACTGTGATGGCGATTGGGCATACATGCTGTTGAAAACGGCATCAAACCCCAACAATGCAAGCAAAACGACCTTTGACAACATGATGAGCAATGGCTGTTTTTATCACAATGTTTTCGATAGTTCATTTATAAGGAGTGTATGCATGTGGGAACGGGGTTATGGGAAAATCGTTCACTGTACCGCCGAAAGGGATTTGTCCTGCAGAGGTGCGAAGACCCGTGAACAGATATTAACCCTTCCCCACATGCAGATATTTTATCCCACTTTCCACACTTATTTAGTCTTGCAACAACTCGCTTCCAAGATCAAAACCCATACAATGCAAACAAAACGACATGTTAAAGCATGGCGGGCAATTCCTTATCTTGCCACAATGTGTTCAGGTCGAAAGCATAGCTGGTTTGATTCACCCAGGGATCACGAGTGTGTGAACTGACGGGGTGGTATGACTTGAATGATGTGGAAATCGGCCTAAAACACCCAACAATACCAACAAAGCGACCTCTGAAAGCAGGACGGGCAATTGCTCCCTTTGTCACAGTGTGTTCAGTACTATTGAGTAGCTGGGTTGAATCACCCAGGACGCATGAGTATGTGAACGGTTCGTGTGAGTTGACATATATGATGTTGAAAACGGCGTAAAACACCCAACAATACAAACAAAACGACCTTTGAAATCATGATTAGCAACGGCTCCTCTTTCCACACTGTCTTCAGTCCTAACGCATAGCTGGGTTGAATCACCGACCGAGGACGCATGAGTATGTGAACAGTGCGTGCGATTTGACATATATGATGTTGAAAACGGCGTAAAACACCCAACAACGCAATCAAAACGACCTTTGAAGACATGATGAGCAATGGCTCTTCTTACCACACTGTTTGCATTCCTATTGCCTAGCTGGGTAGAATCACTCAAAAGACATGAGTATGTGTAAACAAAACGACATTTTAAAGCATGGCGGGCAATTGCTTCTCTTACCACAATGTGTTCAGGTCTATTGCATAGCTGGGTTGATTCACCCAGGGATCACGAGTGTGTGAACTGACGGGGTGGTATGACTGGAATGATGTGGAAAACGGCCTAAAACACCCAACAATACAAGCAAAACGACTTCTGAAAGCAGGGCGGGCAATTGCTCCCTTTGTCACAGTGTGTTCAGTACTATTAAGTAGCTGGATTGAATTACCCAGGACGCATGAGTATGTGAACAGTGCGGGTGATTTGACATATATGATGTTGAAACCGGCGTAAAACACCCACCGATACAAACAAAACGACCTGTGAAATCATGATTAGCAATGGCTCATCTTTCCACACTGTTTTCAGTCCTAACGTATAGCTGGGTTGATTCTCCCAGGTCCCATGAGTTTGTGAACTGTGAGAGTGATTGGACATACATGCTGTTGAAAACGGCCTAAAACTCCGTACAGTGCACCCTAAACGACCTTTGAAAACATGAGGAGCAATGGCTCCTTATACCACACTGTTTTCAGTCTTATCGCCTAGCTGTGTAGAATCACCCAAAAAACACGAGTATGTGCACTGTGATGGCGATTGGGCATACATGCTGTTGAAAACGGCATCAAACCCCAACAATGCAAGCAAAACGACCTTTGACAACATGATGAGCAATGGCTGTTTTTATCACAATGTTTTCGATAGTTCATTTATAAGGAGTGTATGCATGTGGGAACGGGGTTATGGGAAAATCGTTCACTGTACCGCCGAAAGGGATTTGTCCTGCAGAGGTGCGAAGACCCGTGAACAGATATTAACCCTTCCCCACATGCAGATATTTTATCCCACTTTCCACACTTATTTAGTCTTGCAACAACTCGCTTCCAAGATCAAAACCCATACAATGCAAACAAAACGACATGTTAAAGCATGGCGGGCAATTCCTTATCTTGCCACAATGTGTTCAGGTCGAAAGCATAGCTGGTTTGATTCACCCAGGGATCACGAGTGTGTGAACTGACGGGGTGGTATGACTTGAATGATGTGGAAATCGGCCTAAAACACCCAACAATACCAACAAAGCGACCTCTGAAAGCAGGACGGGCAATTGCTCCCTTTGTCACAGTGTGTTCAGTACTATTGAGTAGCTGGGTTGAATCACCCAGGACGCATGAGTATGTGAACGGTTCGTGTGAGTTGACATATATGATGTTGAAAACGGCGTAAAACACCCAACAATACAAACAAAACGACCTTTGAAATCATGATTAGCAACGGCTCCTCTTTCCACACTGTCTTCAGTCCTAACGCATAGCTGGGTTGAATCACCGACCGAGGACGCATGAGTATGTGAACAGTGCGTGCGATTTGACATATATGATGTTGAAAACGGCGTAAAACACCCAACAACGCAATCAAAACGACCTTTGAAGACATGATGAGCAATGGCTCTTCTTACCACACTGTTTGCATTCCTATTGCCTAGCTGGGTAGAATCACTCAAAAGACATGAGTATGTGTAAACAAAACGACATTTTAAAGCATGGCGGGCAATTGCTTCTCTTACCACAATGTGTTCAGGTCTATTGCATAGCTGGGTTGATTCACCCAGGGATCACGAGTGTGTGAACTGACGGGGTGGTATGACTGGAATGATGTGGAAAACGGCCTAAAACACCCAACAATACAAGCAAAACGACTTCTGAAAGCAGGGCGGGCAATTGCTCCCTTTGTCACAGTGTGTTCAGTACTATTAAGTAGCTGGATTGAATTACCCAGGACGCATGAGTATGTGAACAGTGCGGGTGATTTGACATATATGATGTTGAAACCGGCGTAAAACACCCACCGATACAAACAAAACGACCTGTGAAATCATGATTAGCAATGGCTCATCTTTCCACACTGTTTTCAGTCCTAACGTATAGCTGGGTTGATTCTCCCAGGTCCCATGAGTTTGTGAACTGTGAGAGTGATTGGACATACATGCTGTTGAAAACGGCCTAAAACTCCGTACAGTGCACCCT